>CAMZMU010000048.1:44079636-44644491 GCA_947311845.1 Poa pratensis
AACATGATTACTTATCTGTTCTGGTGGTACAATCCAATAGTAGCATGCCGCGAGGTCAGGGATTTGAGTCGTGCCTCGCGTATATTCTCCCCAATTCTGCAATAGCATGCGTACTGACCTGTGGGTCCAGTAAGGACATGTACAACGCAGGTGCTTAGGCTGGGTGCTTAAGAGGAAAACCGGGTTTATTTTCCCACGTTCGAGTCGCTCGGTGCTTGTGGAGGCCAAAGGGTGCCTGATTTGGCTTCGATGCCTTATCGCTGCTAAACAAAATAACTGTTCGTTTTTAACTAGACGATCGGACTAGTGCCCTGCTCCGCTGCCCCGGTGCTTGCTCCACCAGATAAATATTTACTTATCCTGCTCCATGCATGTGGGCTTTGGACTGCTCGCGTTACAGGTCACAAGTGCTTGAGCTGTGTGCTAAGAAGACATGCCCACGACCGAAGCACCTAAGTTAAGCAGCTAAGCAATGGAGAACATGGCGCTTAGGCAGATGCTTAGTGATCTCTCCTCAAGCACCTACATTTAGGCACCCTCCATTGTACATGCCCTAAGTAATACTTGACCACACGTAGGTCCACAGAATGCCTGAATTGTGTGGCATCGACATGGCAGCCTATGAAATCAATCGATAAATATAAACATAAGTAAAGTGGGACTACCTGACCAATAACGTGGGCAGTCTGAGTGATCAAGGCCGTACGACACGAGAGAAAGGTCGTCGGTCCGAATTTTGCGTCGTGCACAATAGTTTCCAGTGCTTTCATCATTTCGAGCAAACAGACTAACTGCTGGGCCCAACGTGTCATAAATGTAACGCATGGAGAAATGTGGGGCTATATTATTTTGGGACATGTGGGTCCACTTAAGTTTGAAAAAGGGGTCCACTCACGGATGGCGGGGTTGTTCAAACAAAATGAGTGAAAATACGGGCCTCAATGGGTCTATCCATCCCATTACAGGAGGTGTGGCATTTCCACCGCGACAAAGACTAACAACGTCACAAAAACCGTGCTAGAGGGCCTCCCAAAGCGGGAACTAGTTCATAATTTCATGGATTTCCGTCAATCAGTGACGTTCTTTCCTGCGTGCGATAGATAAAACCTCCTCATTTCTTGTAGTGGATGGATGTGATCTGTTTATGTGTGTTAGCCGATCTGAACCCTTCCTACGAATTTCCTTGCACTAAATGGAGGAACATTTCCATCCTTTCAAACCTTTTGGCAAAGGTTTTTCTTTCTCTGCGGTGTGTCAAACATTGTTTGGTGTCAATTAGTTTTTCAATCATGTAGCGTTCAAGAATAATCTTGTATGATTCATTTTGGAAATCCTCCAATTCAATGTCTCTCATTGCATGTATAAAAATAATAGGGAGTTACTATGTGAAATCATAACGAATGATTGATAAAAGGGAGTAATTTTAATGTTGGCACAAAGCCTCATACTAGAGTAAACAAGGTAAAGATATGTGAACTCCTCAATTTGATGTGCACCATATATTGAACATCCATATGGAATATGTTCCATATGTAGCTCATCTGGATGCATGAGTTGATGACTAGTTATAATGAAATAGATGAGCAAGAGTTTAGGGAACTCCATGAGAAAAGCACATATATATATCTAGCTTGATACTACAATGCTAGGTAAAGTCAATCGTTTTTCTTTCATCATCACAACTACATCATCTGAAATATTATTAACTCAGCCCTACTCCATTGGAATCAGAGCTAAGGGAAATAGAGACGCATGCACTGCATTTTTGTACTGTATATATAGTTCTTATATTTGTTCTAGCATGCAATGCCCACACAACAGAATCACATACGCAACACACATCAATATATCCAAGCTCATATGTTATGCTGCAGGAATATACTCATCTCTCAACTACCATTTTACCTTCAGAGACACACACAACGAAACACACACGAGGAAACCACTATATAAGTACCCCCAACTATATTACCTGATGTACCTTCTACCACCACAGCCATTCTCTCTTTGGCAGTTAAAGTACATTCCAGCCACAGGCGGTCCGAGATTGTAGATCGCGGTGAAATCCCTTGTGCAGAAGTTCTCTCTCCACCCTGGTGCAGAGGTAGCCTGCCTGATTGACTGCCTAAACAGGATGAACACGAAACGATGGATTCCTGCAGTTGGACGTGGGCTCTCATAGGTGACTATTTCATTCCCTGTTGCATAAATTGTAAACAAGTTAATGGAAGTACAATACATGAGTCTGTTTTTTTATGTACATATTCATACCCTAAACATGTGTTCCATTTGGCACAGTGCAACCACATAACCGGATTGAGCATTTCTACTACTCCCTCTGATCCTTAAGAAGTGTCGTGGCTAAAAATGAACTAAACCCACGACACTTATTATGGATCGGAGGGAGTATAACAATTGTCCCCTTTTATGGGATCAAATGTTGTTTGTGCAAGCTGAGCTGAAAATCTATTTTTGTTAGATATTTTTTAGATGCATGTAAAGTTTCTCGATACTGTACATATTCTTTTGACACTGTCCTAAAAAATGCATATCCTGCTGACATTGCTCTCAGTAATTATGCCTTTTGGATAATCCAAACCTAAAAATTGTAATGGACCCACATTTCACGGAAGCTTAAGGTCAAATTAGAATCATGTTCTCTTTGAAAGAGATCCTAACAACATGTTTATTTATGTGTGTTTAGCATCGAAACCCTGACGGTGTCTTTTGCTTTGCGGGCGCCGAAACTTAAAATGTTAATTAACTCGAGCAACTTGAACTTAAGACCAAACTAACAATGTATTAAAATTAATCATGGAACTGCAGTGAGAGAGTTAAATCACTTACCAAAACTTGCATCAGTAGTCTCTGGTATGTCTGTCACCAACCTATATATGCATGAGAAAGTGATTATTATTACTGTCTTGGGACGATAGTGATTATTAATAATATGCTCCTCTAATCAGCCACAAAGAGAAACATTCCCGATGGCATGCATGCATGTAAAGTGAACTTGCACTGGCCCAAAACTGCGTGGTGATTTCCACTCAGCCGCGTGGCCAAAAGCTACATAGAGGAGCTTACCAATGAAGGTTCTCTCTTTTAGTAGGGTTGCTGGGACTAGGTGAATCCGGATCCACCATCACCTGGAAACAAGATAGGTCAATACATGCATTTGTGAGTTATATCCCATTCAACAATTATATAGAATGAAAAATCATATATGTAGGACACAGTGTTTTGGGTCATGGGTCTAGATGCACGTATTGTGTAAAATGCATTTTAACTGAATTTCAAAATGTCAACAAAATTTCAATTTTTTTGGTTGTACATATGAACATTCTATGTTCACACAAAAAAAATCGTGAAGAAAAGACATTTTGGGAAACCGTGTATTTGTATTTTTACATCGGCCAAAGAAAAGTCTTTTCTTCGCGAAACTTTTTTATACCCAACATAGAATGTTCATATGTACACCCGAATTTTTTGACATTTTGAAATTCGATTTTTGGGTAGGGGATCATGGTTGTATGACCCAAAACTGATTTCCGATATATCTAGGGCTATCATATACTCCCTTGCCCACAATTACATGACGTCCTAATTTTAAATGATTCAACTTTGACCATCAATTCAATCACTTATCTATGAGAAAAAACTCATAGAAGTTATACCATTTGAATTCCATGGTATGATTTTTCTATCACACAACCCTCTTTTTTTTTACCAAAATGATGGTCAAAGTTGAACCTCGAAGAATGTGTGTGCCATGTATTTGTGGATAGGGCTGGAATTAAAACTCGAAACTTACGAGTTAAACGAGTAGCTCGGAAGTCGACTCGGCTTGGCTCGAACTCGTTGCTAAACGAGCCGAGCTGAGTTTTCATTTTAAACGGTAAACGAGTTCGAGTTAAACGAGTCGAGCTCCGAGCTACTCGCTTAGCTCATTTAACTCGGTAAAAAAAGTCGTTACATGTATTCTTATCTTTGTAAACAGATTTTTGCTGATTATTATAGTTTAACATTTAGATATTACTTGATAGTGTCATATTGTCATTGATTGTTGTCATACATGCCCAAATATTTAGAAACAATTATATATAAAATGGATTATAATGCATGTTAACCGTTTTACCGAGCTAAACGAGTTAAACGAGCAAACTCGTGAGTTCAGTGAGTCGAGCAGAGTTTCAATTCTGGATTCGTTTGTTAAACGAGTCGAGCCGATCTGACTCGTTAGTTGACCTAGTTTTAACGAATCTAGACGAGCCTGCTCGGCTCGGCTCGAATTCCAGGCCTATTTGTGAACAGAGGGAGTACTATGCTCTTGATTCTCCATGCACAATCATTAACGACAACAAACACATCAGACATATCCACAATTTTATGGGGTTGAGTTATGCAAACCTAGGAAGTAATATACTAACTATAATTTAGTTGTGCTCCAAATAATGCATCTTACGTGAAGTTTATTAAAACATAATATATGATTATCATGCATCCACACTTACAAGCGTGTAGAGATTCCTCATATCTCGCCCGCCAATATAAACTCTTGGAACGGTGAACACTTGAGAAGGTTTGAGCTCAGACCCGTTGGTCATTTCCTTGTTGTTGAAGAAGATCCTTAGCGCTGCGGTCGTCATGAAAGGATCCACAATATCCCCAACAATGTGCCCCACGACTAGCGGGTCCCTGGACATATTTATCATCGACATGATTGGTAAGAAAGGGACACTACTAGAGCTTGATGAGGTAGGATAGGACGAGAGCTCGAATGTGGCTTACAGTTAGGGCCTGATAAGATGTGGAAGAGATGGGGGCTATTTATAGAGATGGATGATCAAGACATCCGGACCTCTAGCTAGCCGGAGGCCAAATTTCTAAGGAATTTCGGAATATGTTCTAGGACATATAACAATGTATTTGGGTGGTGCAATAGGTTATATCTAGCTCCTTCTCCATGCTTTAGGGGTGAGTGCGGGTGCATATATCATTTGCTCTCTTTCGTCTGTGAATAAATCTTTAGGCTAGGTTGTCACAGATTCTCTAAATCTGGACCATTTTGATGCATATGGCGCATATTATTGTGTAAAAGTGAGCTAACTTTAAGGGTTTAAGAGTTGGCCCCATCAAGCACCACCGCGTGTGCTAGTTGAAATGAGCAGCAAGCTATAGGCTAGATGAGTGGTGGAGTAGTAATTGTTGCCTCATGGAAGATATTAATTAAGCATATTAGTAGGTGTGAGCCTTCGTTTTGTCACTCTTTGTCCAATTAGTTGTGACATAAGAGACATGACTCCAAGTCACACGTACCATCACATTCTCTTTTTCCAGATAATGTGGCCACAGCATTTGGTTAGGCACTCCATGCATGTAATTGTAAAGTAGCTTAAACTACGGAGATTGTAGCAGATATGATGAGCATGCTAAGAAAATCAACCAAGGATACACGAATAAACTGTTGACAATATGTATTGTGGTCTACCATGTCTCAGTAATCCAGACATGTGCATTTCAGTACTTGATGGCATATTTCGTCGACATAAGATCATTCATGTACGTGGTGATCGCAGCTTTAGCTCCTGCGCCGGTCCTTGCGACGGCGTCCCGGCTGTCCGCCGCTTCCTCCTCCCCTCAAGAACCCTTGCAGAGCCACTGCCGTCACATAATTAAGTCTTCTACGTGGATTAAAGCAATAATAGTTAAAATATTGAATCAAGAATTAATAAGGATGAATGTGTGAATGCCTAACCGGTATTCTTTAACGGTCGGTTAACAGACAAGCATGGGGTATACAGGGTTGATGGCATTTGCATATATACCAAAGGAAGTCGACTGCAGTCGGTGGTTAAATTATCATCTAGATGCCTCTTTACCTACAAGACACGTGCACATAACAGATATGGTGAAATAACTAATGTGGATCTATTAAGTGTAAACTGTTTAACCTACTAGTGCAGACACTGCTATTTTATCCATTGTATGATTTGAAAACAATATGTCCACAAATAGCGCCGCCCTGTGATTAAAGAATAACATCCTTATACTCAAGTAGGCTGTTTACTGAGATAGTTCAGAAGCACAAGGAGTACTGTTTAGTTAAGCCATCTAGAAGACTAGAACACCGCAAAGGGAAGATTCGTAAAGTTTCCGGTCGTATCACGTAAGCAGTCGAGGGAGATCTAGAGAGAATATAACGCAGCTATTCTGAGTTGAATCCCAGCCAGAGGAATTGAGGCGCTTGTCTCTGCGTTGATACGTCAAAACGGAATGGGGTTTTATATGAAATCGGGTAAGGAAAATCCCGACCCGCGGTGATTCTCGCCATGGCTGAGCATATCCCAACCTGTTAGAGTTTTTGGTTTCAATCGCGAGGAGCGGAGCACGCACGAAGCCCCCCAAGAACGTTCCTGGCCGTGGGTAAGCTCGCCGTCGCCCTGTTCCCCGTCCGCCGCCGCCGATTCGATCGTCGTCGGCGACAGCGGGCAGTTCCTGCTGTGGGCAATTACTTTTGTACTTTTTTAGATATTTTGATATTTTACTGGACTAACAAGTGGGACCAATGGTCCACCTCACCCAACAATTTCTTTCTCAGACATTTATGTCTTTATTTGACTGATATGTGGGGACTACCGTCAGTTTCGGTGTCAGTTCTACATCAGAGTCAGATTTAGGTTATTTGCGAAAGTTTCAAAAAAATCCGGTAGGTTTTTGTGATCCAGACCAAAACTGGTACCAAAATTAAATTGATGCCTAAAAACTGATCGTTTTAAGCTATCAACTTGACCTGTTACGATGTGAGGAAGCAGAGGCGACAGGCGAGAACTCTCCTTAGTCGGGGCAAATGTAAGCTAGGGCGGACATAGTAAAGTGTCAGAGTAAGATATTACATAAGGTATCCTTGTGGTAGTATGGGTTGTCGTGGTAAAATGAATGGCGGATGTAAGCTGGGGCGGAGAAGGAGCCGGAGGGGCAGGATAAGGGGACAACGGAGCGGAAACATGTCGGATGCGATCATAACAGCACTAAAGCACCGGATCTGGACGAGAGTAGTACTAGGATGGGAGAGTTCCTGAGAAGTCTTCGTGTTGCATCCTCCTTTTTTCGTCACGCGCGACGACGAGGCCCGGTCGGTGCGTGACATTTTTTTGCGGCCACTCATGCTTGCCTTCTGGTAATGTCGTCGTGTAGTGATGGTAAAATCGGGGTGGCGATGGTAAACTGGGCGGTATAGGCGGGAGAAGGAGCCGGAGGGCAGACATAAGGGAAAACGGAGCGAAAACATGTCAGATGTGATCATACCAGCACAAAAGTATCGGATCCCATCAGAACTCCAAAGTTAAGATGCTTTGGCGGAGTAGTACTAGGATGGGTGACCTCTTGGGAAGTCCTCGTGTTGCATCCCTCCTTTTTGCGTCACGCGACGACGACGAGGCCCGGTCTGTGCGTGATGCCACTCCTGCTTTCCTTCTGGTAATGTCGCTATGTAGTAATGGTAAAATCGGGGTGACAACGGTAAATTGGAGGAGTGAAAACATGTCGGACGCAATCATACCATCACTAAAGCACCGATCATATCAGAATTCCGAAGTTAATCGTGTTTGGGCGAGAATAGTACTAAAATAGGTGACACCTGGGATGCCCTCGTGTTGCATCCAGCCAATGCACTGTGTGGGTAGGTAGTAGTTCTCTCAAACAAAAACAAGAAAACTGTGGGCAGTAGTTTTGCATTACAAATGACGTTTACGATTCTAGTCTGGTAGCATATAGATACATCTAGATAACCAGATCACCCGCAGCCCCTTGTAATGGAGCCTTCGTATGTTCTGCCCCCACAACCCTTTGGTCATTCCTGTAGACATACCTCCTAGCGAAGAACATGTAGATGAAGAGCGACAGCAGCTCCATAACAGCCAGCAGCCAATAGAACCTATCAAGCTTGCCCATGTTGAGGTTGGTTCCATCCAGCCACCCTCCGGTCCCGTCTCCACGCCTCGTGACCCGGTTCGCCACCTTGATCAGCAGGCTCCCCAGCCAAGCTGACACCCCGAGGATGCAGTAGAAGATGGAGCTCCCAACTGACTTCATTCCCATGGACGCCTCGCTGGAGAAGAACTCGAGGAGCCCCACGAAGGATGTGACGTCCACCACCCCGAGGAGGAAGAACTGTATAGTTAACCAGAAGACGGACATCGGAATCCCAGTGGTCTCGTCCATGAGACCGTTCTCCTCTGCCACTCTCTTCCTCTTCGCCTCCACTAGTGCGGCGACGCCGGTGGCCAGGGTGGCTGAGAGGAACCCGATTCCGATCCGCTGGAGGTGCGTGACGCCGCCGACGTACCCGGTGATCCTTCGGAGGAAGGGGACGATGAACCGGTCGTAGAGGACCAGGATCACCATCTGGAAGACGGTCGGGATGACGAAGAGCGTGGCTGGGGAGATGTGGATGCTGCCCAGCTTGGTGTCCATGGTGTTTCCCTGCTGCACCGTGAAGTTGAGGATCAGCGGCACCGGGATGTACCCGAGGATGGAGCTGAGGAAGATTGGCACCATGCGGAGAACGATCTTGGTCTCCTCCACCTGGGTTACGGTGCAGAGCGACCACGACCCTGTCTCCCCGGTGTCTACTGTAGATTTCTCGAGGCACCTGAAGAAATGTCGGATAAAGCTTCTTTTTTTTACCTGTAGCAATATGTTCGATTTGAGAGGATGTGTATAATTAATGTTTATATTTCCACTCACCGAAAACCCTCCGTCCTTTGCAAATCTTCAACGACCTTGTGATCATCATTGTCCATTTGCTTCAGTTCGTTCGCGTTCTCAGGCAACTGAACTTTTCTTTTCTTGTAAGACACCACCAGAACCTGATGCCAGGAATGTGGTCGATTATTATTTGCACAAGGGATTCGCAAGACTGTAGTCTGGATAAACAAACATACCTGCAGGATCCTGGTGATGGCGCTTCCACCGGGCATCTGATTCCGGTAGAAGGGGAAGCCGGCGATCCATATGAGCATCCCCAGCAGCACGCAGAGAGCGCACACGGTGAAGCCGAGGTCCCATCCCTTTTTGTTCTCCACCCACACGATGAGCACCAGGCCGACGAACCCGCCCGTGGAAACGGCGAAGGTGTACCAGTTGAAGAAGCTCGTCCCCTGCCGCTTCTCGACGGGGTCGGCGGTGTCGAACTGGTCGCCTCCCAGCGCCGGAAGGCACGCGCGCGCCGCGCCGTCGCCGATGGGGATCAGGTAGAGGCCCAGGAGGAGCAGGCTCAGGTTGGTGCCGCTGACCGGCTCGCAGGTCTGCGCGCCTGTGGGGCTGCACGGCGGCGGGTGCAGGGATGGGACGTGCGCTTGGACTGCTAGCAGGATGTAGCCCTGCAAATGTAATCCATGGAATGGATCAGAAATTCAGAATTGTAATGCCGATCATCAGTGTTCTGAATATGGGAATGTTAACACCTAAACTCAGAGGTCGTCAGTTTAGAGGAACACGGCGTCGCGTCTACTTGGCTTAGCTCGTCTGGATATGGAAACCGGGTCATTGCTGTCGTCACTCAGCTTAACCGAACCTGTTAGACGCCGCGGGGTATGGAGGATGGATGGCTCTGTGAGGCTTCGAGTGCTGCACTATCCGTCAGACTCAGACCTCGTCGGCGTATTGCTACAGTTTGCAACCTGGAGCTGCTCCTTGCTCGGTGCGCAGGCATGCCAGCCTTTGTGCCCTGGTGCTTGCTCCTGATGGTTTGGCACTTCGGCCACACCGACTGATGAGCCGGCCCAGGGGACAGTGGCAGGGCAGGCCCCGGTCGAGTCGGCGGCGCCAAACAGGCATCAGCCTCGTCTAGCGTCCGGCTGGCAGTTCAGCCGATGTGCAGAGGGAATATCAGTGTTACCACCCTTTTAGGTGGTCTCCAAGGTACCATTAAACAAATATTTTGAAATTTTATACGAAAAAGTGTGAATGTCTACAAGTATGTCTACAACCTCCCTCTCCGCTTGGTACGCCATCGTCATCTACTCTTTCCATCTTGACACCAACTAGACGTAGTGGCCACCATGTGGTGGCTGCGGACGGCTTTGTCTCACACCAAGGTGAAGCTGATGCGCCGTAAGGCGGCGCGCAACCTCGACTCTTCGACATGTATTTCCCCGTCATCTAGTACCTAGGTCTTTCTTTCTTTTACCGCTCCACGTATAATTTTGAACTTTAATAGCATTGGTAGTAGGACGGAAAGAAATGGAAATGAAATTAATTTATCGGCAAGCGCTCTTAAACATACGGAGCTCAACCGTCTAGCTCCTAAGTTTTCGAGTAAGTTTTCCATCACACAACTAGATGAGGAGGAGGCAGATGCCACATATAATGGTCAGTTTGTATCTTATCTGGTTTGTGAAGTCTCGGAGGTGGGTTTAGATGAAGCTGAGCTTGATCTTTATATGCATGATCTAAAAACATCCTGTCGTAATTTGTAAGTCTAAATCAAACTCCTAAAGAAAGTGCCAACGGCCCTGTAAAAAGGCGAAGTCATCCAAATCTACAACGGTTTCCTAGTTAATTGAAGGCTTATTAATAACATAGGTCTTAATGATTTGGCTAAATATTTACATACTTGTTGATTGTGTTCGGTATCTCGTGATGTTGATTTATTATTATCTTTTAACTACCCTACTACTTGTCTTCTTCACCTTCCTGGACATTCCAATCACTTGATTATGGGTTGCCTTCATGTTTCTGCCAACTCTGGCATGTTACGTGCCGGTCTATTGTAGAAGTTTTTTAATTGCCATCAAATCGGAAAAGGCTTACAGTTGAATTTAAATCAAAAGCCAGTAAATAGTCCAACGGCTTCTAGAAAACTTCTTGATGTTTTGTTTCTTTCTTATGAAAAAGAAGAGGGTCATCCAATGCCGGGAGTCCCACTCCCACCCACTCCCATCCTGTTCTGTCAACCCCACTTATGTCACCTTTCATAGTCGCTCCCGCTGAAGTGTGCTGATAGCACCTGTGTCACCTTTCGCATTATTGCCAAAATAGACTAAATTTACTCCAATACCTAGCTAGCCGTACGTAGCATTAAAGTCAAGGTGTAGCCTTAGCCTCAGACTCTCACTAAGATTTTTTTTTTGGGAAATACCAACCAGCTTTTTTTTATAAAGACCAAAAAGGTGATGGTTTGATTTCATGAAAAACTACAGACAAAACCTAGTGTTCCTGTAATATTGCCGTAGGTGGGAAGCAACTTAATAGTGCAAAAGACAAGCCACCTGGAGTACTATTTTCAAAAAAGTTCATTTCATAGATATCTAACAACAATTGATGCAGAGGCTCCGGTATCACCCCATCAAAATCATCTCCTAAAACCATGGAGTTGGAGTATATAACAGGATCTCAATGGGGCCGAAGATAACTAACAACAATATCATCTCCTAGATACATGGAGTTGGAGTTATATACCAGGATCTCAATGGGACCAAAGATGAGGACGGTGTAGAAGCGCTTGATGTAGGAGTCGGCGAGGAACGCTGCTGGGATGGAGAACATCTGGAGCGCCGCGAAGAAGTTGCTCGCCGTGGTGGAGGCCTCCGCTACCCCCATGTGCATCGTGCCGCGAAGGTAGCTCACCAGGTTGATGAGGCTGGCTATGTTAGCAGCGTTGCTGAGCAGCACCAGAGCTGCAGTAGATCGCCGAACAAACAATTAAGCTTCCTGGCGAGTTTGATTTACGGAAACACGCGCTAGCAAACAAAAGCATGATCGAGTGAGGTGCGGCTATCTAATCTAGCTAGCTAGCAGGAGAAAAGGGTGCAAGAAAAATCCAAATCAGTAGTTTTCATACTCCATAGCTATCAGGAGTATGTGTGAGTCAAGAATGTACTTATTTAGCAATAATCTCACCAAAAAAATATCTTCCATAGCCACTTGACAGACACAACAAGTCAAGACATATGTTAAAGAAGTTTATAAATGTTGATTAATCAGATGGCAAAGGCCATTAAAAAAGGCATCATTGGAGTGAGAAGAAATAGGAGAACCAAGAAGGAGGAATCCAGGAGTGGGTGGCACTCCTAGCGAGTTTTTTTTAGTTGGCAAAGGCCATTGGAGTGAGCAAATTAAGCATAGGAGGAGCCGAGAAGAAGCCATCTCCAGTATGCTGGTGTTCCTTACCGTGAATGAAGATTGAAGCTCTTACTCCTCCATGCTTTTCGGTGTTCACCGGCCTCCCCCTCCAGTCGACAAGCCCCGATGAGCTGCCCATGCTCTCTGCTCAGCCTTCTCCCTCGCGCGCGCGCGCTCCCTTTCTCGCGCTCTCTCTCTCTCGTAAGTGCCTGCAGATGAAACGGCTCTGTCTGTCAACGTGTGTAGCCAACTGATGTTATAAAGGGTGTGGTGGCGTATGTAGGAGGCAGACGAAAAAGAAGGCACTGTCCAGTTGAGCGGAAGCGCAGCCAATCGGAGGAAAATCCTATGCGACCACCATGGTACGACCCATGTGGACCAGGTTCAGCACCGTCCGATCTGATTAGCGGGATCAAAAGCAAGTGCGCTGGGCAGCGCGGCCACGCGTCGGCCATGCGGCCGGGTCCAGCCCGGCGACCCGGTCGCATAAGATTTTTTTGCCAGCCAATCGCCACCGGTTCCAACGCAAACAAAGTCCGAGAGGTCAGTGAAACGGCACCATCCAGCATCTTCACCGGGGCCTCCAAATTCGTGTCCGGCACCCCCCAAATCGAGCCCCAATTGAGGGGTGCCGGACATGTGTCTGCCCAAGTTTTGGACCATGCCCACAGCGGCGCACCTCAAAGGCCCGCCCCCCAATCGGTCCGAGATGCCGACCAAACAACAAACACCTTTCGGACGGAATTTATATTAAACAAGATTTAACAAACTTACAATTTGAAATCTAAACGAGATTTAACAAACTAAACCTAAACTAGGCGGAGAGAAGGAGGCCTATGCCGATGCCGGCGACACGTCCCTGCATCTAGGCAACCACTACACGCGCCGGCGGCGAGGAGAGATGCCGCTTCATGGCCTAGCGACGGGAAGAAGACGTGAACCAAGCGCCGGAATCATCAACAGACTTACATGCCTCGATGATCCGGCGTCGAAAATTTCATCTGCTATTGCCGTCGGCTACACGCCACCGTCGGCGAAGAAGATGCGAACCAAGCGCCGGATCATCAAGAGACTTGCATGCCTCAATGATCTGGCGCCGGAAGTATCATCCGCTATTGCCATCGGCTATGGCCTTTAGAAACGGCGCCTCGGCTGGGCCTGAGGCTTCTTATTTCGCGGCTGGCGCGTGGCGGGATTTGATCTACCGGCGGCGCGCCTGATGGGAAGCCTCGCCGGCTTCCGCTGGCGCCCCCTTCTCCGGTGCCGGCGACGCTGCTGACCAAGATGCGCCTGCTGTTTCTAAAGGTAGATCGGGCAGCTCGGGGTCGTCGTCTTCGGCGTCGTCGTAGTCCGATGCAGACAACTCCGGCGTTGGCTCCCACGCGCAGGTAGGGAGGAAGTCGCCAGCACGGCGCGCCTCGTACTCCGCGTCCACCACGGCGTGCTAGAAGGGCGCGCAGATGGAGTACGTGGGGTCAAGCTTGTGCTCGTACGGCATCTCCTGCCACTTCCGCTTGATGAAGTCGATGCGCTCCTGCCCGCTGAGCCGCGGCGCCACCGACACGTTGACGGCGTTCCTCGTCCACCCTTCGGGTAGGGTGGCGTCGTCGTCCACCGGCATGCTGTGGCGGCTGCACAGCTGCGCGGTCTCCCGCGACACCACGTACGGAGGCGCATTGGCTGCGTCCTCGTGCCACCGCTCACGTTGGTACGCCCTGGCCATCTCCGCCTCCTAGTTGCGGCAGCGGCGTTCCTCCATCTGCTCGCGGTGTTGCTGCTCGTTGCGATGATGCCGGAGCTCGCGCTCCTCCGGCGTCTCACGGCTGCCCGCCATGCTTCGCGGCCGATCTGCTGGTGGCGAGTTGGGAGAGGGGAGAAGAAGTGGTGTGGGGAGAGGAGGGCTGCGACGCGCCGGGTTTTACAGGCGGACGGATGAGCGGGGTTGGGTGGCCTGCATTAACGCTGCCACCAGTTCGCCTGGCCACGCATTGACGCCGACGACGCGTATGCAGAGTGCGACTTTAGCACGCGTCGCTTCCGTCTGCGCCATGGGAACGGGTGCGGAGTTATTGCGACGCGTCGCTTGCTCTGCGCCCGCCAGGGGAACGGAAGCGGCGTTATTGCGAGGCGTGCTGACAGGCGAGCCGCCGTCTCATCACCTCGCCATTAAACGCGGCGGAACGGCCTCCTGCACAGCCCAAATTAGCACGGACACGGGGCGCTGTCTCTATGACGGGTGGGCCACCCCTGTCAGAGCCCATGTCCGGCACCCCCGAGAGGGCCTCCAAACTTGGAGACCCTTTCGGGGGTGCCGGACACGAATTTGCTCGGGGCGACCCTTTGGGGGGTGCCGCTGGTAGCGGTTTTTGGAGTCCGGACCCCCAATAGGCCTTCGGGGGGTCATTTGGAGGCCCCCGGTGGAGATGCTCTAAGAGCATTTCCACCGTCGCCCCCGCAAATAAGTGCGACTTTCAAAATGTGTCCGGGTTTAACGTTGTCGGGCACTTATTCGGCATATTGGGGTGATGCTAGCCCTTAGGTGATGCCCGGCAACGCCCTCAAAAGTCTGGCCTTAACTTTTTTTTTGCTTATTTTTTCAAACAAAATTAACATAACGCTAACAACAAATCCGGCCACACCACAATTGGCACCAATTTAAAGTCTCGGCCAACACTAAATCCGGCCACCTAAATGTCACCAGGTTTAGCACCAATACATCAGCGAAAACGCATAAAAATCTTTTTTCCCCTTACTTTCCTCTGATGCGCTCGAATTCCCCGGCAAAGTAAGCCTTCTGATTCAGGCATATGTTTGTCGTGTCGATGGATATGATTTTGCGTTTTTTGGCCTTTTCTTGAGTTCTTTATGGTCTTGCACCCCTTTCAACATTTGGTTTTGCACGCCAAATTATGTGTCCTAACTTTTTTGTTGCTTTGCGAGTCGAGGAAGATGAGACCTATGTCATATACTCGGAAGTGAATCTTGGAGGGAGGACGATGATGCCCCCTTTTTTGTCGCCCTAGCTCTTTTTGCCCCAATTGACCGTTCTGAGGCGGTCCCTGTCATAGGCTTTTCTTCTAGATGATGCACCCACCCTCCGCTCGATATGAAGACAATCGAGGTTGTTTTCACTTTTGAATTATTTTTTTAAGCTTGGTCTAACAATGCATCAAACTGAAGGCCTTCTTCTCATACGTACCTATGTACATCGCTAGAGCATTCCGTGACTAGACAAACGGCAAATGTCAAATATATAGTAATTTGAGAGCATGCCAACTACAAGTGCAATTTCATGAGCATGACTAATAGATAGGAACATCTTACTTTGTGGGATTGGGTGTTGCCACTATCATTTCTCACCATAATTAGCACATGGAACCCATAAAACTTGTTGCAAAGCTCTTGTATGGTGCCCTAAGGTGTTGGATAAGATTCTCATTTCGATCAATGTACAAGTTGTCGTGTGACAGGGATTTCTTTCTGTATTTGAATTCTTTCTAGATCATATTCCAATATGATCCACGATATTTTTGTGCTCCCGTAATGGGTTCTTGGGATTATTGCCAACCAAGCATCACACGATAACTCATCCTTCTTGGTGATCCACGACTTTCCCTCTTGGCAGCCACGGCCTATTGGTTTTCTTGCGGTTTCAACATTGTGGACTTCTTATTCCTTTTCGATGGTCTCTCCATTGTCTGGCGTCGGGATAGACATCATCATGTATAAGCGAATCCAACATGGACTTGGCGGAAGTAACCTACAAAACAACCCACACATGGCCGGCCTGATCCAATGCACAAATTCGCGTTGTCGGATTCATTAAATACAAAAATTTCACATTGACGACATCATTCAAAACACACATGCACCGGACTGGATTCATTCACTGCACACATGTACAAAACACTCATATCGTCAATGTCGGCATTTTGTCGAGTGCGTTGGCGGCACATTCACCGAACAACTGCTGGCGGGAACCCATGATGGACGAGTCGATGTTCGCGAGTCCCGACCGACGTAGCGCCAGCGAGTCACTGTAGAAGGCATTTTGGTTGTGATCGATGTCTCTGTTTATGGGCACAGCCGGCGTGAAGATTGCTTTCAGATTGACACCCTCCTAGAAATGTGTCTGCATCGGCATCGGTGCAAGGGGGAGGATGTTGAAGTAATTCAGAGAAGACGGCGAGAAACTCCTAGGAGGGAGGGATGTTGTGCTCCCATTGTTAAAATTGGCTAGAATTTCGACGAAGAGGTCCACGCGTATGGCTTGCAGCCACGCTTTTGCCTCGATGCGCTTGCGCCAGCCACCTCGATTTTTTGACTCCACCGGGCGGTTCACCTTTCGCAGCTCCGGCTTCATCGCCTTCGTCGGAATCTCCGTCGAAAGCCTATATTCGAAGTCGGATCGGCGTGATGGCGGCGTCCTCGGCGTCGTACCTCCGTTGGGAGCTTCACGTTTGGAGACACGGCTTGGAGTTTATTTTTTGCTTTCCTCCGGTGCAAGCCGTTGTCCAAAGTTTATCCTCAGCGGCGCAATGTACGTAGTGGGCAGGAAGTCCAAGATGACGTTTTCTTTGGACCGGCCAAGTCCCGCCATTCGCTTGCCATCTCATTTTTGGCGTCAAGGGTGGAAAGTGCGTCGACAAGGAGAGTTCAGATGAAGTTGTTGATCTTCGAAGGTACGTGGCTACGTCCGTAGAGACGCAGCTTTTGTTGCTTAGCTTAGGATAAGCACTTTTAAGTTGGACTTGCAATGTCGATGGTGGTTATCTCTAGTGTGAAGTTCGTACTGCGCTCGTTGTTCGCAGCGAGTTATAGTTGTTTTGTACTTTTTTTAATCTTGTATACAAAAATATGTTTGGTGTTGGCGTAATCTCGAAAAAGAAGTATTTATAAGTTGAGGCGAGTAAAATCAAAGCTAGCTGGATATCCTCAACTTATAACTTATAAATACGTGCCCTCCTCTCCGCGCGCTCGACCACCCTCGTCGCCCAGAACGCATTCTCGTCGGCGACGTCCTGCGGGTAGCGGCGCGCCACTCGGCCATAGCGCGCTCGTCCGTCTCGGCGACGAGGACGCGGCTCTCCCGTTGGAGGTGGCGGCGGCGATCCTTGGCGGTGACGAGGCGCGGGGTAGGGGTGAGGTCCGTGCCTGCGCCGCGGTCCACACGTCGTGGAAGTTCATGTCGCGGCGCGGGCGGCCGAGCCGCCACGCCGCCGCATCGTAGGCGTGCGCCGCCTCGTTTGTCGTCTCGAAGATCCCGAGCGGCAGCCGGGTGTCGCCGGAGCAGATCTCAGCGTAGAACGAGCCGGAGGGGCACGCGTGCACACCACGGTAGCCGGAGTTGCTCCAGCGGCGTGGAGGCATCGCGGCGGAGGCAAAATCGGACGGCGACGCGGAGGGGAAAGGTGGCTGCGTGCGCGGGAGGGGAAGAGCGGCGGTTGGGCGCGTGGCAGAGGCGCGAGCTTATCCAGTGCGCTGGAAACGACGCGGATTAAATAGCGCGTGCGCTGCCGCTTTTCCTAGCGTGCGGGAAAGGTTTTACCGCGCGTGTTTTTATCGCGTCTGCTGGAGAGAGCGCAAAGCTTCGCGGCGCGCTAAATTGGTGGTTTATCCCGCGCGCGTGTTATTTAGCGCATCCGTTGGAGTTGTTCTTATTAGTCCTGCTAGAGCAACACCTTGCGCATGGGTAGTAGGTGTGGGGTTGAAACATTAGACGTCGACCTGTCATCTTCGTAGGATTATCTTGGCTATCTACACTAACACAACCATTTCATGGGTCAATTCTTCTGTAGATGGTCCAGCAGAGTTAGTTGGTGGAAGCAAATATGGATGATATTATATCGTGCAGGCCAGTAGAAAGTCGGGATGGAATCGCTGCCTGGAATGATAGGTAGATGCTCTTTCATACAGTAGGAGGCTCTTTTTTTTCAGACAATCGGTACAGCGCCAGGCTCTGGCGCATAATGAACACATATCGCAAAGGGTTGCGTGGTTGGTATGTGTGTGCGTCATGCTGACTTAAGTCAGGACGCGTGAGTTTTTAGATACGACGCACAAAGTGCACAGGTTTAAATTAATAAAGCCACTTACGGTAAAATGTGTAGAAAGCTGAATGTGTAGATTTGCGGTCTTCATTTCGCTCATTTTTGTTTCTACTTTGAGTGATCCATAAGTTGTAATAAGCTGGCTACTTACGTTGCAAACGTTTAAATTCAATATAAAAACGGCTGTGTGCATTATTTTAATGCAGAGGCCGGGGTGACCTTTTCTAAAAATAAAAAACATACGGCAAGTATATAGTGCTGATGAAACAGTTTACAGACAACACACACCAAGCAAACAAAAAAGAATGAAAAATGAAGAACAACTTGAGTGTGAGACCTTCATCCAACCGCTTAGACAGAGCACTTCACCGGAGAAGATCACACCCTCGTCGAATGTTGGCACGCCGTCACATCGTGTCTTCCGCCTCCTCCTTCGAAGAAGGCCCCTGCCTTCTCGCCCTGTCTTGAAGGGCTCCGTACCGTCGAAAGGAAGAGCAGTTCACCCGAAAGCACGCAATAGCACCACTAATGGGCCAAGAGGAGACGAAGGGCACTGACACATCGCCGGCAGCCAAAGCTCCGGCCACCCGCCAGACGCAAGCTATAGGACAAGGTCGCTGAACGAAGAGACGACAAAAGGAAAGCAACATGATCGCCATGGAGGGCAAGCTCACACCTTGGACGCTGACTCAAGCCACTCGTCGAGACTTTTGCCAGAGAGGGGAAACAGATCCCCTCTCACCCAGGTTCAAGGGCGCCGCGACCCGCCGACGAACAACAACACCAACGGAAAGAGAGCACAACAGGCAGCGGAGGATCTCCAACCCAACACGCCCACATCGCCACATCATGAACGCCGCCACAATCAGCCCACGGAACACACGCTGCACCTTCTTCCTGAAGCCCCAAGATAGCGCCTTTACGGATTAAATTTGAGAGAAATAGACATTGATTCAGTTTTACTAAAGAAAGACGTCGTTTTAGCGAGGATGATTTTGGGGTAAGTGTCCATGCGACAAGTAATGTGCCGTGGGGAGTCCTCTCCACATGGGTGCCTCCCTACTCGGCACTTCTTGCATTCTTATTGGCTGTGGTGATTTCTACGGTTGGGATGCAATGCATTGTCCATGTCGGCCCACTCCTCCCGACATGGGGGTGCAAAGCGGTGGCGACGAGAAACTCGTGTGAAGGCTGGACAGAAGAAGATGGAAGTCGGCCTCCATGTTTGCTTATATCCTCCTTGTGAAAGCCAGTTGTTCCCCCCCCCCCCCCCCCCCCCCCCCCCCCCCCACCAAATTTCCGCATGTGGCTATGCACGGGATGGTGACGATCGGTGGATGCACTTAATGGCGGTGGATGTCTGGTGTGCTCTCCCTGTTGGTACATGTGTCACGAGGTGAAGTTTTTTAAATCCTTTCCTTGTCTCCGTCTGCAAGATCGTCAAGTTCTTGTTTCCTTCCTTGGAAAGAGCTATACTACAACAAGCTAGTCGATGTTTTTCGTTTCTTGTTTGTTCTGTTGCCGACCTAGTCGATGTGATTATTCTTGAAGGAACAACTTACATACATGTTTCTCCAAGTTAAAATAAATGTTTTGAATGTTTAATTTATTTACTGGTTTAAAAATGTTCATTTAATGCTCATGTAATTTTCATGTAATGTTCAAGTGGATTAAAACTTTGTTCATATAGTTAAAAAACTATTTACTTGGTTTAAGAAATGTTCACTTGGTTTAAAAAACTATGTATAGTTCTGATTGAATGTTCATGTGGGAAACTTCAGGCTATTTAAAATATATTTTTCACGAGGTTTAAAATGTTTAGGTATTACATAGCAGAAGTTCGTAAAAATTATAAAAATAAAATACTTCATAAATTCGAGATATTTGTTCATGAAGTTCAAAAACATTCATCAATTAAAAATTCTATGATTTTTTTGTATGAAAAAAGAAATAGAAAAAAAGATGAACAAAAACCAAAAGGAAAACTAAACTCATTTAAAGAAAAAAGAAAACATAAAAATAGGGAAAAATAAACAAAGAAATATAAAGAAAAGAAGGTACGGAATAACATGGAAGGAAAGAAAACATAAAATAGAATACAAAAGAGAAAAAATAATGCAGCTAAAAACTCCACTTGGACTGGCTCGCCCAGGCGCGCTTCAGGCTCTCCTGTTGCGTTAACTAGGGTTTGCCGGAAATTCAACTTACTCTTTCCGTTCACTTTTATGAAATGGTAGATAATTCAGTTTGAACTACATACATATCAAAATGAGTTATTCAGTGTGTAAATTCACTTATTTCCGATATGTATGTAGACCACCTAAAATATCTACTATGCCCTTATAACGGAGGGAGTAGCATGTTTGGGCTAGATAGGCCTTGTGAGCCGCGAGTGTTGGGCCGAAATGTAAAATTGTGATGACTAAAGTCATGGCCCGTTACGACTGCATATTACCCTAGTGATGTTCCAGTAGCCCAGTACTGATGTCAAGTGATAAGAAGATAGGAAAACTACCGTATTTTCTCTGGAATAAGCGACGGTTAATTTGCTGCCGCTTGTGGTAGTGGTACTGTAGCTAGCTAAAATGCGGTTATGTGCTGAATTTAGCACTGGCGATCTACTTTTCACCCGTCCATAGGTGACCGATCATGGCTGTAGTGTTTCCTCGTTAGTTGAACAAGAACCTTTTGTCGCTTGTACAAGGGGGCTTGGAAAGTTGGACCTTTCAAGTTTCAATGAACTAAACATAGCCGAAAGCGTGGAAGAAGTCCAATTCAGACAAACAAATAAACTGAAGCTAGCTGCTAGCCTAACGCAGGCCATGCTACATGACACAGAGGCGCCCATGCTATGCCATGCCATGTGACTGAATCATCGAAGTTTGATTACGGTGGTACATGCATGTAATGGTTATGCGCAAGATCAGGACATCACGCAGATATATTCTGAATTGTTTGAAGCCGCATGCCCAATGATTGTGGACACATGCACCGTTGAAGTTGTGAACATCAAGTTATTCTCCATTTCAATCTCTGGAACCCTATTTGGTTGTGCTGGCCCTGATGGCTTCCCAGATGACTTCTGGATGTTATCAAGTCAGATCTTCTCCAATTGTTCTGTTTTCTTCATAGTGGACAATTGGAGTTGTTCCGCCTAAATTTTGGTGAAATTATTTTATTACCTAAGATTAATGAGGCAGAAAGGATCCAGCAATTTCGACCCATTTGCCTTCTTCATGTTAGTTTTAAAATATTCACCAAAGCCGCTACGATTAGGCTGAATTCTGTGGCTGACCATGTGATTCGTCCTTCTCAAACTGCTTTCATGCAAGGCCGTAACATCCTGGATGGGGTGGTTACACTTCATGAAACAGTTCACGAGTTACATAGGAAAAAAATTGAATGGGCTTATTTTAAAACTTGATTTTGAGAAAGCTTATGATAAGGTTAAATGGTCCTTTCTCCAGCAGACTCTCAGAATGAAAGGTTTTTCTTATGAGTGGCGTGCTTTAATCCATAGTTTCATTTCGGGAGGAAGTGTTGCCATTAAAGTCAGACCAAAAAAGGGCTTAGACAAGGTGATCCATTATCGCCAATGCTATTTAATACAGTGGCGGATATGCTCGCTATTTTGATTGAACGCACAAAGTCTGATGGCCAAATTAAAGGTGTCATTCCCCACCTAGTGGATGGTGGTTTGTCTATCCTTCAATACGTTGATGATACAATTCTGTTCATGGATCATGGCATCGAAAAAGCTAGGAACCTGAAGTTAATTCTCTCAGCGTTTGAGCATTTGTCGGGGTTAAAAATAAACTTCCATAAGAGCGAGTTGTTTTGTTTTGGCGATGCCCAAAATGATATTTCTCAGTATGCCGAGCTTTTTGGTTGTGCGTAAGGCCAATTTCCTATTAAGTACTTGGGAATCCTGATCCATTATCGGAGGCTCAGGAATGGTGAATAGAAACTGGTTGAGGAGCGTTTACAAGCCAGATTGCATAGCTGGAAAGGGAAATTATTGTCCCTAGGAGGAAGATTGGTACTCATTAATTCAGTACTAAGTAACATGTTACTGTATATGATATCTTTCTTCCAACTGCCAAAAGGGGTCTTGAAAAGATTGGATTATTTTCGTTCAAGATTCTTTTGGCAAGGGGATAGTGAGAAAATAAAGTACCGTTTGGCTAAGTGGAGTGTGGTTTGCCGACCCAAGGACCAAGGTGGACTCGGTATTCATGACCTAGAGGTCAAGAACAGGGCCCTACTTGGCAAGTGGCTTTTCAAGCTGTTGTCTGAGGATGGGGTTTGGCAAACCATACTAAGAAGAAAGTATGTGGGTTCACAAGCGTTATCCCAGGTTTACTGGAAACCGGGTGATTCTCACTTTTGGTCGGGCCTCATGGCTACGAAAAAATTCTTCTTTCCATATGGTTCTTTCTCTATTAAGGATGGATCTGAAATTAGGTTCTGGGAGGATAAATGGCTCAGGAATGCCACTCTTCGTGAACAATTTCCGGCCTTGTACAACATTGTGCGACACAAGAGTGATACCCTCGCTAAGGTGTTGGAGACATCCCCACCAAATGTGTCGTTCCGAAGAAGTTTGTTTGGTCCTAGGAAAGCATCTTGGAATGCCTTGTTACATCGGCTTGCTTCAGTGCAACTGTCGCAAGGACCTGATAAATTTCGTTGGAACCTCAATGAGAATGGCAAATTCTCGGTGGATTCCATGTACAAAGCGTTACTCCATTCTGATATTACAGTTGATAATAATAAAAAAATTGGAAGATGAAGATCCCACTGAAAATTAAGGTGTTTGCGTGGTATTTTCGTCGAGGTGTAATTCTTACTAAAGATAACCTTGCAAAGCGGAATTGGCAGGGAAGCAAAACATGTGTCTTTTGTCATCATGACGAGAGTATAAGACACCTTTTCTTTCATTGTACTTTTGCTAGATCTATATGGTCAGCCATCCAGATAGCCTCGAACTTATACCCACCTCGAAGTGTTGCCAATATTTTTGGCAATTGGCTCAATGGTGTGGATTCTAGTTTTAAGCTACTGATTAGGGTGGGAGTGATTGCCGTTATTTGGTTGTTGTGGCTATGTAGAAATGACAAGGTTTTTAATGACAAAACTTCATCTCTTATGCAGGTCATCTACCCGTGCACAGCCACGATCCGTTCATGGGTGCCTTTGCAGCGTGCGGAGCACCGGGCCCTGTTCACGGAGGTGTCTACGCGGTTGAAGGATTCGGCGAGGGATTTTTTTTCCAACATGGATGGTAGCATAATCTACAGATTGGCCCTCCACCACCTTAGGCGTTTCTATAATTTCTCATGATGATATGTAATTCGCCTTTTATTTTTTGTCTGTAACCATATGGACGTGGGCTGTGTGCATCTTAGCTATGCAGAGGCCGGGTGTTATGCTTAAGACTTTTTAAGTAATAAAGTTCCTTTATCGAAAAAAACTTATAAGTCATAAAAGCAAGTTTTTGGCTTTGACTGTTGGCTTTTAACTGGACACTGTTACATGTTGGTATAAGCTAAGAGCCAAAATCAAAAGCACCTATTTATATGATTTTGTCGCTTATAAGTCAAAAGTAAAAAGTCAAAATTAAACCAATCTAAAAAGCGGAAATCCGCAGCAGCTCCCGAGCACCAGTGCTCCCGTTATTTGAATTTTTTGAAAATCGCACTTTTTTGCTTCCAAAAATTCTGAAAAAATTCACACCAACACACATACATATCCCGCAGGTATGCCAGAAATTTCGTAAAGAAATTCATTATAGTTTGGGCTAGGCAAAAAAGTGAAATTTCTGACAGATTCAACCCACTTTATACACTTTTTACTGACTGGAATTTTGTTATTTTTATACAGCTCGAAATACGACGTTTTTTGCACCATAAATTGCCACGCACGTAAGAAACATGCATATGTATCTTAGGAATTTTTTTCGGATTTTTTTGAAACATAAATTTAAAATTTTCAAAATTTTAAAATACCAGGTTCACTGGTGCTCGGGAGCTGCAAATCTACTTCCTCTAAAAAGGGCCTAAACTTAGTATCACTGTCAACTTTCGACAACTGTAGTTTGTTTCATCTGAACAAACCTATTGAGTTGCTCTAGTGTGTTTTATCCGTTAGGATCAAGGACACACATGCATTCAGCTAGTCTTTACTCGTTATTGTTGAGGTGTACAATAACCTAAGTATATACTGAGAAACACTAGTTAATAACTTAATTACTAGGATGACTAAATAGAACATTATTTGTGACATACAGAAGGGAACTTAGTGGAGGTTTTACATATTAAAAATTAATGTTTAACTAGTAAATGGCTATATAAGCTTTTGAACGGAGAGAGAGTCTGTCAATACATGCTACATAATTAATATATACACTATAATACGATCTCAAGTGACCACTAAACCTACAGATTCTCCATCCTACAAAGGTCTTATGCGGGTAAGAGGGTTTTTTTAGCATGGGTTCTTTTGTGGTTGGCATTGGTAGATACTTTTTTTTGGAAGATATCTTGCTAGGCGAAAGACTTTTAAGTCAGGAATAGAAATCTATTTATAACATCGTGCGACGGAAACAAGTCTCTCTTGCTAGTGTTTTTTCTAATGTGCCCCCAAAAATTACTTTTCCGCAAACTTTGGTCGGGGGACAAATATGGACACTTGACACATTTGGTCCAATGGTTAATGGGGGTCATTTCCTCAACATGAAAATGATGCTTTTAAATTGTGTTTGTATACTTCTGGAGTTTTCAAAGTTTAATCTATGTGTATATGGGTCTAACAAACTGTAATACCATTTTCCTTCATAAATACATAAAGAAAATTAAAGGTCTCAAGATAATTCTTATTGTTTAGTCCTATATAAGGGGTGTTTTTTACAATGACGAAACAATTCAATGCCTCTTCATCACATGTCCTTTTGCCCACAAAGTTGCTATTTACTTACCACCAATAGACTAGCATAACAGATATGTTCGTTAAGTGTGAATGCGGGTTCTTCCGGGTTGGAATATGCACTTTATGGGACTTATGGAACTATCACGGTGATGTTGTATGTTGTGTTTAAGAAGATAAGAATTTCCCATTTTTCGCAAGTAATCCACAAAGCTATCTTCCTTTCAGCACCATGCGGAGGTGTGGAAGTTGGACTATGTGTGCAGCCATTTGGAGACTGTTGCACGAATTCCAACCGATATAGCCGGCAACATAGCAGTAGAATTTGTATGGCATGAGTGCGACATGTAATTCTTGTTGCGTTTTTGTTGAGGGATATATTCGCTTTGTTTTTATACTCATCACTTGATCCACTTCTTTCTAACTTGAATCCAACGTATGGTTTTCAAGCATTAGCTATGGACAAACCTTCAACTATAACTCATGGGGATCCATGCACTATTACCGTTGATGCCGCAAAGGGCCAAAATCCTACTACTGTTTCATCGTTGGTCATACCATCGATCAACTCGTACGTCATTTTTTTCCTTATGTTAATTCGCGTCATGATCAGTCCATATGATGTTGAGATTTATGTTATAGGTTTATGCATGTCGTACTGTTGAATGTCTAAGTTGCTTATGCTAGTTAATCTTGGGAATAGTGCTATCAAGATTTTTACATGGATTAAATTAATGCAAAAATGTTAATTATTTTAGTACTCTATCCTTTTAGGAGTTTAGCAATTTATCATGTTCTTTGTTTAGGTTGTATTTTTCTCATTGCAACAGACCTACAAGCAACTAATAAGGAGAGTTGGAGACTTTCTCGCAAGGACGCGTGTCCTTCTAAACTCTAAAGCCGTCTAACGGTGAGCCGCCCTCTTCGATAGGTTTACATGACTCCAAGTCTCCAACTAATCATATTTGACAAGTTACATGCCTTTTTGGTTTGAGTAGCTTATCACGTGTACCACGCGATTCAAGTTACATGCCTTTGATTCGCGCACCAATAATACCATCTGATAATCATACAGTAATCAAATAAAAACTAATCAATCTTCTCCTTATTGTTTAAACGTGGAAACTAAGCAAGAGATTCTGACATAAAAAGTGGTTCCACACCTGCTCATATTCAACTTTGGGAGTCTCGTACGTCGCTGACTAATTAAACAGATGTACACATTGTATTATGGTACCTTCATCGGGCTATTGTGATGTTCCTAAGCTCCACACTGTTCCTTCTTCTTTTTGCTAAATATGTTTGTTACTCCCTCCGATCCTAATAAAGCGTCGCAACCCATACATACCAGTTGTACTAGCTAGACTATTTTCCTACGAACCTTTTAATGGATCGGAGGGAGTATTTGTTTGCGTTTCTTTGTGGAAGCCTGTTTATTATTTGGTTGGCAGACTCCTAAACCAAACTCAGTTCATCTGGAATTCTGGAGCTAGGCTGTTTCATGTGGTGCTATTGCTAGCTGATACTCTGGAATATGCTGGAGCTCCATATGAAGTGTTCAAATGGTTACTTGTCTAGCCATGAATAAGTCTGAGCAAAGTGACAAAACACGCTGCCAAAGATCTAAACTTGCAAGAATCTAGCTGCAGAATTCAGGGATGCACATGCAAGCTTAAATTATGATCTTAGTCCAGTTACAGTTAAAACTTGGAAGGTCACACAGGTTTCTGACTGGATGTGGAGCAGACCAGCCATGTAGCAAAATATCGCAAGTTGCACTTGCACCCTGCAGATCTCAGGTCGAAACTCGATCGGGAGCTTTCACACTTGAATAATTTAACAATGGCGTAATGATTAGAAACAGAGTGATAAGCGCGTTGCTTTTTTTACAGCTCGCGGTTGATCTGGTTAGCTGATCTCGTCCACTGCCCTCCTAATCAAGCAAAGGTAGCTGGCACACGGCAGGATGCCCGAGAAGAAACACAAAAGAAAACAAGGCACAGCTCAGCATGAATGCATGGTGTCAATTATTTATTTCCAATGAATTTGAAGAATACATTATAGTAGTACGTTGGAGTAGTTTACATGAATGAAATGAATGAATAGCTACAATCGTGGATCAAGGATTCATACGTGAGCGCAATATCAGAAATGGTTGGTGACATCTTCGTCTCTACCATTGAGGCGCAATTCCGAATCAGCATTGACGAGATCTTACAACAATGATGCGTGTACCCTTGTGCTTGCCGTGACGATGCGATGTAGTAATTTCCAAGCAATTCGGCAGATGACGTGCTCTCGTTGTACATCGAATGGTCATCGGAATCGGGTTTCCGATCGGGAGCATTGTAATCGCAACGAGGACGTCGGATGCCGTTGATCAAGAATGAGTTGGCTTCGTCTTCCTGCGTCTGCAAGAAGATGGAAGATGCAATTTGACTAGCTGCACAGCTTGACGGTGCACGCCACCGCCTGCGCCCAGTACTTGAGCCTCGCCTTCACCTCATCTGGGCTGTCCCCTGCAAGCGCGACGACAAATTACATTAGTTCAAATGTTGTTCAATAGCAATCCAATCCAAACAGTAGGTTTTTGCAATCCAGGAACTGATCATTCTAGGGAACTGGGATGAATCAAGAAATGATGTTGATGGACAGACTAAGTATTCGACATCAGAAAGCAAGATCGAAGACAAGCTAACTCGCAGCAACAGTTTGAGCTTACCAGGGCAAGAAATCTTCCAGTTGGGGATGGGCTGCGCCGGCGAAGCCGGGGAGACCGCCGGCGGCTCCGGAGCCACCTGTTCGACCTTGGACGGCGAGTGGTGCTCGTCCAGGAACCGCTGGCTCATGGAGTAGCAGAGCTCGAGCGCGGGCAGCGTGCCGCAGAGCTCGGGGATCTCGTTATAGCTGAACCCGAACCCCAGATCCACGCATCCCTTGAGCTCCTCCAGGTCATCGTCGGTAAGGCTCCTGGCCCGGCCCACGCCCGGATCTCCGGCGCCGGCCGGGGACCCGTCTTCCCCGGCGAGCACCACCGGCCGCGCCCTCCGCGGCCACGCCGCCTCCCACTGCGCGCCGCACCACACCTCCTCCGCATCCGCCTGGGACTCATCCTCCGAATCCTCTCCCGCCGCACCGTTCGTGTTCCGGCGCTGGTGGCGGCGGCGGTTGCGGTTGCGGCGGCGGCGAGGGGGCGGCGGCGTCTGCGGATGCAGGGAGGAGGAAGGGGACAACGAGGAAGCCGCCGTGGTCGTGGTAGACACGGACTCGTCGCGGTCGGAGTCGGAGCTCCACATCGTGGCGGCCGCTGCGTCGGTCGTTGAGCTCTCTGCTCGCTCTCTCAGGCGGTAGCTGCGCGTCTTCGCCACTCTCTCTTGCTTTGCTGGATGATTCTGGGTGGGAGAGGGTGTGGGCCTATAAATACAGCCGCGTTGGTACGAGAGGTATGGGTGGTTGCCATGTGGGACCCGCCTGTATGGCTGTATCGTGGTATGAACTGTGGCTGGTTGTGCCATGGGGGATGCACATCTGGCCTGTGATAGTGTGATGTGTCCGGTCTAGTCACTAAGAGCATCTTTATTGGCACCCCCAAATTTGGTCCACCCGGTGATGCTGCTGGACCACTGGTTCTGCCATTTCCAGGTCGTCTCTGCACCCTCAAATTGGCCGGCTCATTTTTCATTGCAATAAAACATTCTATGCCAACACCAAATTTAGCTACCAAAATATACATACATCAAGTCCGGCCAACAAAGGCTTGACCAACAACAAGGCTGGCCACCAAAGTCTCGGCCACGAGCACGGCTGGCCACCAAAATGCACCCAAAATACGTCAAGAACATGTAGATCATTTTTGGGTCCTGGTATCCATAGCCCTTCCCCTCCTCTCATTCATGATGCGCTCCACCTTTCCGGCAAAGAATTATCGTTGAGGCAAGCTCATGTTTGTGGTGTCGGTGGAGAGGATCTTGAGCACCCTATCGATGCTCTCCATATCAAGTTGCATCTTCTTGAGTTTTTGATTTTGGACGCCGAAGTAGGTGCCCCACCTATATTGGTTCACTAGTAGGAAAAGGCCTACCGCTGGCGGACGGAAATGGCCTACCGCTGGCGGATGGGCGCCCGCCAACGATCACTACGCCAGTGGTAATATATACCGCTGGCGGGCGGCCGTCCGCCAGGGGTAAGGCTGGTTACCGTTGGCGGGCAACCATTGCGCCGGTATATGTACAGCGCTGGCGGGCAAGCGTCCGCCGGCGGTAATCCAGCACAGCTGCCAGCGGTATATTTTCTGAGAATTTTTTTCCTGGAAAATCGTATTCCAGCAGTATATCCAATATAAATACAGTAAATTTACGTACAGGCGCCAAATAAACAACATAAATATAGACAAGATCACATATAAATGATCAAAGTGTCATACACAGATACATTAGTTCATCACCAGAAGCTCGACGCGAAATCCGAATCCGAATCGGCGCCGGTCTTCTGGCACGGCGGCGCTGCAGTGGAGGGTCCAGCGACGTTGGAGCTCGCCTGCCTCTTCTTGTTCCTCGAGGCGCAGAAATCCAGCTCCGCCTGCACCAGATCGGGGCGGTTGCGGCGCAGCGCGTCCATCCGCCACTCGTCGATCTCGGCAGCGCAGCGAGCTATCCCCTGGCGGCGGTTACGCCGCGCCTCGTCTATGTCGACGATCTCCATCGGCGGCGCGAGGAACTCAGCCTCCTCCCGGGACTCAACGCCAGGGAAATTGAGCTCAGCACGCGGCCGTCCAAACCTCCAGGCTGCCGGGACGCGTAGCTTGGTGAGGAATCCGGGTGACGTCGTCGACCCGGATCTTCTTTGGTGGAAGTCGCGTGGGCCATGCTCGGTGCAGAGGGAGCCGGCCCCCGAGGAGGTGGTGCGTCGCCGTATCAGGGAGGAGGACGAGCACGTCCGTCGCTACATGCATTTGTTGGATACGCCAGCGGTGTATGACAGTAGATGGCAGATTCTTCATAGGGTTCTTTCTCATGTGAGTTTTGACCCTGTGATGGTTCCTGTTCTTTGGATGTGCAGCGCCGCCCGCTCAGCACCCGGCCGCGGCTTAGGACCCAGTCGAAGTTAGTGATATTATTCGTGATGTATTATGGTTAAATAAAAATGGACCCGAGCTATGTAACTGGATTAAATAAAGATGTATGCGTGATACTTTTGCATATTTGATCAATGCTGCTTTTGTAAAGTGAGGAAAATAATGTTCCCTACTTTTAATTAAGGTACACAACCAGTGATTATATCATAGAAACATCATTAGTTTTAGATAATTTGACCTCTTTCGGTGAATAGTCCTGGTGGCCGTTTCGATCGACAGTTTTCGTAAAAAAACAAATAGAGTGAAAAAACACTCAAAAAGATATATCCTCTTGCATGAAGTCCTTTTATGTGTACTTAGTTGCTATGTAAAATGATAAACTTGATTTTTGACAAAAGTTTCAGAAACATTCTTCACAAAAGCACTATCATGTATAATAACATCTATAAAGTTTCGAACCAAATGACCAAGTTATGTCAATTCCCAACACATAGTTTGTGATAAAGTGCTCATATTCGACACATAGGTGTGTCTTGGTATAGGAAGCAATGGTTCCAAAGGAAATTTACAGATTATTTTTATAAATACCATTTTCCTAGTTATATGAATTTACATGCTAAGTTACCCATGGCGGACGGTGTGGAGTGCCCGCCAGCGGTATTGTACTTGCCGCTGGCGGACGGTATCTAGGGCCCACCAGCGGTAATTTGCTAATTTGTTTCCCCAGCCGAGGCAACTACCGCTGACGGGCGCGATAAACCGTCCGCCAGAGGTCAATTACTACCACTGGCGGGCACCAGGGTCGTCCGCCAGCGGTAGTTAGCCCTGCCTCCTCGCAAATTCCTGTAACTACTGCTGGCGGGCAGAGTGGACGTCCGCCAGCGGTACGTGTAGAACCAGTGGCGGGCTTCGAAACCAGCCCGCCAGCGGTAAGAACGCTGGCGGACGCAAATGACGTCCGCCAGCGGTAGGCCGGTGGCTATAAGCACATTCCTACTAGTGGTTCTCTTCGTTCATCTTCACCTTGAATGGGGTGACTTCCTTCATATACGAGTCGATCAAGTCTTGGAGGAGGCACTAGATGTTCCCGCCGCCCTCTTGGACGCCTTTGATTCCTTGTTGCCATCAGACCAATCGATAATGCCTTGCCCCGGCAGTTGGGATTCATCTAGATGGTCAGCCTTGCATCTTACTCGGCGCATTGAGAGACATAGTGTTTTCCACTTTGCACATTGACTTGCTCGCGCTCACCCTTGCAGAACTCGCCCTAGCCGTCCTCCTCCTGGTCGGCATAGCAGGCGTCGCCTACAATAAGGTCAGCCATGGTGGCGGCGGCTTCAACCTATGATAAACATGCCCCATGCACACGATTCACATAGCTGACACCATTTATTAGTGCACACAAATCACATAGCCGACGCTATTTATTGCATACAATTGATAGAGCCAACGCCCATTTCGCCGAGCACGTTTGGAGCGCCATCACCGAACAACTGCTGCCCGGAGGCGGATGGGCCTCCCGATCGACGTAGCGCGGGCGACTGGCCATAGGTGGCGTCCTGGTTGAGGTCGATGCCGCGGCCATCATTGTGGGGGGTGTCCGGGTTGTCTTCCTAGACGCTCTCGTCATTCTCAGACGAGCCGGAGAGACGCGATTGCTGCAACGGCAGCACGGGTTCCTTGGTGAAGTAGTTCGGGGAAGACAGCGAGGAACTCCAATTGTGGAGAGGGAGTGTCGTCGAGCTCCCATGGCTCATGTCACCTTGTATTTGGGCGGCGGAGAGAACGCCTTGCTTCGTCTGTTGTTCCTTCCTTACCTGGCGCGTTGTCGTCGGCCAGCTCGGCTGGTCGATGAAGTGAAGCGTATCTGCTCCTCCGTCATGACCCCCCCCCCCCCCCCCCCCCCCCCCCCCCCCCCCCCTCCGGCCTGTTCCACTTGCTCCGTCTTCATCAGATTTGGCTGCGCCGCGAGCCCCTTTTTCCTGATTGGCGGCGCGACTCCAAGCCCCATTCGAGGCGGCGATGGAGGAGGTTTTGAATAATGTAATATTGGAAGAGTAGTCTTTTGTTGGAAGTCATAGTAAATGTTCTATGTCTTAAGTCTTTCGCCTCGTTTTAAGAAAAACTAAACCACCAGCCAATTATTCGTCTCACATGCATTGCAGTGAGTTTTTGTTCTTCACGGTGTGTTCTAGAACAATAATTCGACACAACCTACTTGACAAGTTATCTAGGTCTGAAAGCAAGAACAGTTCCAAGCTTTTGTTTAGAGGAAGACGACTTCTAACTGCAAGATATGTAGCATCGCTGGGCAAATCAATGGCTTCAAGCAATCAATTAGATTATACTCCAACTAGCCATGATCTCGTGCCTCGCATGGGCGCTGTTTAGTTGGCTACAACGCTGGCAAGATTTGCCTCCGCCCTTTTGTGCTGGGTCTGGCCACTGACAGGCACATCTTGCATTAAACAAGTCGAATTCAGTGCGGCGGCATCATTCGCACACGGCTCTACGTCTCACCCAACAGCAAAAGAAAACTAATCATCGTTTGGTCTTGTGAACTCTCGTCTCGAGCCTCTCCAGTAACATTTGCTCCCCGTCATGTCGGCAAGCTCGGCTCAATGTGCACTGTAAAGTTGCAAGGCAAAATGGCCGCGACTTGCTCGAAACAGGAATCCAACTCAGGTGCTTGGACGAGCCTCCTTTTCAAAAGTTTTTCTGCTCATCAGTCATTAGTTTACTGGTCCGACTTTCTTGGGCACTGCGTCTGCATTAACAAGTGGCGATGATGGTGTTTAATTAAATCAATCATGTTTGCCTTAGTAAGCAGCAGCTAGCGTACGTCAGGTCCGAACTTCATTTCATTGGTACTTCAAACACACCACACAAGAACAGTCTGTTCATTTGCTTTCAAAAACTTTAATTTGCTACAGATCAATGGTGGTAATCTGTCGGTTGGCACACGATGTTCATGTGGTAGCAAACGAGAACAACTTAATGGCGTGTTCTTGCTAAATGGCCACAAATTAAGTGCGCTGTCTTGGACATTTTTGTCTATCTTCATCATTTGGTATGGCAACTAATTCCAAGGTTATTGGTTTGATCAGAACAGAAACGTTAACATGGGCATCACATGGATTTGATTTGATCAAGAAGGAACAGGGTGGCGACTCCGCCACGCGCGGCATGGACTTCCTCGGCGCCCCGGCAACGTGCCCGGAGGTGGACCACACCGTCATGGCCTCCTCCTTCGAGCTCGACTCCGCTCGTGTCGATTGGGAGCGCACGACCATCAGGGTTTGGGTTATCGAGCCGCCGCCAGGGACAGATCGCCACTCCGTCGAGTCTGCATTCCGGAGGGAATTTCGCCTCAGCGCCGCCGAGCTCTCCGTCAGCAACCACTTCCCGGAGCCGTACCTGATCAAGTTCGACACGGCGAGCCGCCGCGACGAGGTCCTGCGCAAGGATCGAGCCTCCTTCAAGCGCAACGGGCTCGACATCCACTATCGGCCGTGGAGGGCTGTTGGGCAAGCCTACAATGTGGACCTGCACTATCGTGTCCACCTCGCCGTGGACGGCTTGCCGCCTTTTGCTTGGCGGACGGAGATCGTCGACAGGGTCGTGGGGCGGAGGTGCGCCGTGCAGCGCCTCGACGACGGGTTCACAACAATGGAGAACACGTCCGTCTTCGGCCTTTGGGCGTGGACGGCGGATCCGCACCTGATCCCGAAGGTGCTGTGGTGCACCTTTGCTAACAAGGCACCAGGTGGGCTGTCTCATCTGGTGCGCGTCGGGGAAGACAGGCCCGATCAATGGAGGAGGGGCACTACCTTTCGAGTGCTGCTACACGTCGAGTGCATCGAGGACTACACGGGCGCGCCGGCTTTGGACGGTGGCGCGGCCATCTCGGACTTCAAGACATCCACGCGCGACCTGCCGGAGTGGACGCAGGGGGTCATCGACGGCGGCCCCCTGGGCGGTTCTTTCAATGCCGGGGTTGCCGACATTCCGGTGTTGGGTCGGGACCGCCTCGACCGCCCGCAGGCCTCCAGGAGCAAGAGGCACGAGGACAGGGAGACTCGCGATGCGGGAAGCCGCACGGAGCGTCAGGGAGATGGCCGTAGCCGCTCTCGCGGCGACCAGGATCAGCGTCGCTCCTGCGGCGACCAAGGGCGCAGCCTTTCTAGGCCGGGGTCGAGATGCGATGATCGTCCGCCCCGCCGCCACCGCCATGATGACGACGATGAAGACGACGCGGGGCGCGGGGGGGACGGCCACCGCCGCAGTGCTTCGCGTCGGCCATCCTCTGGCCGCACGCACTCTCGCCATGAGGTCCGCGTGCGGGAGCGTTCGCCGCGGCGTCGCTCGCACAGCCGCGGCCACGGCGGCAAGCATCATGCCGCGGACTCTGCTCCTCCAACTGCGCCCCGCCTTCCTTCGCTAATCATCGCCCCGCTGCCGAAGCCAGCTCCGACCCCTGTCCTCTCCGACGACGAGGTCACCGCCAAGCTGCAGGCCTTGATGATCTCCGGCCTGGACACGGCGCGCGCCTCCATGCCGGCTTTCCTCGGACTGCCCTCTCCGCAGCCCGCGCCTCGTCCCGTTTCGTCGCCATCGCCTTTCAGCGAGGCTTGCCGCGACTGGCTCGCGGGACTCCGCTCGCCGCCGCCGGGGTTCACGGCATCCTCGTCCAGGCTCGCCTCGCCATGTACCACGCACAAGGCATGGGTGGAGGCAAATGAGGAAGAGCTACAGGGGAAGCCCAGTGCTTGGGAAGATGCAGAGGATGTGCTGGAAGTGCTAGAAGAGAAGGCCGTACTGGCTGGTGGTCAAGTTCATCCCGAGCTTGCCACTGGCCTTGATCTTGCTGATCGTGTGGGGCCGCTGCAATGGGATGATGACGTCGAGGTTGAGCACGGGATTGATGCCTGGTACGAAGAAAACGAGGAGGTGGCCGTGGAGGTGGCCACGGGGACGACCGACATTGTGATAGGCGCAAGCGACGAGGAAGCGGCGATCGGGGACCTCCTCTCCCCTACGGCCGGCGAGGACTTGGCCATGATAGCGACGGCTCAGAGAGCTGTGGCTGCTCTCTTTAGCCACCCGGAGGTGCCGCTGCTCCCGACTCCGGCTGCCAGGCCTCCGAAGCTCACCAGCCAGGAGATGGCACCGACCCGGTTCGCCGCAGCGACAGGCTCGCCGGGAAGCCGCAGTTGCCCGCTGTCGACAAGGCAAGAAACGTTCTCTTCTCCAAGTTGGGCATTGAAGTGCAGGAGATGCCGCTGCTGACTGCGACGAAGGAGTTCGCCGAGCTGTACAAGACATCCCCGATGCCTGATGCTGCTGTTCGTGCGGTGGGCACCCTGCTCAAGCTGAACCTTCCATCGGTCCTAGCGGCGGATGATGCGCTCATCGCCATGGCGGGAGCAGGTGGCACGGAGCTGGCCGCAAATGCCTGATCATCAGTCCGTGCTCCTCCATTTTACGTTTCTGTCTTCTTGTACGCCGACTAAGACCATGCATCGCAACCTGCAAAAACTTAAAGCGACAGCTGCTACGCGAAGCAATTCCTCGCCAACTACCTTGCGAAGCAATTTTTCGCCTACTTCTACGAGTTCGGCCTCGACCTCCACCTCCACGAGCGCGAGCACTGCCTCCATTTTAGCGGCATCTTCTGCCATTTTCGAGCAAGCACTTCCGGCTTCCTCCACCGCTCGAGCTTCTCGGACCACTCGCGCCTCTCGCGCCGCCACCATCATCATCGTCGTCAACCTTCGAGCTTCTCTATGTTAGGCCTTATACTGGATATCCTATGCTGGAATGTGCGTGGGCTAAATGATCAAGCCCGGAAAGACACAGTCAACGCAATCATCACCCAAACCACATGCCACATCGCCTGCTTTCAGGAGACTAAGCTGGATTTTATCGATCAACAGACAGCTGCCTATATTGGGGCAATAAGCTTCGCTCTTTGCACACCGCCCCGCAATTGGAACGAGAGGAGGCATCCTTTTGCTATGGAACGAAGATCATGTCACCATGGCAAAATTCAGATTGGCACTCACCTGATTTCGGCTGACGTCACTGTCTGTGCCTGTGGGACTACCTTCAAGCTGACCACTGTTTACGGGCCTTCAACGGACCCGGAAAAGAGAGCTTTCTTAGATGACGCGATGGCCGCTGCTCCAACGGACGACTCTAAATGGCTGATCCTGGGGGATTTCAACCTTATCTATCAGGCTGCTGACAAGAACAACGCCAACTTGAACCTCCGTCTCATGGGCCAGTTCAGACACGCTATTAACACTTGCCACCTCAAGGAGATTCGACTGCTGAATCGGAAATACACGTGGAGCAACGAGAGAATCGACCCTACCCTTATCAGGCTCGACCGGGCTTTCTGCAATGCCAGCTGGGACCTTGCTTTCGACTCCCACACCCTGCAGGCTCTTTCCTCAGCCCTTTCTGATCACTGCCCTCCGCTCCTCTCCAACCATAGCGGCCCTCGCAAGCCTCCTTCATTCCGCTTCGAGAATTTCTGGACAAAGATGCCGGGCTTCCACGATATCGTCAACACTTCTTGGAATCAGGTCTCCACCCATACTCAACCGGTGCACATCCTCAATCACAAGCTCAAGACTGTCGCAAGAAGACTCCGCTCCTGGAGCAAGGGTCTATTCTCCAACCACAAGCAGCAGCTCATTATGGCCCTGGACGTCATCCTCAAGCTTGACACCGTTCAAGAATCTAGAGCCCTCTCTGATGCGGAGGCCACTCTCAGAACCGCGCTGAAGCGGCGTGTTATGGGTCTGTCTGTGCTTGAGCGAGCTCGCAAACGCCAGGCTTCTCGGATCAACTATCTCCGCGAGGGAGACGCTAACACCAAGTTCTTCCATCTTCGGGTGAACTCTCGCCGCCGGAAAAATGTCATTCAGAGACTGCGGCGAAATGGGGGATGGGCTGTCAACCACGCTGAGAAGGAGCAGCTCATTAACGACCACTTCACTTCCACTTTGGGTGCTCCGACCCCTCGCCAGGTGGACTTCAATTGGGACGCCATTGACCGAAGCATCGGGGAGCTAGACGATCTTGGCCTCCCTTTCTCCGAGGAGGAAATTGGGGGGGGGGGGGGGCATTTTCGACCTCCCGGTGGACAAGGCTCCTGGACCGGACGGCTTCACCTCTAACTTCTTCCGCGCTTGCTGGCCCATCATCAAGGATGACCTCATGAAGGTGATCGACGCTTTCTCTGAGCTCTCGATCAACAACTTTGAAGTCATCAACAGCACCAACATTGCTCTTCTGCCGAAGAAGGAGGGTGCCGACTGTCTTAAGGATTATCGGCCTATCAGCCTCATCCACATCGTCCCCAAGATTATAGCTAAGGCAATGGCCTCAAGGTTGCGCCCAAGATGAACGACATCGTTTCACCCTGCCAGAGCGCATTCATCAAGAATAGAAGCATTCACGACAATTTCATGTATGTCAGGAATGTGGCTCGCCGCCTCCATCAAAAGCACACGCCAGCCCTACTGATAAAGCTCGACATTGCCATGGCCTTTGACACCGTTCGTTGGGACTACTTACTGGACCTCTTGCAACGCATGGGCTTCCCTCCGCGGTGGCGGGCCTGGCTTTCACTACTATTCTCTACATCCACATCTCGGGTTCTCCTGAATGGCGCCCCTGGCAAAGAGATTATTCACGGCCGTGGCCTAAGACAGGGAGATCCGCTATCCCCGCTGCTTTTCGACATCGCTATCGACACGCTCCCCAAAATCCTTGAGCTGGCAACCGAGCAAGGGCTGCTTCATCCGCTGCCGGGCAACTTCATAAAATCACGTATCTCCTTGTACGCTGACGACGCGATCATTTTTCTGAAGCCAGAGGCGCATGATCTCAATAACCTCACGGCTGTGCTCCAAAATTTCGGTTTGGTCACGGGCCTCATGACGAACATTGAGAAAAGTTCCGTGGCCCCAATCCGCTGCGAGGAGGTTGACCTCACTGCCACGTTGCTTAACTTCCAGGCTGCACAATGTCAGTTCCCCATCACGTATCTCGGCCTCCCCCTCTCTTTGGGTCGACTGAGAAGGGTCGACCTGCAACCTTACATCGACAAAGTGGCATCAAGATTAAACCCCTACAAGACCAAATTCCTCAATAGAGCCGTTGCGATGCTATAGTCAAATCGGTCCTCACTGCCCTTCCTATTTTCCTCCTCACTGCGATCAAGGCCGACAAAGCTACTTTGAAGGCTTTTGACAGACTTCGCCGAGCAATGCTCTGGGCGGCGAGCGACACTGTTACTGGGGGAAATGCAAAGTGAGTTGGGCTAAGGTTGTCGGCCAAAAAAGATGGGAGGCTTAGGGATTCTTGACCTAGAGAAATTCGCTAGGGCACTTCGGCTATGCTGGTTGTGGTTCGAGTGGACGGCTCCGGAAAAGCCATGGGTGGGGCTTGAAACGCCAAATGATGATACTGACCGGGAACTCTTTAATGCCGCCACGAATGTGACTATTGGGGATGGGCTTACTGCGAGCTTTTGGTCTTCTTCCTGGCTCAACGGGACTTCTCCTAGAGCTCTAGCACCCAAGATTTTCGTGGCGTCAAAGAAGAAGAAGCGCTGCGTTCAAGACGCCCTTGCCAACCTCAACTGGGTGGCAGACATCGCTGTCCAGGACTTCACTCTTGAGCACATCACGCAGCTTGTCAACCTTTGGGGCCTTATCCAGGACATCGCTCTAAATCCTGCCACCGCGGACACCATCACTTGGACGCTCACGTCGGACGGGAAATACTCGACGGGGTCGTGATACCCGATGAGCAAGTCTTGATGCCTGCACAAATAAACGGGATTAGGTTGAGACTCCAAGTGCAGAGTGTATAGTATAGTGGAAGACAGTTTTCCCCACGAGGGGTGACTCGAGGGTTTAATATCGAACTCTCGGGGAATCTGAAGTGGTAGATTTATCTTCTTATCCTTCTTTTGGTTACCTACAAAACAAGGTTAGATGTTTTGGTCCTCAACCTCACCTGTGGTTGTCAAGCACAAGGTGTAAGAATGATATCAGGATAGTTATGCAATGCAAACAAGAAATAAATATGCAATGATGGTGGATGCAATGATAAATGATATTTTTGGGTTTTTAATGATGTATGCAAGATGAAAAGTATTTTTGTATTTTCGGATTTAATGATGGCTGAAAATAGAAAAGTGGTATATGGTGTTGGAAAGGTGTTTCTTATGATTAAAAATGGACTGGGGTTCATGGTTTCACAAATGCACTCTCTCTTTATAAAGTGGTAGACAATGGAACACACACAGTTAACATATGAGATTGCAACACAGGGTTTGATAACAAGTTACTTAGATATATGGGCATCACGTCCTAACATAGAGATCTTTTGGTTATTAACCTCTCTTATACTCCACCAAGATGCGAACTAAATCATAACACCTCAGTAATTAAGATAACTCAGAGTATAGCATTAAGTATCATGACATGAAGTGAAAATAAGAACATGCTAGATCTAGTCATGGAGTAGTGGCAATGGTCACGCCCACATCCCCGGTAGCATGGTATTTTAGTTTATCCCTAGTGAGGTAACAAAGTAAGGTAAAGATACCAAAGTGGATCGCAGAACTTTCTCTCACTTCACTGCACCCACCCCCGTTACTCCAACTAATGCACACGTTCCCCCACACACGCTCTCATAAACATGCTTGATCAAAACAAGTAGACAAGAACGGGGTACATAATATGCATCTATACTCATAACTGAAACAAACATTGCAATCTCAAACATATATTAACTCATAAAGATCCACCACAAAGGTATTACAACGGTGACCGTAATCATGTTCAGCAGCTCATACGGTGCTAATTAGTGAAGCTCAAGAGAGGAGAGATACATAAGTTACTTCCACAAACCCATAGTCCAGAGGTGGACTACTCCCTCTTCATCATGGAGACGGTGGAGAAGTCGATGGAGAAGATGGAGACCACGCCGGCAGCGCCCCGCCGGAGTTTTCCCCCTCCAATCTGCAGCTCCTGATCTCCGTTTCGGTGTTTCTGTGTTTGTGCGGCGCTCCTTCCAGAGAACGACGGGGGACCTTTTTTATAGGCGTTTTTAGGTCAAGACGATGTCGGTGGAGAAGATCGACGGCAACGGAGCCACGAGGCCCAAACGGGTGGGTCCCACGCGGCCTGTACTGGCCGCGTGGGCCATGCCCGTTTGGCCCTCGGGCCTCCGTTTGCTTGCTTCCTTTTTCCGTAGTCCTTCTTCCTTCCAAATATTGACGCCCGTAAATTTCCAGGTGATTTCGTTGACGTTTGGGTCCCTGAAACATTAAAATACAAAACTAGGGTTTTCTGCCTGTGCAGGGTTAATTCCAAATAAATGGAAAATATGAAGTATTCCCAAAATCATGATAAAACATTGATATAACCCTTATATGATGCAAATATGATTGGAATATAAGCAATTAAAGTGCAAAGTTCATGTATGCATTTTACATGCATCAACATCCCCAAGCTTAATCCATGCTCGTCCTCGAGTATGAAGATGATAAAACTAACATGGACTTTGCAATTTAATACTTAACAATGGATATCAAAGATGATTACTATTGCTACATATAGTCAAATGATTCATTCTTCAAAGGAGTAGCAATATGCAAATAGTTTATGAAGTGATATCAAGTATTCAAGACAAGGATGTTCATTGATAGTTCACAAAGTGTAACATAGTAGCAAGTAATATGGAACACATGTATGCATAATGATAAGTAGAACATCCTACAATGGTCATAGAGTGTAGATGAAAATCTGAATATGATAGGTGTACACTTTGGAAAGATGTATATGTGAGTAGAGGTAAAGCATGCATAAGTTTCATCCAACTTCCAAACTCTTCTACTTAAGTTAATGATTGCAATAAGGTATTCATTGGTGTCAAGCTCTCATTGCCCCTATCATAGCATCTTGAATGATTAAGGTTAAAGTGAAAGCAAATATGAGTAGTGTGCTTGATAAAGTAAAGGTTGGTCTCATGCCCCTTGAATACAAGTACTACACCATGATTACTCAACTTAGGAAACAAAGCAAGTTCAATTATATCATTGTAAGTAATAATAGTATCATCAAGAGCGTCAACTGGGGTACCTCTTGTCCCAGATATGGAACAAGCCCATATCAAAATGACAAGACAAACAAACAAATGAACAATCTCAACACCCTTTTTATTTACCATTTGGAATAGTTTTTTATTGCAAGGTGTATCACAGAAGGTTCACCATAGTATGTAAGTAAATTTCCACCATGAATGATGCATGGCTTAGATTAGCGGCCCAGGCGTCTCTCTAACCATTTATACAAACTCATTTAAACTACTTATTTCCACCTCATTTCACATGATAGCATCCATAACAAAAGTACATGATATCAACTAAATGAGATGAAGAGCATGTTGAAAGCTTGCATGTGACAGCACATATGGGCTAACTCCAACCCGAACATTTATCAAGCCACAGCATCATAATCTTAATCACAATGGGTCATGTTTTATTATGCAAATAAAAGAACATTGTGCATCAAGTTCGTGAGAGCTATATAACCAATTTTTTCCATTGCAATCAATAACATAAACATTTTCATTCAGAGGTAAGATAACACAAACAACATGTTAAACATACTCGGAATAGCATAAAGCCAATAGGTAGATATGGTGGACTCACTGGAATAACTTTGGTTGAAGGTGTTGGAAACAAGTTTTTGCTTGTTGGAGTTTTTGGGCTAGCAAAAGGGAGAAAGTTGACCATCTAGATGCATGCATGAGTGTCCATAGAACTAACTAATCCATGTTAAACCAAGTAAAATAACAATCAGCACCAAAACATGAATAAGTGATAGCTCTACAAAAAGAATTTGCAAACTATTACTCATAAACAAGCTCATGAATCATGCAACTATATGTATCATTAAAAATCAAGTCAAACATCCCTTTTCCCAATCTTATAAAAGCATCCAACATATTTCAACCCATATTTCCAGTAGCTCTCTCATATATAATTGATAGTGTGGTGGTCTCTCAAGACTCAAACAAAAACAAAAAACGACGCTCCAAGTTTATGCGATAAAGTGTTTCGATCGAAAAACAGAAGTTGGACGTGTGCAAACCGAGAGTGTGTAGGTCCAGCGGGGTTGTCTTCACATCCCCAAGCTTATGGTCTTCACCATCCTTGGATAGCTCTTGGTGCATCTCCTCCAATCCCTGTGAAAAAACTTCAAAACACCGTTTCTCCCATCTCTTTTCTGTGGGGTGCATTAATAGTGATAAACAAATAGGTTCCTTGCTGCATATAATCCTTGAACAAAAATTCATATGACATGTCCAGAAAGTATATAATGTTGTATGCCTACTCATAAACTCAATTGGATCAAAAAGATTCAACTTAAAAGCTCAAAGCATGCATCAAACAAAATGGGACAGAATCTGTCCAGAAAAACAGCAGCAGCAAAACGTATTTTTCTACCCTACCAAACTTTCTCGAAAAATTCCGAAAAATTCATGCATACAGAGGATGAAAAGTTGCAACTACAGTTCAAATATGAGCTCATTCGGAGTTACAGAATAAGAATTAAAAATCATACCGTGCACTGACTCGTGCAGGAATAAAATCTCCGAACTATAAGCAACTTTTCAAACCAAAAAGGGTAAAACTTGGCACTTTATTAAAAACTCCAGAACCTAACTAGACACAAAATCTCTTGTTACAGCAAGAGGACACAAAGAAAAATCACACACAAAAATAACCGGGTTGCCTCCCGCAAAGCGCTTTCTTTATAGCCATATAGCTAGGCTTCTTACTTGTTGTTTTATTGTGACGAAGCTCATGAGGGAGCTTGAACTTTGTGGTTCCCTCTTCCTTGGAAAGTGTTCCATGCACTTCTTGTGTGGAAACTGAAACTTTACATTCCCTTCCTTTGAATCAATGATAGCACCTGTGGTACGAAGAAAAGGTCTTCCAAGAATAATAGGACTAGAGGTTTTATTCCCCATATCCATGATTAGAAAATCCACAGGCACAAAAGTCATATGTAACTCTACCATAACATCACTTACTTTTCCCAAAGCATGTTTAATAGAGTCATCAGCAAGTGCTAGTTCAATAGAGCATTTTTCAAGATTTTTCAATTCAAGCACTTCATATAGTTCTTTAGATAAAACAGAGACACTAGATCCTAGATCAAGTATGGCATGGTGTGTCTCTTTTCCAATAGTTACTAGTACCTTAGGTATCCACATATCCCCAAGCTTAGGTGGTATCATAGCCTCTTGGTTGTACCTAGCAATCTTTTCTTTCAAGACATGATTAGCAATATAAGAACCAAAACCTGCTTGGTTAGTGTTGATGGAAGGATCACTTGCAAATTTTTGTAAGATAGATATTAATTCATGCAAGCTACAATTTTCTAAGTCAAGCAAAGGATCCTTGACTTCATTAAGCATTTTAACTTCCTCAACTTTCTTTTCCTTTTTAACCCAACTTGTTCTACAGGAACCTCTTTCACATGTTTAAGAGATGAATCTTTTCTCAATGAATCACTAACTCGAACCAATTTTTCCTCAATATTGTTCAGGTAAACATCTTTTTCCAGAAATTCTTTCTCACAAATTCTCAACTTATGCATGACATTAACCAATTCATTGTTTATCTTTGGAATAATGTTTTCAGAATAAGAAACTAGTTGTTCAAAATCTTCCTTACTAGGTAGCTTTTCTAACTTAGTTTCAAATTTATCCTTTGATGAAGCAAGTGCTATTGTGGTGTCTTCCAACTTTTTCTTGCTACCCACAAAGCTACCAAAAATCCTTCTAAGTGTCATGGCTGCACAAGGTGGTGTTGACAAGACAAAACTTCCACCTGTAGCCCCATCTAAAGCATTTTGATACCAAGGATCTATTCCATAATAGAAATAAAGATTTAGCTTTTCATCTTCACAAGGTGTAGGATCTTCATAATGCATCCTATTAATTCTTACCCAAGCATCTTTTAATGTTTCTCCATGATATTGTTTAAAACTAGAAACAGAATTCCCTAGAGAACTCCCTCCTTGTTTGTTTCCAAGCACCATGATAGCAAGTTTTTTTTGGTATTTTTAATTTTTTATGCAAAACTGAAATAAATATGATATGATATGCAATGACACTAACAAAACAAATAAATTGCTTTGTAAGTAAAGATGGATAAGATGGTGCTCACGTAGGTGCAACCTCCCCAAGCTTAGGTGTTAGCACAAGTTGGTGACGTTGACTTTGTTGTGAGATGAATGCGATGATGCACACCCTTGGATAAATCTCTCAGCTACGATTCCCCGGCAACGGCGCCAGAAAACGTCTTGATCCCGAAGAGCAAGTCTTGATGCCTGCACAAATAAACGGGATTAGGTTGAGACTCCAAGTGCAGAGTGTATAGTAAGTGGAAGACAGTTTTCCCCACGAGGGGTGACTCGAGGGTTTAATATCGAACTCTCGGGGAATCTGAAGTGGTAGATTTATCTTCTTATCCTTCTTTTGGTTACCTACAAAACAAGGTTAGATGTTTTGGTCCTCAACCTCACCTGTGGTTGTCAAGCACAAGGTGTAAGAATGATATCAGGATAGTTATGCAATGCAAACAAGAAATAAATATGCAATGATGGTGGATGCAATGATAAATGATATTTTTGGGTTTTTGAATGATGTATGCAAGATGAAAAGTATTTTTGTATTTTCGGATTTAATGATGGCTGAAAATAGAAAAGTGGTATATGGTGTTGGAAAGGTGTTTCTTATGATTAAAAATGGACTGGGGTTCATGGTTTCACAAATGCACTCTCTCTTTATAAAGTGGTAGACAATGGAACACACAAGTTAACATATGAGATTGCAACACAGGGTTTGATAACAAGTTACTTAGATATATGGGCATCACGTCCTAACATAGAGATCTTTTGGTTATTAACCTCTCTTATACTCCACCAAGATGCGAACTAAATCATAACACCTCAGTAATTAAGATAACTCAGAGTATAGCATTAAGTATCATGACATGAAGTGAAAATAAGAACATGCTAGATCTAGTCATGGAGTAGTGGCAATGGTCACGCCCACATCCCCGGTAGCATGGTATTTTAGTTTATCCCTAGTGAGGTAACAAAGTAAGGTAAAGATACCAAAGTGGATCGCAGAACTTTCTCTCACGTTCACTGCACTAGCCACCCCCCGTTACTCCAACTAATGCACACGTTCCCCCACACACGCTCTCATAAACATGCTTGATCAAAACAAGTAGACAAGAACGGGGTACATAATATGCATCTATACTCATAACTGAAACAAACATTGCAATCTCAAACATATATTAACTCATAAAGATCCACCACAAAGGTATTACAACGGTGACCGTAATCATGTTCAGCAGCTCATACGGTGCTAATTAGTGAAGCTCAAGAGAGGAGAGATACATAAGTTACTTCCACAAACCCATAGTCCAGAGGTGGACTACTCCCTCTTCATCATGGAGACGGTGGAGAAGTCGATGGAGAAGATGGAGACCACGCCGGCAGCGCCCCGCCGGAGTTTTCCCCCTCCAATCTGCAGCTCCTGATCTCCGTTTCGGTGTTTCTGTGTTTGTGCGGCGCTCCTTCCAGAGAACGACGGGGGACCTTTTTTATAGGCGTTTTTAGGTCAAGACGATGTCGGTGGAGAAGATCGACGGCAACGGAGCCACGAGGCCCAAACGGGTGGGTCCCACGCGGCCTGTACTGTGGCCGCGTGGGCCATGCCCGTTTGGCCCTCGGGTCTCCGTTTGCTTGCTTCCTTTTTCCGTAGTCCTTCTTCCTTCCAAATATTGACGCCCGTAAATTTCCAGGTGATTTCGTTGACGTTTGGGTCCCTGAAACATTAAAATACAAAACTAGGGTTTTCTGCCTGTGCAGGGTTAATTCCAAATAAATGGGAAAACTATGAAGTATTCCCAAAATCATGATAAAACATTGATATAACCCTTATATGATGCAAATATGATTGGAATATAAGCAATTAAAGTGCAAAGTTCATGTATGCATTTTACATGCATCAGGTCGGCATATAAAGCCCAATTCATCGGATCCAACTCCTGCTCCTTCAACAACCTGGTTTGGAAGATTTGGGCTCCCCCCAAATGCAGATTCTTTGCCTGGCTCGTGGTGCAGAACAGACTCTAGACGTCTGACCGTCTCGCCAAGAGGTGTTGGCCTCACACCCCCCTGTGCCAGCTATGCAGATGCCAGAATGAAACAGCAAGACACATCCTTTTTTAGTGCAGATATTCTAGGCGAATCTGGCAGGCGGCTGCCTCCTGGCTCTCTTGCCCGTCCTTGGTTCAGGACTTAGGATCAGGACGCCCAACTGTTCTTGATTATTGGCAAGCGGCCACCAAGTCACCCACGGCGCATCCGAAGGGTCTTAAGTCAGCTGTTACGTTGATCACTTGGGAAATTTGGAAGGAAAGAAACGCTCGTGTTTTCAACAACACCTTCTCGATGCCATCGACTCTCATTCAGAAGATCAAAGATGAGAGCAAGGACTGGATTCTGGCCGGAGATAAGCCTCTCGCCGAGATTGTTGCTTAGAGGATGACGATCTTTCTTTCCGAGAGACTGGACGGTGTGGGGGTGATTGTATCAGTACCTTACCTTACTTTACTTTCATGCATTTTATGTTTGACTTAGGCCGTGCTGTGTTTGTTTCTCCTATATCAATATAAGGCAAAGCTTTTGCCCCGTTTCAAAAAACCTTTCGCCTCAAGTTACTGCAGAACATCTTTCTGTTTGCAAGTTGCAACTAGCTTGCTAACCTAGTGTCAATATATTAATTGAACCATGGGCATTGGACAAGCTGTAAGGTGTCAGGTGTGTAGTATAATAAGTTGGCGACCGTTGGGCCTACCGTGAGTAGCTTAATAATTGAGGCTATACAAGTGTACCATAACGGTAGGTCTACTTGCTAATTAGATGTTATAAGTCCCGGGTTTGCGTGAGTTAGGTCACTAGTTATTTTCCTGAGAGCGCTACGAACAATAATTCTAGACTTACGGACTGATTAGCCTACGGACCGCTAGGGATATGTATCTCCACATTTTGTCCGGAAGAACATGCCTGCATTTGTAAGGATGCGACGTATCTATATCTTGCAATGTTATCTTGTGCACATGCATTGTACTCATGATGTTTCACATTGTGCATGCTAATATCTTCTTTCTCTTGTCAGTTGATGCGTGTCTATTTAAGGATGCGAGCTTAGAAACACAAATGGTGTTTTCGTTGTAGTCTCTATCTTCTCAGAAATATGAAGATATTATCGATAGTCTTTATTGCATGGATGGTTACTTGGCTAGCTCCGACGTTAGAAATTTTGGCACCCATTCACTCTCGCCGCCATGGACTATGACCCTGCTAAATACTAAATCCACAGACGAGGTAATAATAACTCTGAACTGAATATCCAAATCGTATGCTAGTGGTGGGCCAGGTCAATTAGCCGCACCAATCAATTCATGTTGCAGCAAGCACAATAGCATATCCTGAGTTCTCTGACAGGACGTATAAAAAATATCAAATTTTCATCATGATGAAATTTGAATGGTACAGGCTTCTGGACGTTAATATTACGAGTCTCTTACCATATGATTGGAAGATTAAAAAAAGGCAATGACAAATGAAATTCAATGAAAGGATAGGATGGAAATATCTAGGAACTTAATTGATGAAGCCGTCTCATTCAGTGCAGATACCTGGAATTAATGGGATGGATAGATACGGTATGGTGATAAAAATAAAGTTTTCAGAAGTTCATATCTTCTTCCTCGAGAGGACCGGCCAAGTCAACTTTCAATGTCATCTTTTTCTTTCATTTGATATGGAAAAGTGTGGAGAAGATAAGAACTACATACGTCGGTCTGATAAATTCAAAGTTTAATCATATTTGCTTCACAGCAGCAGAACCATACGAACGCGCAACGAAAGTCCCCCCCCCCCCCCCCCCCCTCCATCAAGCCAGGCTTTCCTACCCTGCCGCCTTGGTCCCCTCCTCTCCCCATTAGGCAGTCGCGTCGGCGACAAGAGAGGTGGGGACGCGTTTTTTCTGTTCTAATTCTTGCATAACCTTATTTTTGTTAGGTTTTTGTCTCCCTATTGACATCAGTAAGGTGGTGGCAACATTAGCATGTTAAAATAAGATCTTATCTCTGGTCCCTCCCTACCTCATTGACGTTCAATCCGATGTAAGCGAAGGGCCAATGAGGTAGGTATTTGATTTTTTTGTATCTTAGCAGTTTGGTGTGTCGTTCTGTGAAAGCCGTTGAATAGTCTATGGTGTGGCATATTTGATATCTTTGTTCATTTGGGTTTGCGGCAAGGTCCCTTTTCGCAACCCTATAAATTGGCGATGAAGGATTGCAAGGTTGTGATACCTGGGGTGTTTCCCCATCTAAAGTTCTATCGCCGGTTATTCGATCTCGTTGTTCGCGGAGAGTAGCTATCACGGTCTTCATATTCTTCGTTGACGAGTGTATTTGCATGTGTCGAGTCTTTTTATGCTTGGTCAGTGCATGTTCCATACTCGTTAGCCGTCGAACAATCGAAAAAAAGAAGATGTCGGTGTATTTTGTTTTGTACTGGTCGTCTTGTGTCGAGGTTATCTCATTTGTACTTGGTATTGTTTCCCTTTCATAAGTACCAGATATAATTTAAGACGCAAAAAGGTATGAAGAAGAGTGAAGAAGTATGTATGAGGCTTTGAGTGGATACGTGGTACGCTACAAGGATCGAGTACTCCATAGAAAACTTCCTAGAAGGAGAGGGTATATATTCGAAATAAGAAAGGCCGCTGATGCTATGCAATCCACGTAGGCGAATGGCCGGGGCAAAAAGACTACGACCAAAGCCCGCAAGTCTTGACTAGGATCGGTTCTCTCCTCCGGATGCGAATCTGCTCAAGAAAGGTGGTTCTGCTGACTAGGCTAATTAAGCTGGTTCAACCGAATCTGATTCCCAGTTGTAGTGCCCCGCGACGTCACTTCATTAGGTACAAACAAGATCAAGCCACGATTATTTAGTTGACTAATTGCGCCGCGAGCTGTGCATCTTATCTGTAGAAGAGTGGCGTGGCCTGGTTAATTACGCCAAACATGCCTCTCGAGTTAATTAATCCTGCTCGGCGACGAGCTGGCTTTCACACGTTGGAACGAGGGGGGGTTGGCTCCACCCACTGCAGCACGTTGGGGATTGGGAAGGGGATGGTGGCCACTAGCCAGGTAGGTATAGCGCGCACTTTCTTGGATTTGATTTGTGGTGTATATCAGTGTATGTATATCTGGCTGCAATTGTCACACGTCAGTGCGGCGGGCTTTCGTGGCAACGCAAGCGTGTAGTGTATTATTCCGTCCGTTGTATGTCTAGATACGTCCACATGTGGACAAATAGAAGTCATCTAATTTAGAACGGAGGGAGTAGTAAGCACTTGGGTACGTATGAATGACGAAAATGCATGCTGGTGTCATGGCTTCATATACAACATGTGTTTTTTTTGGCGCCGTTCAACATATTTTTCGATTTTCCGATAAATCGGTTGATTTATGATTTCTCGCTGTCTGGACGATAAGATAAATCGGTTAATAAATCGACTGATATGTCGATAAACCGACCGATTTACCCCTTATCTTGGGTCGACCTATAAGTTTCCAATAAGCAATATCCCCAACATTGTTTTCTGTGTACTAGACAAAGCTAAAACATATATCCGACCTAATGTATTTTAGGAAAAAAATAAGGATATTTGTTTTTCGTTGAAATGGGAGCAAAATATTTGCCCCAATCTACTAGGTAAGTAGAAAAATTTGTCCGGTTAATTTATGAAAAAATGGACGAAAACCGATACATACTGTACAAACAGAACTACTCACAAAGTAAGGACACCACACGGCCACATCGGCAACCCGGCAAGCTCTCCAAACAAGCAACAACCGCCCCTGACAACCGAACACCGTAACGTAGCCCTCGATGACAACAAAAGGCAATTGGCAACAACAAAACTACGGAACGGCCCAAACCATCGTGTGGAGCAGAAAAACCAAAGATCATCAATCAAGCTATCGCAGTTGCCTTTCTCTATGGCACCACTCTTCTTATCTTTGAACATGAGTGTCTTCTCTGTTGAGTATAAATATATTGCCAAGCGCCTTTTCATCAGTTCAGACTTTTGGTTTAGATGGCTAGTGCAGCAATTTTTTATGGTATCAGAGCCAAAAGGTCTTGAGTTCAACACCCTGCTCACGCAGTATTAAAAAGAAACAGAAAAAAAATCCCGTGGCCTACACTGATACCACGATAAGAACTACAATAGTCTAGACGATGAGGTGGAGTGTTGAATATAAATATATTGCCTAACCCCTTTTCATCAGTTCGGACTTTTGTTTAAGATGGCTAGTGCAGCAATTCTATATTATCTTTTCGGATGCTTCAGTTCTACTTCTTATACTCCCTGCGATCCATATTAATCTTTACTATTAAATGGGAGTTGGGCGTACGTTGGTGAAACCTTTGCTTTCCACCAGAATTTTCTACCGAGCCTCGCGAGCGCGTCACATGGGCCAAGCCCAGCAAAGCCTGCTAACCATTACGTCGTTGGTATGAACCGTCCGAGACATAATTCACGCCTAGGGTTCCTTCTTCTCCACGACGCCGCTATGCAGCTGACCGGCGTCGCCTCCCTGTCCCAGCTCCGGCCGCACCATCAGGTGAAGAAGATGTCCTCCGCCGCCTCCTCATGCTCACGATCTGCGCCGCGCTCGGCCGGCTCGGCATCGGGCTGCTGGCCATTCGCCGGCATACTGCCCGAGGCCGCCGATCCACCCAATCCACGCGCCACCGGCCGGTGCCCTGTCCGCCTCCGGCCCCCCTCCCCTTGATGGTGCCCGTGCGAGCGCCACTGGCCTCCTGGCGTGGATGGAGGTTGCCTCCCCTCCCCTCCTCTGCATCCTGACTCCCCGAAGCGCAGCCCATGTACTTTCCGGCGAACCAGCCCTGGTCCGACCTCCCTCTCGATTTCTAGCCATGGTGGCTGGGGGAAGGATGGCGAAACACTGGATCCTGCCTGGGAGTTCACCTATGGCAGCCTTGGAGTTGTCTGGTGGATCTGTTCCACTTGTCCGTGTTCCTTCTGAGTACTTAAAGCTCTTCGGAAGGCACCTGTATGTAGCAGAATATGGAGTTATTAAACTTGTTCATCTTTTCGAAAAGCTAGCTGAGGCTTTTGTTGTCATAGGGAAGGATCATAGAAAGATGATTTGCCTCCGCGATTCTGGTGATAGGAACTGAAGAAATATTTGAGTGCACCAATAATTTTGAAAAATGAAAAGAGATGGTTTGCTACTCACGAGGAAGGTACTACCAGAACATGTCAGCACTTGAGCAGCTCATCAGATGATTTCTCAGAGGATGAACAGAACATTAACCATGATGTCGTTGGAGCATATGTGATTAATAGTCATCTATACAATTGCAGCAAGGAAATTTAGGCTCTTCTTGTCTGTTACTTGCACTACCCGCTTCCACTCTGTCATTTCGAGTCCATGTACGAGCAACGGTACAAGAAGACTCTTGACTACCAGAGCTTTGGAGTCCATGGCCTGGAGGAACTACTGGACAAGTTAGAAGATGTTGTCGAACTGAGTGTGGATGAGGTCAGCAACACGAAGTTTATTCAAGCCAAGTAAGGAAAAATGTAGTCTCTCAGAGCCAAGTTAATCAGTGATATGGCCTACCATTGTTTTAATCTCAGTAGTACAGTTACTCCAGTACTTCAGACTTGGTTTCCTCACTGAGCAGGTTTGTCAAGCACTTGACCGACGTCTATTTTTGTCATGTCGGTTGTGATTAGTGCAAGTGCACAGCAAATGTCTGTAATCTAATCAAATAGTAGATGGTTAAACCATCTTTTAGTTGTTCGTTGTTTGCATGTTAGATACTTACCTTTTTTTGTTCAGGTTAATCAGTCGAAAGGAGCAATGTTTTCTCTTTTGTGCGTTCCTTTCGTCTGTTGTTTCCATATGCTTTTATGATAGCTGTGTTTCATCTTCACTTACATCCGATTTTATGGAAACCCAAAACGACCTGTTATCCTTGTTATATGATTTCTAATTCACCTAACAGAAATATAATCCATATAAGTATCATGGTTCAATTTTCGTCTTTCATCGTTTTCTGTCTACCTTAGCTGATACTGGATGCAATCTTGCATCAGTATTCAAGATCACACATCGCACGTGTTTTAAGAAGCGTGGAGAGGCGTGATGAGATGAATGGTGGTGAGAAGGCAGGCTTGGTGATGGACGTGTTTTAAGAAGCGGATATGGTGAGCTTGCTGCTGTCTTGTACCAGAAGCGTCAAGCAAACATCAACAATCCAGGTACGATGACAGGAGTACCTCAATCCTTGATGTTGTTCTGGATTGCGATGCTGCTCGAGAGGCTCTTCAGATGGATTTTAATTTTCGTTTTCAGTTCAGGTCCGCAGTCCAGGACGTGGTGCAGGCAGCCATGGAGAAAAACGACCCCGATCCAGCCCAGCCTCCTCATTCAGCCAAGCATCATTTGGTTGCTGATGTTATATGTCCATTTCAACCCAAGCTTATGGTTTATTGATCGAAAGGTTTGGACAAGTTAAACTAGGTATATTTTAGTACTGATGTAGTGTATTAGCTGCATCGCCTTTTGGAGTCGAGGAATCAATTGCATCTGATCATATTTGCTTTATTTAGTACCTTTTGGAGGAGAATTCTCAAACCAGTTTTATTGTATATCTGCAACGTGGAGTGCTAACCTACTTAATTGTGCACGCTCATCCGAGAGTCGTAACCTACTTAAGTTAGAATATACTATGATTTTGTATGATTGTACATGTATTTCCATTGGTACCGTGGAGGCATTTAGTTTTGCTGTCAGACTATGAGTAGAAAAGCTGACTCACTGTCGATTGATTCCTACTATTGAAAGCTAAATGACATGTGGGTGTAGTGTGTTGGCTAACTTATTTCTAAAAGGAGTAAGCTACCGATACGCAGGCTCATCAAACGGCGCTTTTGAGCTTTCATTAGGACATGTGGTTTAATGTGTTGGCTAACTTATATCTAAAAGGAGTAAGCTACTAATATTTAATGTTGTCCTTTCTCTCAATTTTCTTGATCAGGGGAAGGTTCTTGCAGGGGAGTTGTGATTGCAGCATCGCCGTGGCCGCCCCACCAGCTCTGCTCTGCCCCCGACCAGCTCTGCCCCGCATTGGGTAGCCTCCACCCCTCGCGAGCAACCTCTGGCCAGAGCAAGTCGCCGCCTCTCCTCCATCCCGACCAGCTGAGGCGCACCCCGCAACTTTTCTGATCTATGCTGTTTGGTGCCATGGATACATGGGAAAATCAGAGGAGTTCAGAGTTTCAATGTCACGGAGTGTTTCAACTCCGCTTCAGGATGTGCACTTATGCAAACATGGATTCTAAAAAAAGTTAAGTTTGTGAGTCACCAGGCCGAGCAGCTCTGCTATTTTTGTTTTTCATTATTTTCCTGATTTGAGAATTAAGATGCGAGCTGAGTTTTTACACATGTACTTCAGTGTACAGATAGTGACGTCAGCTCTGCTATTAACGTTGATGGCCAAAAAATGTTATTTTGTTGATGTTGTTGCTACTACCGCAGAGGTGTATGTATCATGCAATGTGATGATTTTTATTCAGTGTTGTGTAGTTCATGCAGACGTGTATTTTATTAGCAGATTGATATATTACTGTAACTTCTTTTGGACCATGAATCGTGCAATGTTATTGTACCTGCTTTTCTTGGGAAGAAACTTGCAATACTTTGATGATTTTTTTATTTGTCATGTTCTCAAGTATAAAAGACACCTTATTTCTACTACAGTAATATTTAATATTTTATGACGTTTGTAAATAGTTTAGCAGTTCACATCTATGGTGAGCATAGCAGTAAACTACACAATATACTACATCATATTCTAGGGACATAGACTTCCGCTGCAGGAGCCCATCGAGAAGATATATGTAGGTTTATCTTATGAGTAAAGATCATGTATCACAGTTCCCGGACTTTCACACACGATATAACAATTGTATGAGCAATGATGCTAAAATATTTTTGGTTGCTCCGTAGCAACGCACGACTGAATGACAATTAATATGGATAGAAGGGAATAATTATTTACGCCTATGCCTATAGTTTGCTGAGTTCGGCTACCCAGCCCTTTTCTTTAGAGTGGCTAGGGAGCCTTATATGCCGCTGTGAACTTGTATCCGTGTTGTGGGCAATCTTTACCATACCCCTTATGTGAAAATCGTGAAAAATGAAGTGACGATCGAGCGCAGCACAAATGCAACTGTTAGTCGGGCATCTCACAGTCACAGGTTGCACGTATGGTAATTGGCGAAAGTTTTTTTTTTTTGACACTTTTAACACCCCATATATTAGGTCAGCAAGCCGCCTCATTAAAAACCCTACCAGTCCCGACTGGTACCGTGGTAGGGAAAAGAGTGTGTCTGAAACTTGCCGCCTTTAAGAATTCAGAACAGTTACATCGTTGATTACAAAAGGTAAAAGAAAACCCGGGGGATCCCCCTCCCAACAGAAAATCTCTTTGGATTGGTACACATGTTTACCCAAATTATGTGCTACTTGATTAGCCTCCCGAAGACAATGCTTGAACTCAACTGAATCCAACAAACTTATCTTCATGAAGCTCTCAGCCAGAATTGCTGCATTTGGGGTCCAAATCTCAATCTTCCTGTTGCAGGCGTTGATTAATTCCAGGGAGTCCGATTCAATGCACACCGATGAGCAGCCCAGCCTATCCAGGAGTTGAACACCCCTAAGCAACGCCAGAGAGTTGAACACCCCTAAGCAACGCCAGAGTCTCAGCAGCGGCAGCGTCAAGCACATTGTCGATCATACATGCCGTTCCGGCTAAAACCTCACCCCTATCATTTCGAAGGACTGCAGCAACCGATCCAGATCCATTTATATGAAACGAACCATCAATATTTAGTTTGAGCTTTCCCGGTGGTGGTTTAGACCAACACACCACCTTCGGTTTTGCAGTAGATTTTTGCGCCGCCTCAAAGTTTGCTGTGAGAGCTTGGATCGCGAAAGCTGACCTGGTAGGAGTTGCAACACGTTCACCCTTTACTGCTGCTCTTCTCTGCCACCAGATGTACCAACATGCCACCGCTATGGTTTCCTTTAGACTCAATGCATCCAGCGTCGGTGATTTTTGGTTCTTACTCCGCAGCATACACTCAAGAGCCACTGAGCCAGACTGATCCATCATGACAGTTTTATCAATGTACTTGCACAAGCCCAACTCCTTCCAAACTTTTCTAGCTCGCTCGCAAGTAAAAAGCAGATGTTTTATGTTCTCCACCCCCTTCTCACAGATAGGACACTGTGGGTGAACTTTGATATGCTTAGACGCCAGGATTCCCATACCAGGAACCGTGCCATGGAGTGCTTTCCAAAGAAATTTTTTAACTTTGCTTGGAACTTTCAATTTCCATAGATTATCCCAAACCGGATTTACATTAGCCGATCCTTGGCCATCTCTTCTTCTCGTTTTTACCCCGAACTGGTGCTCCCATTCAGCATAGAAAGCCGATCTGACCGAAAACATACAAGTCTTTGTTAATTGCCAAGCAACGAAGTCTTCAGTCAGGTGTTCACTTAACGGAATTCTGAGAATTCTTTCCACATCAACTGGTAAGAAATTCTCCCTCGGTAAATTTTCATCCCAAGAGTATGAGGCCGGGTCAATTAAATCAGCAACCTTCGTCAGCAGAATTTGTCCTCGCTGCGTAAAAACCTTCCTTGTTGGGCTGGTAGGGATCCAGTGGTCTTCCCAGATGTTCACCTGAGTACCTGCCCCAATTCTCCATATGTGCCCACGTTTAAAAGTTTGTAAACCCGCTACAATACTCTGCCAAGTGAATGAAGAGTTCTTCTTCGGCCCTGCCTTCAGTAAATCACCCCCTGGGTAATATTTCGCACTAAGAACCCTTGCGCAAAGGCTCTCCGGATTTGAAAGAAGCCTCCAACACTGTTTTGCAAGCATAGCTAGGTTAAAAGAGTGTAAGTCACGAAAGCCCATACCTCCAATCTTTTTCGGTATGCACATTCTCCACCAAGAAAACCAGTGCATCCTATTTTTCTCCTCAGTGTCACCCCACCAAAAGCTTGCCATGGCATCATTAATCTCTTTACAGAGTAGCTTCGGAATTTTAAACACCCCCATTGCAAAAACTGGAATAGACTGAATTATAGCCTTCAATAAAATTTCTTTTCTTCCTAGAGATAAGAATCGCTCTTTCCAACCTTTGAGTCTTTCAATCACCCTTTCGAGTAAATAAATAAAGTTCTCCGTACGATCCAAACCAACCATCGCCGGCAACCCCAAGTAATTGGCGAAAGTTAGAATTAACTGAAACAAGTTTCTGGCAAGCGACACATCTATAGGATCGCGCAAAAACATTTTGGTCTCCTAAAAACATGCGGATGAGAAACATCGACAAAAACAAAACCAAGCCAGCAAAAGAGTACAGACAGCCCAATGGGCCTACGGCCTAACTTGATCTTAGGAATGACACAGATATTGGCCCAACACTTACGAACATGCCTAGTCCAAGTCCAGCTTCACGGGGGCGCCTATTTGCCGCCTTTAGCGGAGGCGTGTGCACACAGCGCGCGGCAAGTTAGGCCGTGGCCCATCAGGTACTATTTTGGTGTTTTTTTCTTTTCTGAATCCGATTTTTTTAGAAACTGACCGTTTTTCATATATCTGAAAAAATTCAAATATGTTTTTTTCACAATCTGAATATTTAATAAAATCAGAAAATTTTAAATTTTAACTTTTCAAATCTGAACAATAAAAAATCTGAACAAATATGATATTTGTTACATTTTGAACATTTTTGGAAATCTAAATATTTATTATATCTAAACATTTTACAAATATTATTTTTATAAATCTGAACATTTTCAAATCTAAACATCTTCAAAATCTGAACATTTTTTAAATCATAAAAAGTAAAGTAAAAACCAAAACGTAAAAGCAGAAAATAAAAGAAAAAGAAGAAAACAGAAAATAGAAATAATGGGCCGGCTCGTTGCGGGACGGGGGTGTGCGGCGCGAGCCTCCCGCGCCGCAACGGGCAGTCAATAGGATTCTCCGGCTTCGGGGTTACTCTCTTTATCTTTCTCTTTACAATCAAATTATAATGGGAAATCGTTTAAAAAAGACCGGTCTCTACAAAAGGTAAATTTTGCATTTTCTATTTCCTAACACGCGACGACGTGATATGCTTGACCAGTGTAGAGAGAGCGTTTTAGTGTGATTTCTCTTTTCACATGGGATGTGTAAGATAATTATATGCATTTTATTCAAAATTTAAAACAAAATATATTTATAATCATTCATACAAATTATGAATATTTCTCACTGTTGTATTCCACAATTTGAGATCTTCAAAAATTTCATTTTTATAGATTTCAACAATTTTCTCCGTGCCTAAAAAATACTCCCATGTTTGCAAAATACAAGGCGTGTTATTTTTCTAATCTTTGATGTACTATTTTAACCACTAATATATACTAAATCATATGGATTGAAAATATATAAATGGTATCATTTGATTCATCTTGCAATTTTTTATTTCATATCTTTATACTAATTTTGTGAAAATATTATATTATAAGTATAAACCATATTTGAAAATTGTGTTTTGGATGGGGGGAGTACACATACAACATTCCAGATTAGATTACCTACTAGCGTAATGCAATTTGTATGTTATTATTTTTAGTTGGTAGGATGAATGTAAAATTTTACGACATGATGGATCGATGTTGTATTTACCTTTTAAAAAACAGTTTTTTTAATAATATTAGCTAGTGGTTTTATACTTCATCACATCAGATGCATTACATGGCTTGTGAACCAAATATGTTCCGCTTGACAAGTGGCCAAAACAACTGGCAATTACCCGCTCCTTGCTCGAGGCGAAAACCTAAACCCTCCGGATGCCTCCTCCCTTCTCCCTCTTCCCTTCCCGGCCACCGCCGACCCGCGCTGCCGGGTAAAGCCAGTGCGGTGCTGGCGGCGGCGGGACTTCCTGTACACGGCGCGAGAAGATCGGGGCGGGGAGGCGTCTTTCTTGGTGGCGGTGAAGATCCGCGGAGGTCGGCGTGTTGCGCCAAGGGCGATCTCTCGCGCGTGGGAGGCGGCAATGGGTGGCAGCGCTCGCAGCTGCATCGTCTTGATCCTAGCCGGCGGGTGCAGTTCGGCAGGGCGCGGTGTGACTCACCGGAGCCTGCGACGCAGTGGATTGAGTTGGCACGACCTTTGGACGGTTGCTGGTGGAGCTGGACAGCGATGGCGATGTGCCTAGCATCGGCCCAGATCTCAGCCCTTTGGGGCTGGATCAGGTTGGCTGGGCCTCGTGGCTCGACTGGATTCAGGGGCTGCCGGTCTGAGAGCCCACCCCCATGATCATGGATGGTTGGGGCGTTGGATTCGGCCCGACGGGCCTAGATCTGGTAGCCGCCTGGCAGCCTCGTTACGGGCTCTGCGGGTTTGACTGTCGGGTGCGTCCTGTTGGTTGTTTCTCAGTGTCCTAGGGCCGACTAGCTGGCCCCATCCTCTCATGTCCATTCCGGTGGACTGGTTGTGGTGGTGTTTGGTCGCACTCTGGGCTAGCGATATCGCGCCAAGGCGGCGGCCTCACAAGGTGGGCTGCACGGGTGTCTCTTCGGCGAGCGACGTGACACTGGTGATGCGGGTGATCCTAGTGTTGGTCGCGTTTCGACAAAGGCAACTCCTAGATCGCTTTTTGGCAGCCTGAATCGGTGACTATGGGCGGTCTGAAATACCGGGTATGGTGTGAAGGTTTTTTTGGGCGAAAGCCCATCACCCCGGCATGAACGACGGTGATGTCTGTTGGTATCGTTAGTTCGTACCCCTTTGGGACGCCGTTGTGGCTACCTTCTACGCATCAGGGCTCCGGGTGAAAACATTGGACTACGGCCTTGACAATGGCGGCGTGAGGCTTCGTTAACCTCTTAATTGGAGGCATTGTCGTGGAGCTCCAATCTCTTTCGGTTTTCTTCCGGTGTCATCGGTGGTAAGTTAGATGTAAGTTAGATTCCCTATATTTATTTGTCTATACGTGATCTGATTTGTAAGAAGGTCATCTTATCATTTTGTATCGGTTCGCCGTTTGACTTTTTTAGCGAAGTTTGGCTATTTGACTTTATTTATAAAGCAAGGCGAAAACATGTTGGAGAACAACACGAACACGTTACAGTTCTACAAAAGTATGAGAGCATCTCTAGCACATACTGAATAAAGGCCTCGGCCCGGAAAACTCCTGCCGATTTGGGGGGCGCGGCCTTTTTTTTTTTTTTGCCTGATTTGATACCGGAAAAAGGTCCGGCTCGGAAAAGCGGCAGCTCACCCACTATATAACGGGACGGAAGGGTCGATACGGTACCAAAACCGAACCCCTCCGCCCGCCGCACCAGCACAGCGCCGACGCATCCCTCTCCAAACTCCGGCGAGAAATCCACGCCGCACAGCCGCTCCCCCTTCCTTCACACCAGCAGATCCATGGCCGGCTCGACCATGCGTGGCTATGGCGGGCACGGAGGAGGCGGCGGACCACCGGAAGTTGAGGAGGTCCGCCGTCGCCGCTCAGAGGGCGCGCGCGCGCGACTCCTATAAGGCCCGCCGATAGGCGGGGCTCCTCCCGGAGAGAGCGCACGACGCGGAGGCGGGCAGCTCCGGTGGAGGCCGGAAGAGGAAGCAGTCGGAGCCGGCCGAGGACTTCGAGGATGAGTACCGGCTGTCGAACCTGCCGCCCATTCCGGCAGACGGGTGCCGCTTCACCGTCGACAACCGCGTCACAGATGGCAACCGCGTCGGAATCTGCAGTCTTGACGTTCTCGTCGACGACGTGGGGCCCGCGTGGAAGCGCGCGGAGGACGCCGAGCTTGCCGCCGCATTGGCGGCACTTGGGGCAGGAGCTCGCATGGGCCATGCGCCGCATCGTCGAGAAGGAGGACCTTGAAATCCATCTGTAGGTCGACGCCCGATGCCGGGAGGAGATAGCGGTCGCACCGCCATCGCCGCCGTACCGGAGTAGATCTAGGGTTTCGTCCGTGTTTAATTTCTGTTAGTAGTGTAGTTTATTTTCATTCTAGTGTAGTTTAATTTCGGTTCTAGTGTAGTTTTGATCAAGTTCTACCATGTAATTCTGGCGCAAACTCGTATATGTTCTTAAGTTTAAATATCCAGTACCAATATCGTGTATGTGTGTTCTGGCCGAGATGAACTCTTACCGGATAAATCATATCGATATGGTATCTGCTATGGTATGCTCTGACTCATCATCAACTAGAGAAATATATAATGCCAAACAGGGTGAGGTGACGATGAGCCTGTCAATGGGTGCGTGCCCCCACGCGTGGCGACACCATCTGCAGCACCAGCACCGCGGGCGCATGTGGGCCGCCTCCCCGGCTTTCCGCAGGCAGCTGTTCCTGCTCCGCTCTCTTGCTCCCACCAGCCTAGACGGCGGCCGCGCCTCCTCGAGCTCTCTTCAGGCCCGCGCGATGTATGCGGCGTCGGCGGCGACCGGGCCTGTCTACGAGGCGGACGCGGAGGCGGTGGTCCGGCGAATCACGCCACCGCTCGACCGCGCCCGGCACAAGGGTCAGGCAGGTGAGTATGCCGTCCGCCTTAGTTTCCTTCCTGCCACCGCTATGTGCGTGCGTGTTCGGTAATGAATTGGGCGGGCGATCCTCAGACTGGGGCATTCGGTGTTCGTTAGAATGTCACAGAGCGGAGTGTTCTTGGATTGTAGGTTCAAGAACTAGTGAGATTCTCGGGATCGTAGCTTATTGTTTCCTTTAATCTGTGAGTGTGAGTGAAGATAGCAGCCAAGTTGGGTTCCTTGGGGTTGACCTTTACCAATCCCATGCCCGAACACACGAATGTGCTCACCGCGCCTCAACAACTTTTTTTTTGACGAAATGCAGCAGCGCTGCTTTCAATTATATTAAGAAGAAAAACAATTACAGGTTACAGGAGAGGATTGTACAACATGGGGTGAAAAACAGGAGTGCTCTGGTTTAAGTGGTTTAAACCACTGAACCCAGGGATACCAGCAACGCACCAGATGTTCAGTTCAGAGGTGATCTTGTCGCAGACATCCTCGGCACAGCAAGCTTTGTTATTGAAAATTCTCCAGTTTCTCTCCTTCCAAATCATCCAAGATGCCAGGATCTGGATGGATCGCCACTCCTTGCGCCTGGAGCAGGCTAGGGCAGCTGTGCTATTCCACCAGTCAATGAAGGTGGTTGAGTTGCCACTGCTAGGAGTTGCCAAGGCAGTGAGAAAGTTGAGTCTTGGAAGAAGCCTCGTCCATACCTCATTCGTGAATGAGCAGTCAACGAACAGGTCAGTAGTTGTTTCAGGGTGAATATGACACAGCGAGCAGACAGGGTTATGAGGCCAGCCCTTTTTGGCTAGATTTTTCGCTGTGAGACATTTGTTGTGGATCACCAACCAAATGAAAAACTGGCATTTGGGTGGAGCTTAAACTTCCCAAGCCTCCGCGGCAAAAAAATTGTGCAATCTTCCTTCAAACTGAATCAGATAAGCAGATTTGGCAGAGTACTGAGCGTCCAATGAATTGTATCTGGCTGCTTGAGTTGATCTCAAAATTATGCAGTGCAGTCCGCAAAGAGGAGAATTCAGTTAGCACAACGGCAGAAGGGTTTGCCGGAATGGGTCGAAGGCCGTAAGGGGCTATATTTTTCTGGCTTAGGGAGATTAGGGACTAAATCCACACTTTGCAACATGTTGAGGGTCCAAAAACATAATAATCTATTAGGATTTAGTGCTTATTAACTCTTATATGTTTCTCCACCGAAGACTTATTGGTCCTTATGGTATGCAATAAAATTTAAATATGTATTAGTATTATTGACGCGCCAATTCGGTTACCCATGTGCTGAAAACCAGACCCATGATCTAACCGGTTGCCCATGGTTTTCACTCACAGGCGAGACAAGAGACCCATGCCTCTACCAGTTGGGTTGGGTAGGGTCAAGTGTCCATCTTTGATTGTGAATTGTGGTGTGGATGTTAAATATCGTGAAATATTAATTCAAATTGGAGCATGAGCTTTCGGCTGGTAGGAACTGGGAAGACGAGGCACCATCACGAAGAAACATGATGCATCATGGGAGAGAATTGGTGTTTGGGGGGCATGATGAATTGTTGCAGGCCCCAAGTTTTTATTAGGAACCTCGCATCAAATTTGGAAGCCCAATTTGGGAGGTGTGCTTTGCATTGTTGTTATTAGTGGTAAAGCTTGGTTAACTTTAGAGCCTAAACAGGGGCAAACCTAGCGCCCCGAATTTGACTGCAGCGCAACACCATAATTTTAGTGGTTTTTTTTACAGGGTTTAGAGAAAGTAGCATTCTAAGCACTTTCAGCTATATAGTTTGCCAGTCTACAACAAGTTTCTGGGTTCACCATCGAGCCTAAGCAAGCTGCAAGCCTTACTATAGTCATGGTTGACAAACACCATCAAATTAGGGTCTGTTTGGTACAAAGTATTTTGATATCCATACATCTGCAAAATAATGGATTTGAAAACCATGAAAAAATATGACATGCGTTGTACAAAACATAGTTTTCGAGAGGGGAAAAACAGGAATCCAACTAATTGCATATTGAGCTAATGAAATCCACAATGATAAGTAGATGGGACCCATTATCGATAGATGTAGTGTACTTTTTTTAATCCTACACGGGGAATACAAAAAAACTTTTTTGTGGACGTTAATTTTTTATAGTTTTCTTTGAACGTCAAGTAATTATTGTAAGCATTTCTGTTGTCGGACATGGATTTACGACTCAAAATTTTGACATCGAATTACACATATCCAACGTTTCGAGATTTGTGCAGAAAAGTGATCTCATCTTCATATTTCCTGTGTTTCAGCTCTAAAAAAAGTGGAACATTCCTAATTCGCGGAACCTTTCTAATGGGTGTTGGATCTTATTTAAAATTGTGGCATGTGCATATTCTTACAAAAAAATTGTCATTATGTTTGCAGGCAAGATAGCAGTGATCGGTGGATGTCGCGAGTATACTGGCGCTCCTTATTTTGCTGCCATCTCTGCCTTGAAAGTTGTCAGTATTTCCGAAATTTATGATCTTGTCAATTGTGCGTCAATGCAAATTTTTGACATGTTATTGTTCAGGGTGCAGATCTCTCACATGTTTTCTGCACAAAAGATGCTGCAACTGTAATCAAAAGCTATAGCCCCGAGCTGATTGTGCATCCAATCTTAGAGGAGTCCTATAGTGTAAGGTAATTTCAGAATAAATTTTTGCAGCACTTTTTCTGTAATATCTCTAATGTTTTCGATAACCTCAAATCTATTTTTGTAGGGAGGATGAAAGAGAATCTGTTTCTTCTAGTATTCTCACTGAAGTTACAAAGTGGATGGAGCGCTTTGATTGCATTGTTGTTGGTCCCGGCCTCGGAAGGGACTCGTTTCTTATGGTTTGCTTACATACCTGACATTTCCGTATATATAACTAATTCATCTGTCCTATTTTTTAATTGGATGCTAGTTATAGGACTCTTGCTGCATTGCAATTATCATTAACTCCTCAAACATCTTTGTACTTAGTATTTTGTTTGTCTCTTTCACATTTATTGTTTTGTGTTCAGCTTGAACCTTGAATGAGGTGGCAATTATATTCGTATTGGTGCTAGTTCAAGTGAAAACCTATCATTGAGTCTAATTTGTTAATCTTTCCAGCATTTGCAAATATGTTTGCAATAATGTTGCTAGATGGTAAGGGGTATGTTTTTTGTTGGGTGTAGAAATATGCACATGTAGATGGTGAACTTAGTCCTGAATCGTTAGGCATGGAAGTTACACTGTTAAAATTCTGAGATTAAAAGAAATATAACAATGCTATAATTTTCAATTTGATATTTCTTTTGTATTAGTATCTCATATAAATTTGTTGTTTGGATCCTGTTATCCAGGTTTAAGTACAAATACATAGTATTCAGATTATATTAACTTTACTTCACCTTACCTAATTGTAGGATTGTGTCAGTAATATCATGAGGCATGCACGTCAGGCTAATATCCCAACTGTTGTCGATGGGGTATGACTTTTAACTTCCTTAATGTACTTTATGCGCTTCATCTTAGGGGTTGATCTTGAATTTGTTTTGTACGGGTCTACAGGATGGCCTTTTCCTTATAACCAATAACATTGGTCTTGTTGAAGATAACTCTCTTGCCATCTTAACACCAAATGTATATGAGTACAAGCGACTTGTCCAGAAGGTTCTGAACTGTGAAGTAAATGAGGAAAATGCTTCGGAGCAACTGACTGCACTTTGCCAAAAGTATGAACATAATATTTACTACATATTTTCTGTAATCTTCGTTTGTAATGTTCTTTTCTTTCAGAATTGGTGGTGTAACCATCATGAGGAAAGGAAAAGCAGATCTAATTAGTGATGGTAAAAAAGGTGAGAAAACTGCTTAAGCTCAAGCTTGAACCTCATCTTTTTGTGTCCAGTGCTGCAATTTTTTTGGGATCACTGCTAATTACTTTTTCTTTGAACTACTGGATATTTCTTTTTCTGAAGTCACACAAGTGAGTACCTTTGGTTCCCCAAGGCGATGTGGTGGTCAAGGCGACATTCTCTCCGGAAGGTATGTGGCCTTCTCGTTGCTGGGTATTCCTTGAGCCCTGCTGACTGTGTTACCTCTAATTGTGATTTGTACAGCTTTACATCAGCGCTCACCATTAATATACTTAATCTTAATGTTTCTGTTCTCTTTCACCCATATAAGTATTTTAATTGTAAACATGTGTTTATTCGTTGTAGCTTCTTTTGGAATCTGTTTTGTAAATCTTCATTAGGTAACATTATGAAAAACCTAGTTATTTCTATTCAAACCTGCTTTTTTTCTCTCTAAAAGCTTTATGAATTTTATCGGTGTCAAATCACAAACAAGCTTTTGAATTAAATGATATGTGTACCTATGCTACATTTTCCACAGCAAATAGATCAAACTCATTCCACGCAATACTTCTATTGAGCTCATGTAGATGATATGTGTTAAAGTTTGCTCCATATATGTGCATATAATGCTTAGAGCATATGACGTCATCCGTAATTGCTCAGAAATATCTTTGTACTTACCAGAGGTCCACCTTCGTGTGTTGCTTATACTTCAATTTTTAACAGTTACACTTTGCCCATAGTTGATTTATAAATTTGCTTCTGATAAGTCCCTACATTACTTGTAATGTGCATAGTTAGTGTTATTTAAGCATAGGTAATCACAGTTCAACATTAGTTCACACGTTTACTAGTGTTTTTGACATGTTCTGTTTGGTTTTCTTTTTGACGTTCAATATTATATTCAGTTTTTAACTATGAATGTGGACTTTTGATGTTTCCTTTATCTCAAACACACTCCAAAAAAATTTGAGGTTGGTTAGTTGTCTAACCTCGTTTACTGGTGATAGCGTGGCAGTGTTTTCATCATGGGCACGGCATTATCTCTTGTCAAATGAGCAACCTACAGAGAAGAGGTAATACTTATTCCTGTTTCTCACTAATTAAACTCTCTCATCTAAACAAGGTTTTTTTTTTTTTGCAATGCAGCGTGAATCCTATGATTCTTGGGTGCATTGCTGGCTCTCTATTGCTCAGGAAAGCTGCGTCGGTTGCATTTGAGAAGAACAAGAGATCAACCGTCACGACTGACATCATTGAGTTCTTGGGCCAAAGGTCAGTTGTGACTTGTATCTGCACTAAATTTTCAGCTTGTATGACGGTTCCTCAGTTGAATCTTTCCTACCCTTATTGCAGCTTGGAGAATATCTGTCCTGCCGGGCGATAGTTTCTTGCGTGTCTTTACCACCATTCTGGAGCTGTGCCTCTGCAAGTCTGCATCCTACAATAATGTCGATATATTTGGATAGTATTATCGTCCAGTTTGTGTACATATCTCCTGCCTAAGAAAATGATGCTATGCTCCAGTTGATGTCACCGTTGTTTAGAGAAGGGTGGGCTAACTTCAGAGTAGCAGCGAGCAGTAGTGACATCCTAGGGTTCCACTGGGGCTTGCCCCCCACCCCCACTCAGACCCATCAGCCAAACGGGGTCAGGACACAAAAATCGGCCTCAGCTGTGTTCCCCATAGGTATGGAGCACCCAAAAAACTGACCGACATCCCCTTTTCGCCCCCAACTTTTGGAGCCGGCTCGGAGGTGCCAAACGTGTAGCGTACGACTCCAACAGGTGGGCGACACCACACGTGGGCGCCGAATTCTTATCCCCTTTCACACTGCCGTCTGTTGGACCACTAAAACTTCGACACAAATCTTCGACACCGCCTATGGCCACATTCCTAGTAAGGCAGCACACAACATAACGACCTGACTAGCGCAAACGCCAAAGGAAAGGAGGAACCCAGGCCTCTGCTTGGAACCAGCTAGCGCCGACATGATAACAGATTTCAGCCAAGGGAGCACCACCGCCGACAGTTCAGGGAGCTCCTCGCCGTCTTCCCCACAATACTACCACAAGGACGCCACAATTGTTCAGCTGAAACGTTTTTCCTCCCCAGAGACGGACGAGAATGAGACCATCGACCCCAGCATGAACTTTTGCGCCCGTCGGCCATGCCTGGGAGCGTGGACAAGGTGGCCTTGACCTCAACCAGAAGGCTCCCTATAGCAACTCTGCCAACGTTACGACTAACGTCACTCAGCGACGCCAGCAATGAGTGCCCCAGAGCGACATTGGGAGCAACGACAATTTGTTTGACGTAATGACCAACAATGACGAGGTGTGTATTCATAACTTATTTGCATTAAATGATGCCGGCGATGTGAAACTTTGTCTCTGGTCATATTTCCTTGTGAAACTTTGTAATTTTGCTCAATGTGTGTTTGAGCTGCAGGACATTCCATCATCCACATATCTTTTTTAAAATAATAGCAGGATATCTGCTACATTTTGCCATTCGAGAGAAAATCAAGATGACCGCGGATTGACGCAGTTTATAAGGAAAACTAGGTCTGAAAGCCATACAAAGCGGACATGCATGTTTATGAGGGAAATCGAGCCAAAAGACCACCAACGGAGCCGATGGAGCGTCACGACGCTAAACCACCACCGCGTAATTGTCATGGTATTATGTTATTTTCACTGCTTCCTGTTGGTTGAAACTATCCTCAAAGTTCTCTTCAAGTTGAGGTGGTTGTGTTATGCATATTTGCCAAATCGGTGAATTGGTGCATTTCGTTGTTGCTCTCCAGCCCCAACACACCAAACATCTGAGGTACTTCTCGAAGGGCCTTCAAATATTGCAGACTTGTTTAAATATGATTCCAACTTTCAGTGTTCTTTCGGAACTTCTGATCCTTTGCTTTACTGAAATACACAACGGGAATTCATTTTCCATATATATGCAACTTAGGATATAAATTCTTTTCGGATAGTTTGAGACGACGTTGGTGCTTTCATGTAATCAAAGACAATGCAAGCAAAAAAAGTGATCGACCAGAGTGTACATATGGTCATATTGGTGAAAATATTTGCAAGAATGGCAGCCTAGGTGCCATGTTCATGTGCAAAACCAGAATGCAGGAGCTATGTCTCACAAAATCTACACTGTATTATTTTTATTCTTACATATATGCATGAATAGTAGGAATACTGCCCTACATTTTGTCATTATGCAAACAAACAAAAAACCCTATGTTTCTCACCATTGACATAGATATACTTTTACATGATGGTGATCAGTTGGTGAAGCATGCCGTCAAGCACCTCTACTCGCCCAGGCTCGATGCCAGATCCGCTCGACCCTCTCACAACGAAAGAATGCCTGGACAAGTGAGTGTGTGAAATAAATATATTCTTAAATGTTGCTATAAACCAAATAGTTGAATAAAGAAGGGAAAACCAGCTAATACACCACACAAAAAAAGAACATATAATACAAATAAGCTACATGCAAAAAAAAAAAAGTAGAAAGATACAACAGCCAAAATCCAATTGCGCAAAGTTACCTTTGTGAAGTTAACCAAACAGCAAAGTTGCTACAGAGCTGCTAGAGTATCTCTCATATCATTCACAGATGTCACCGTTTCATTGGGATATATTTTGGCAATCAGTTTGAGGAAGGTTGTATATTTATCGAGAAACTCCTTCTGCAACCAAGGAATCGCCCAAGAAAGAATTAGCAAGATACTTCTCTTTGTTAATCGGAACGAACTACTTACGATTTACAAGCTAAACTTTATCAGGTGCAGCAATCAAATGTACCAGCCCACATGAAACTAATATGTACCATTAAGGAACTGAGCCTGCTCATTATTTATTAGTCCTAGAGTTGAAGACGATAAAATACCTTGCATTTTTCCCATAGAGAAGGTAACAACTCTTCCGCGGTTATATTCTTCTGTAGTTTTTTATACATTGCATTGAGTGTTTTGTCCAGCTGTCATAAAATTAAAATGGTCAAAAAGTATATTGAGATCAGTCCAGTTAATTAATAGGGAACATAAGAAACATGATTGCACTATTTACATACACCAGTTAGGCTTGACTTCAGCATCTTGCGGAAATCCACCTTTGACATTCCAACTTGGAATGGTATCTGCAATTATTTAATAAGCGAGATTCATGGAGAAAGTATTAACAAAAAGATGACTATGGACTATACCTTGAGTATGTAAACTTTGTATGCGTTAAATAGTTAGGTAACAGATTGTATGTATTTGGCAAGCAAATACTTCCTCCGTATCAAAATATAAGATGTTTTAGATATTGAGCACTTTTCTGATACGGAGGATTCACTCATTTCAATCCGTATGAGGTCCATATTGAAAGACGGAAAACATCTTATATTTTGGTACGGAGGGAGTACATTTTGTACACGAGAGATTTCATATTACAACTTGGTACATGAATCTAAAAAAGTAAGTTTCATTAGGGAAATAATCAATAATATTTCCGTGTCCTGCTTCTATTAAAACACAGAATACCGAATTTCATGTTATTGTTGGTGTGACAGACTTATTTTTCTTTTCTACCGAGACTAGATAATTGATCAAGACATGAACCACGATCTGAAATGGACTAACAAAATTAGGTGGCAATCCTGAAGAGGTTAATATTAGCAGTGCAATAGCATGTCACCAGAGCAGCATGGAAATTATGATCTATAAACAATATCAAATTTCAAATTTAAGTGCAGGACCAAATGCAACTACTTACCTCCTCAGGGCTCATGTTGTACATCAGTTCCTCAATTCTCCGAGCATATTGGAATAACTTTTCAAAGTGCTGAAAGAAACAAGTATACAAAACAAAAGGTTGGAACGAGGTAATATAAATGCCTCACTGTATACATGGACAAAGGCAGTATGGAGACAAAAAGGGTTAAAAAAACTTACAATATATATAACAAGATTAATATGGCGCGCACAAGCTTGTTCATAAGCTTCACTGGCTTGATGATAATATTTAGCAAGTGTTGGCACAACATTCGCTAAATCATATAGACTGTATGGCAGATAGAATATAAAAGGTTAATGAGTTAGTCAGGCCATTAGGTATTGCGGATAAACATACTTAGATATCCAGAATTGCAATAGAAATGGTGCTAACTCTTGTTAAATGTTGTACGTTGAAGGTGCACAAAGGAATGGAAAGAAAAAAGAACCTGTGCTGGAAAGCTGCATAATTCTCCAAGAGTACTATATCAACATATTTGGGCTCCACTTGACCAATTTTCTCCAGAGTCACAAACATAATGGTCACCTATTTCATTCACAGAAAAATATTACCTAAATCAGGAACTTAGTATATAGTGTAATTATAGTTCTGATTAGTAGTATTGGAGTAGGCTGAACAAAACTGTCAGTGATTATCATCTAACATGGTTTTTAGTTAAAATAATTTGATCACTGAGAAATGCATGCTCCGCACTGTAGTAAAGTCTTACAATTTTCGTATATGCCTGGTCAACAAGATCCCTGGATCCATTGATATACTGCTCCATACGCGCAGCAAGTTGAGAAAACCTATTTATATAAAAGGAAACAGTGAAAACCTATATATATAGACATAAGCTAGTTATGCATTACGTTGAGCAACACACTGGTCTTTCTGGATTCTGTATAAGTATTACGAAACGGAATGTACCTAGGAATATATGGCACCACTCCAACCTGTCTTGCATTGCGCTCATACTTTTCGATCTGGTAACATGCGTCGTCAACGAACTGTCCTGCCCAAAAAAATTAAACAGTAAAGAACAGAATAGAGTCTCAAGCAGAATGATGGCTATCTAGAGGCAGAGTCAAACCCTGCCGAACAAAATGGTTATTCTTGTCTCCAAGTCATCAAGCAGCACAGGCACATATCCCGCAACCTCTGCCTTCTGAGCAGATATATACCGATCTGTTATGCCGTGCATTGCTATACAACTCAATGGATCTAGCTTGAATGCCCAGTCAACTAAAGCATAGAAGTCCTCCTGAAAATATGACATGTAAAACATGTGAAGTCTCCACACCTGGAATACCTCAAATTATGGTCTAGTCTTTATCCAAAATATCTTTTTAGTACTTAACCTGCCTCCAAATTTACAAGTGGAGATGACAAGAACACCAACCTGAATACCATCGAGCATCTCCTGTAAGCATCCGTTCAGCAATCCCAAATCAGCTGCATTGTTACCTGAAAAAAATGTTAAGATGACAGGTTTACATCATGGAAAGCAAGAACAATTTAATCATCATGAGAACACTGTTTAACTTGAGTGTCTGTGGTTTGTTTACTTGGTTTAACGCTACTTGCAGAGGCTTCTGAAGTGCTTGGAGAAGAACTATTTGCCTCACTATCTGAATCATCCAATGCAGCAACTTCGAAGCACATAAAATGTGCCAAAAACGAGCTCTGCATGATAAAAAGGATTGGATGTGAAATATAGTAACATACCAGGGTTTAAATTTCACATAAAATGCGTAGAATTACAAACAACCTCATCAACAAGAAGCGGAATAAATACAGTAATCATCTTGGAGTACGCATCTGCAGAACTATCTGTAATACCAGCTGGATGATTTGCACCTGCAGGACCCTCAAATAATGGTGTGCAGCTCTTTGATGCTTTTGAACTAGATCGGAGCTCATTAGAAAATTCACGCGCCTACAAAGAACATACACATGTTATGTCCAGTTTTAGTTTCCATTTTTCTGCATAGCTCAATAAGGTGCCCACAAAACAACTAAGTTTGTATTATGCATTACATAAGTAATTCGCGGTTCTGGTGGATAGCTTCCCATAAAACTAGTTGCCATTGTGCGCTGTTAAGTATATGTCAAGTATATAATATCACCACTTCCTAACAGATCGGTCTTTTGGGATGGTTGATAGAACTATTCTAACATGCGCAACATGCTGGGATATGTGAGTGGTCAGCGAGTTAGTTGATTTTTCTTTCAGCATGGTTAGCATTGCTAATAAAGTTACACAAACTCAAGGCCAGTCTTTCCATCAGCACACAGAGAAAGGGTGCACTTCTAGTGTTTGCAGGCAATCCTCAACCTCAAGGCGCTAAATTTCGCTGAGTAGCCATGCTCGTGGAACTCACCTCGGAAACTATGACCTTACCGACCATGTTGCCACGACAGCGCTCGCTGACAATCGTGCTATACCAAAATTGATGTTCATTTATCAAAATAGAGTCTTTGTTTTTGCAAGGTCATAGCAGCTCTACCAAATCAATGCATCAGGTATCTTGAAATGTAAACAGTTAAGCTTTCACTTGAGAAAGCACATAAACTACCTTACCTCCCGTCGAATTAGCAAGTTCATTGAATGGCAGTAAGCTTTTCGCAAAGGGGCCAAACAACTTTTGTCCAGACTCTACAAAAATGTAGTATGAAGTGAGCATCAACTAAGCTAATCATTCTCTATTTGCAGAAGGATACTAATCTCACACCAAGACAACATGCAAGTAACCTTGATGAATTGTAGAAGCCGTGCATATTTCCTGCATTTGTACCTCATATCAGAATGGTCAGGCCTCTGCAGTTGCCCTTTCTGCAAGTTTCTACAATTATGTTCACACAAGTCCTGTTTTGGTCCAAAACAATTAAAGTTGTTGCAATTATAGGAGTCGGTTTTACCTGAGAGAAGTTGCCTTTATCATTTAGCATAGACTCAATCAAACTTGGAAAGTAATTTCTTAAAAATTCTGCTGCTCTCCGAACAAATGTGCACTTTAGAAGTACAAATTCTGCACGTTTTTCTCTAACCTGTATGGATTTCAACAGAAAAATGCGCTGGCTCAGAAAATATTATTTCGGTAAACCTTTAAAACTAAAGTTGTTGCAGCTTTGCAGTTAGGAACCCTCAGATACTTTTCATGTTGATAGGATATCACTACTGGAAATTCGTAGCAAAGTTAAATAGAAGAAAAAAAATGAGTGTTTGGTTTGTGAAGAACTGAATACCAACTTTAAAAAAATATAGAATAAAGCTTTGAAGCGATTCGAAAATATTCACGTAGGTGAATATCATTTTAGCAACCATCCATTTTGGATAAATCTACGTGGTTGCCGTAAGTTTCTCCTAGTCTCAGTTAGATGCATTTATAGCGTACGTATTAAGCCTTCATGTTTCTATATGTGCTCCAAATCAGTGGGCAGCTTACCTGCGGATGGAGTTCTTAAAAAACTTTGGTTTAATCAAAATAATTATGTTATAATAATTCTTAAAGGAAAAAACTGAGCAAGGTAATCACCAGGACAGAAAAATGATAATACAAGGAAAAGAGAGAACATACAGCACGCAATCTTGCATAGCATGGATCAAGATTGGACGCTTCTAGGTTCTTTATAGCACTAGTCAACCATTCACATGCTTCTATATTCCTGACCATATTTTCCTCCTCCAATGAGCCTCCAGTCAATGCATCCTCATACTACACCATCATTTGAAGGAGTATAAGCAATTTTGTAACTACCATATCATAGATGGATATAGTGCAGAAGAGTAGTAAGCTTATTCAGTGCCAACCTCGGGTGGTATTTGAAGGAGTATAAGCAATTTGTCTAGCTCATCGCTTAATGCCACATTACTTACAGATTGCAGCTCCAACCTGTTATTTCGCCATTCTATCTGCAAAATCAAAGGAAGGCATTAGTTAAGCTTATACTCAAGGTGATGAAAGAAATATTCTAGCCATTCACTTCAACTCACACACCTAAAGAAAAACTGACTCTAAAACAGTAATTGGATATTGTAATTCTGTCTGATTGTCTTCAGTATTTTTTCTGCTAAATATGATTTCAAAATTCTAAGTAGAAAATTTGTATTTGTAAGATAAACCCAATTATAGTTCTCTTAAGAAAAAACCCGTCAAATTTATTAACTACTATATTTCCAGATATTGTAGGTCTGAATGATAATATAAACGAATTTGTGAACCTATGACATCAACACTACAATAAATATGATTAAAATCTCTTTTAGCTTATGAAAGTCCGGAAACTTGTCATTTACAGGTATCAAGCAAATTGTTAAGGGCCACATCAAGGATATATTTGGAGAAACAAGAGAATATAGTTCACAAATATAGGCTAGTAGAAGCAAGGAACATTACAGATTGTATATCCTCCCTCATATGTCTGAGTTTGATATTGAAAATGCCAAGCCACTCATCCATATCTTCAACACATATACTAGCTACTTCTAAGCCCTGCAATACCTGTGAACTCAAAACTTGAAGATGTAAGGCATTAGATTTGTCTGACCATAAATATTATGTAAAACAAAAATAAGTTTAGAACCGGGACATTCAAATGTGGCCACTAACAATAATCCAAAAACTGAGGGAGGCCCCTCCTATTTCATGATCAAGAAAGAGGTTTAATCAGAGAGTGAAAATTAGTACTACGAGAATTTGATACTCCCTCCGTTTTTATTGACTTCGCGTTCTGTGTTTAGTCAAAGTCAAACTTTGTCAAGTTTAACTAAAAATATAGTAAAAAAACTCAACATACATAATACCAAATGCATATAATATAAAAATATTCTTTATGATGATTTTAATACTATAGATTTTATATTGTATATGTTGATATTTTTAAAACATATTTTATCAAACTTGGAAAAGTTTGACTTTGACTAAACCTGGAACGCAAAGTAAATAAAAACGGAGGGAGAGTATGTTACTGTAGTTAGTGTTTGGGCATGGTTCTCCAGCAATAGATGTAATGCTAATTAGAACTACTATACGCATCATTGACATGTCAAATTACCTGCTGCAATTTTTTTTGAATCCATTCAGGCTGCATAGTGCGGCAGATACACAATACGCTGGGGCTTGCTGACCTGGGTAGGTTTCTTTGAGTGTTTTTTTACATTCGGCATGGTTGCGTGGGCGGTGCAGTGGCCATGGGTGGTTTGACGGTCTGATGTGGGCAGTGCAAATATCCAGGTGAAATTTGATTTCTGGCATTGGTTTGCAAGTGGCAACGACAACGTCCGCGGTTGCCGACTGTCGTTCCCGTCCTTGCAGGCCTTGCCAACGTGGGCTCCTCCCCGTGGTCCGGGCTAGGGAGGAAAACTTCAAGTCTAGGTCTTCAATGTCGGACAATCTTGGTGCTCAGGGTCTCTGACCTCCTTGGAGGCATCATCTTTGGAGCCTATATCAGCGGGCGAATTGGTGGTTGCGGTGGATCCATCTGCGTCTTTCATAGCAATGCTGACGGTGATGTGTAGGGTTTGGGTCGTGACAAGGTTTTGGTAGTTGTCTTTACGCTCCACTGTGTATCTGTGCTCAGTTTGTCGCTACAAAGTTGGAGCTACGCAGTGTCGTTCTGGCGGTGACCTCTGATAGGTGGTCTCGAAGAAGTGATCCTGAACTCCTGATCGGAGCGAACTTTTCTTTTCTTTTCTTTTCTTTTCTTCTTCAAAGCTAACCAGAAGAAACAAAGTTGCTTAGGCGTGTGGCCAAAATTTTAGCATAAGCCAACATTGACTTCCTGTACCTCTTGTGTTGATTGCTACATTGGTAGTCGTCTGCGGTAAAGTCAGAGTCTTGTATCAAGATGATGGGTGATGACGATGATGCTTTCTGTCACCCTCGATGGATTTTGTTTTCTCTACAATGTGTGTGTGTGTGTGTGTGTGTGTGTGCGTGTTTGGAGTTTATGTTGGTAGTACGACGTTTGATGATGCCGGTTGTTGGCTATCATGTCCCAGGATGACCAGTTGTGTGTCCATTGATCCTGCATGCTATCCAAGCACCCTTATGCGTCTGCTTTGGGTGATTACCATCCTATCAGCTCCTGGCTTCGAGGTTGGCGCCCATGCTTGAGTCACTGTTGGATAGGAACTAATGCACTTTCATTCGGAAGAGCTGCATCCATAACAAATTTATGTTGGTTCAGAAGACGACCTGACTTCTACATAGGCTCATGGAGGCATTGTGATGCTCAAGTTGGACATTGCACGGGCCTTCGATTCGTTCTCCTGGGGTCTCCTCTTCGAGGTCCTCCAAAAGATGGGATTCGTTAAAAGGATCTCCGAATGAATCACCATATTCTTGTCGACAATAAGTACGAGGTTGTTGCTCACATTAGTAGGAAAAGGCTTATAGCCACCAGCCTACCGCTGGCGGACGGCAGCGTTACTATCGCTGGCGGGCTAGTTTCGGAGCCCGCCACTGGTTTTGCACGTACCGCTGGCGGGCGCCCACTATGTCCGCCAGCAGTAGTAGCAGGAATTTGCGAGAAGGTGGGACAAACTACCGCTGGCGGGCAGAATCCGTGCCCGCCAGAGGTACTAAACGTACCACTGGCGGACGCTATATAGCACCAGCCAGCGGTAGTTGCCTCGGCTTAGCCCAAAAACTAGCAAAATACCGCTGGCGGGCACCCCACACCGTCCGCCAGGGGTAACCGTCGCTTTGGAAGTTTAGCAGCCACCGTTTTGATTGTGGTTTGGAAGATGATCAGCCCGCCGGCCATTTTAATTGTGCATTGGAAGATGATCAGTCCGCCGCCGTTTTGATTGTGCATTGGAAGTTGATCAGCAGCCACCGTTTTGATTGTGCATATGCTTTGGAAGATGATCAGCCCGCCATTTTAATTGTGCATTGGAAGATGATCAGCCCGCCGCCGTTTTGATTGCTGCCCGGCCGCCGGCCTCCCTCTCCACCCTATATAAAAGGCCACTAATCCCATGGCCTTAAGCACACACAATCTCTCTCTAATCCTTGCAAAAACTCTCTCTCTCGAGCCCTCTCTTCTATTCCAATAGAGCCACGACTCGCGCGCGTTCCTCCGTCTCGGTTGTACTAGTTGACCAAAGAATATATGCACTTCAAGGTATGGGTCACCCTCTATGCATCACGCGTGGAGAGGTGGATCCGCGACGTGAAGAAGTTCTTTCTCGACGCCGCACCGATCAAGTTCGTTGGACTCGACTGCGAGTTCACCGACCCTCTCCCGGGTCAACAGAGGGATCTTCCATACGAGAAAAGGCAGCGCGCCGCCGTCCTTCAACTCTCGGTGGCGTCCGAGACTCTTGTCTTCCAGATCTGCAAGGCTGATGGGGTGCCGCAGGTCCTCGTTGATTTCTTAGGTGACAAGACCATCAAGTTCTACGGCGTGGCTATCCACAATGACTTGCGGATGCTGCGCTACTACGGAATTGAAATTCCGTCCGCGGTCGACCTCCAGAGGGATAGCGGAACCCAACCGGCAATCCTACTCCAAGTCTCGTTGCTCTCTCCAATGCTATCATTGGGACAAAACTAGAGAAGAAGAAGAACAACAACAAGAAGGACAAGAAGAAGAGCAAGGACGACGACGACGAAGAAGAACTCCGGATTTGCGGATGGGAGAACATTCCATTGAGCTATGATCAAGTCGAGTATGCCGCTCTTGACGCTCGCCTCGGCTTCGAGATTGCGCGGAAGTGGGATAGTCTACGTGGCTATAATACCAATGGCGATCGTCTTAATGTCGCTGATGAGTAGACTAGCTATATAGTGACGTGTGTGTGCTCCCGTTGTGTCTTCTCTCATGTATTCGATCAATTCGGTCCATTCGGTTACCTAAAAGTAATGACCGAAATATTTGGATTCCTATCATTCTTCTGATCGATTCATACATATTATTTTTGCAAAAAACACGATGTGTGTGTGCTCCCGTTGTGTCTTCTCTCATGTGTGTGTGCTTTTTGTGAAAAATGTTTCTGAAACTTTGTCAAAAATCAAGTTTATCATTTTACATAGCAACTAAGTACACATAAAAGGATTTCATGCAAGAGGATATATCTTTTTGAGTGTTTTTTTACTCTATTTGTTTCTTTTACGAAAAACTGTCGATCGAAAACAGCCGCCACCGGGACTATTCACCGAAAGAGGTCAAATTCTCTAAAACTATTGATGTTTCTATGATATAACCACTGGTTGTGTACCTTAATTAAAATGATTATTTTAAAAATTGGAGAGCAAACTATAAAACACTTGTAGTTCAAATTTGGATTAATTTCGGAAAATCAACATAATCATTTAATTAGGAGAAATTAGATAGAAATGAAGAAAAATCCTAATACTTGGTTGATTATCCATTGTTTAAATAGTACAAAACAAATATAAAACAATGTCTGTATTGCAGTATAATTCAAAGTAGGGAACATTATTTTCCTCACTTTAACAAAAGCAGCATTGATCAAATATGCAAAAGTATCACGCATACATCTTTATTTAATCCAGTTACATAGCTGGAGTCCATTTTTATTTAACCCTAATACATCACGAATAATATCACTAACTTCTGCCAGGTCCTAAGCCACGGGGTGCATCACGGTCGAGGCTCAGCACCCAAAGAGCAGGAACCATCACAGGGTCAATACTCACATGAGAAGGAACCCTATGAAACATCTGCCTTCTACTATCATACACCGCTGGCGTATCCAACATATGCATGTAGCGACGGACGTGCTCGTCCTCCTCCCTGATACGGCGACGTACCACCTCCTCGGGGGCCGGCTCCCTCTGCACCGAGCGTGGCCCATGCGACTTCCACCAAAGAAGATCCGGGTCGACGACGTCACCCGGATTCCTCACCAAGCTACGCGTTCCGGAAGATACCACCTCCCAGTGCCAGCCCGGCGGAGCCCAGTCCCGGACATTGCCCCTATTGTCCAACAGGGACATCGTCGACGTCTATCCCCGAGATTTGAAAAAATGAGTTGAGAATTTGATCAAACACCTAAGGTGCATGCAACCTAGGTAGGGGAGGTAGGGGAGGGAGAGGGCAGCACCTTGGCATGGGGACGGAGGGGAGGTCCACAGCGGTGTGGAGGATAGTGCGACACCGGCGGAGGACACGACGGGCGCTGGGGCGGCGCCGGGCGCGGAGGAGGGCGTCGAGCAGCGTGGACAAGGGCGGCGGCGGCGCGGAGTAGGGGCAGGCTCAGGTCTCCCTGGCCTTGCCTTATATAAGGAAAAATTAAAAGAAAAAAAACCTAGACCTTACCGCAGGCGGACGGCACACGTTGTCCGCCAGCGGTAACCCTCGCACGCGGGCCCACCACACCTTATCCTCACCCGCGCGTGGCTGCCCTTATCCACTCGCTCACGCCCTCTCTCCCACCCGGCCACCCACCCGCCGCCGCCGCCCCCACCTCCCTCTTTCTCCCACGCGCGCACACGCCCCCGCCCCCGCCCGGCCGGCCGTCGTCGACGCCGCCCCCCCACGCCGCCCCCACACCGAGGTGTTGCCGCCGTCGATGCCGCCGCCACGCCGCCCCCGACGCAGCCGCCACGCCGTTCGCCCCGACGCCGCCCCTCCCCCACGCCCGAGGTGTTGCCGCCGTCGACGCCGCCCCCACGCCGCCCCCGACGCAGCCGCCACGCCGTCCGCCCCCACGACGCCCCCGACGCAGCCGCCACGCCGTCCGCCCCGACGCCGCCCCTCCCCCGCGCCCGAGGTGCTGCCGCCGTCGACGCCGCCCCCACGCCGCCCCCGACGTGGTAACCCTCGCACGGAGCCCCGACGCCGCCCCTCCCCTGCGCCCGAGGTGCTGCCACCGTCGCCTCCCCTCCTGATTTCTTTCTTAATTTCTCAATTTCTTGTCCAAGTTGCATCTATAAATTTAGAATTGTGTACCAATTTTAGTGTAGCAAGAAATTTATATAGAATTGTGTAGCAAGAAATTTCGTATAGAATTGTGTAGCAATTTTAGTGTGTAAGAAATTTATATTAGGTTAGTGTGTTAGAAATTGTAGGATAGAACTGTGTAGCAATTTTAGTGTGTAAGAAAATTATATTAGGTTAGTGTGTTAGAAATTGTAGGATAGAATTGTGTAGCAATTTTAGTGTGTAAGAAATTTATATTAGGTTAGTGTGTTAGTAATTGTCTTAGCTCTGTCGAGGCTCTCTGTACTATTTATAGTTGTACAATTTGTCGATGAATTTATGGTGGCGGTTGTGATGAATTTGTGATATCAAATGTGTTCAGGTACCCCTAGAGGCCCTTGAGATTGCCGGAATATTGATTAACTTCCTGATATGGCGCATACGGTATTAACCACATCAACTATTGATCCTATTGTGTCGAAGCATGAGAGGAATAAGCTGGACATAGTTCAAGCACCAAGATGCATGCATGAGCCGGGAAGCTTCTTTGATTTGCCACGTCCAGAACCATACCAAGTCAAGTACAAGTCTGGTTTAATTGCTACAGCTAGGTGCGTGAGTTTTGGAGATTGGATTGCAATCAATTCAGATTTCTTGTTTTTATTTGTGCCGGTCAAAGAGAAATACAAGGAAAGACACGATGTTGCTAGGCATAAAATCAGCTGCTATTTATTTGGGCTGCTACGACCATCAGATAAGAAGATACGCAACATGAGTCCTTTGCCATGGGACGTGCTGTCGCTGCAGGCATGTGGATGGGGTCCGCCGAATATTTTGGTTTGTTACGTTTGGTACCTGCCGAGATGTAAAAGGCAGATGCTATTTAAATTATTAGGATATCAAGATCGTATCAGGTTTAATGAGTTGAGTTTGTCCGTCAAGTTAGGTCAGGTCGGCTATATAAAGCCAATTGCGTCTATGTAAAAGGGGGTTGAATTTTATGAGTTAAAACACGTGTGTGTTTCGGCCGCCGTGCCGTGGGGTGGAACTCCCCGTGTGTATCCGTCGAGACCGATCAAGGTTGTTTCTTTGCGTTGGATTGGAGGTGTTGTGCTTCTAATTGCTGCGTGGTTCGTCTAGAACCGTCCAAGTAATTCCTCTCGCCGAGAAGGGTTTGCTTGTTGTTTGCGTGAGTTTGCATCGTCTAGATCGTAAGCCGCGTTACTTATCGCTGTTGCTACTGATCGCCGTGAAAGATTGGGCCTAAAACCCTTTGGATCACGTTGATCCTTATCATCTTGGTATCAGATTCGTCGGGTTTCTCACGGCGAGTTCGTTCTGAGATTTATCTGCTGCTCTTGATTTGGTGTTGGAAGTATTGCTGCCGGAGGCTACTACGCCAAGACACCGGTCCTGCTTGTTGAAGGTTGCTGCCGGAGACGTTTCGTCAACACACCGGTCCTGAGTTTTTGTTGTGGGGATCGTTTTGCTGGAGGCGTTAAATTCTGCTAGGAAAGATTATTGGATCGCTAAGGCCTTCAAGTTCCTGCCGCCGCCACGATCGTGATTTGGTTTAGCTGTTCGTCTCTGTTACGATCGCTAGATCGGTTCGGATCTGATTGCTGCCGTTGAAAAAAAAAAGCAAAACGAAGGAAGGAAGGAACGATCAGAGAGATTAGATCGGGATTGACCAGTGATTCAGATCTGCTGAAATTCGAGATTGGTCTGCTGAGGTATACTGCTGCACGTTAATTTTGCACGGACGAGAAGATTTGGATCGATCAGAAATTTTCTTTTCCGCGTCGCTTTGGTACCTCGTCCACTGTTGTTTCCGCTGGAGTACGTACTGGGACTGACTCATTTTGGGTCACGTGTTTTGCTTGGCACCAATCGCACTGCATTGGACTACAACTATGAAGGAGATGGCCGGCGCGCCATCGCCAAGGAGAGTATACCGGAGACTGTCGAGCGATTTCTTGCTGGAGGATGAAGGCTACGGTCCCGAGCTTTTTCATACCTATTGTAACGTGGTAGGGAGAGCTTGCGCCATGACGATTGATCATGATAGTTCGATCAACGTGGTCGGCATTGACATGGTGGAGAAACTGGAGCTGTCGACGACACCGCATCCGCGACCATACTCGTTGCGGAGGTGCCACGACAAACTCGACATCACGAGCCAGACTGTGCTACTATTTTCCATCGGCAAATTTTCTTGTGAGGTTTTGTGCGATGTAATTCCGGTGCCACTAGTTTCGTGTCATGTGCTGCTTGGAGAACCATGGTGCAAGGAAAAGGGTGCTGCCTACAACTCCCATGCCAACACGTACACTGTTGAGCAGGAAAAGGAGTATGTGCTCAAGCCCCTAGAAGAGAAGATTTTTAGGACATGGAGAAAAGACCGGCTGCAGAAGATGAGGGAGCAAAAGGAAGCAAAGAAGAAAGAGGACGCAGTTTCAGAGTCTGTAAAATCAAGAGACATCGTTGTTTCTTTGGATACTGACTTGAAACCGAGGACGGTTTCAGTTGAAGAAGGGGAGGATGATACGGCGCATACGGTATTAACCACATCAACTATTGATCCTATTGTGTCGAAGCATGAGAGGAATAAGCTGGACATAGTTCAAGCACCAAGATGCATGCATGAACCGGGAAGCTTCTTTGATTTGCCACGTCCAGAACCATACCAAGTCAAGTACAAGTCTGGTTTAATTGCTACAGCTAGGTGCGTGAGTTTTGGAGATTGGATTGCAATCAATTCAGATTTCTTGTTTTTATTTGTGCCGGTCAAAGAGAAATACAAGGAAAGACACGATGTTGCTAGGCATAAAATCAGCTGCTATTTATTTGGGCTGCTACGACCATCAGATAAGAAGATACGCAACATGAGTCCTTTGCCATGGGACGTGCTGTCGCTGCAGGCATGCGGATGGGGTCCGCCGAATATTTTGGTTTGTTACGTTTGGTACCTGCCGAGATGTAAAAGGCAGATGCTATTTAAATTATTAGGATATCAAGATCGTATCAGGTTTAATGAGTTGAGTTTGTCCGTCAAGTTAGGTCAGGTCGGCTATATAAAGCCAATTGCGTCTATGTAAAAGGGGGTTGAATTTTATGAGTTAAAACACGTGTGTGTTTCGGCCGCCGTGCCGTGGGGTGGAACTCCCTGTGTGTATCCGTCGAGACCGATCAAGGTTGTTTCTTTGCGTTGGATTGGAGGTGTTGTGCTTCTAATTGCTGCGTGGTTCGTCTAGAACCGTCCAAGTAATTCCTCTCGCCGAGAAGGGTTTGCTTGTTGTTTGCGTGAGTTTGCATCGTCTAGATCGTAAGCCGCGTTACTTATCGCTGTTGCTACTGATCGCCGTGAAAGATTGGGCCTAAAACCCTTTGGATCACGTTGATCCTTATCACTTCCATTCCGGCAAATTCGGGTACTCATATGTCTTATTTTTAGCCAAAGTCATGCCGAAATTTCTCGTGAATTTTGGCATGACTTTGGCTAAAAATATGACATATTTTCTATAAATTTGAAATATGACTTTATGTTACCGTCTTTTGATATGCCGATGATTAAACTGTTGTGACACCGTGTGATCCAGGGGTGGGGCTAGCGAGCCTTGTGATATGCACGAGTACACACATCTCGTGCATCCTACTTGGCTCGCTGGCTCCATCCCTGAAGCATGTGTGTCACTTCTAAGTATGAGGCACCATATTATTGTTTATAGTTCTGTATTATCTAGAATGCCGATGATTAAAAATGTTGTGACACAATGTGATCCAGGGGCGGGGCTAGTGAGCCTTGTGATATGCACGAGTAGACACATCTCGTGCATCCTACTTGGCTCACTGGCTCCGTCTCTGAAGTCTGTGTGCGTCACTTCTAAATATGAGGCACCATCTCTGTAATATGTGTTCGTTTTTAGAATGCCGATGATTAAAATGTTGTGACCCACTACGTGATACCCTCAAGCTCCGTTGAGCCTTGTGATATGCACAAGTATAAGCTGTGTGCATCCTACTTGGCTCAACGGAGATTTGAGGGTTGCTTGTGTGTGTCCGACCTAAATATGAGGCACAAATCCGAATCATTTCCGTTTGCTTTGGTCTTTCTTATAACTCTTGCTTCATTTGAACTTGTTTCGTTTCATCAACTTCTAATTCACATCTTTTTGCACCAAATTCAGGAACAATTTCTATACTTTACATCTTTCTATACTCAAATTTGTTGTGTAACATGCATTTTTATTTGCCACAGAGCATGCCACCACGCCGCCGCTCCATGAGTGGGTTCATTGGCGTCCGTCACCGCCCATCTGGCCGGTGGTCCGCGGAGATCACCGTGAACGGCCAGCGTTGGTATATGGGGACCTTCGACACGGCGGAGCTCGCCGCGCGCGCGTTCGACGCGGCAGCCTGGAGGTTTGGACGGCCGCGTTCTGAGCTCAACTTCCCTGACGTTAAGGGACCAGGAGGAGGCTGAGTTCATCGCGCCGCCGATGGAGATCGTCGACGTAGACGAGGCGTGGCGTAACCGCCGCCAGGGGATAGATCGTCGCGCTGCCGAGATCGACGAGTGGCGGATGGACGCGCTGCGCCGCGCCCGCCCCGATCTGGTGCAGGCGGAGCTGGGCTTCTACGCCTCGAGGAACAAGAAGAGGCAGGCGAGCTCCGACGTCGCTGGACCCTCCAGTGCAGCGCCGCCGTGCCAGAAGACCGGCGACGATTCGGATTCGAGCTTCTGGGATGATAGCTCGGACTCATCTTCCGACTTAAGTTCATGTTGGGGACCTTGAGTAGTTTTAGGTTAATTTCAAGTTAGCTTAAGTGATGAACTAACGCATATTGTTTAGCTTATCAAAGTTTAGCTTAAGTTCATGTTGTTTTAGATTTGTAATGCATGTGTGATGAACTAATGAATCTGTGTATGACACTTTGATCATTTGTATGTGGTCGTCTATATTTTTGTTGTTTATTTGGCGCATGTATTTGAATTTACTGTATTTATACTAGATATATTGCTGGAATACGATTTTCCAGAAAAAATAATTCCCAGAAAATGTACCGCTGGCAGGCGTGGTGGATTACCGCTGGCGGACGCTTGCCCGCCAGCGCTGTGTCATATACCGCTGGCGGGCGCTAGGGATGCCCGCCAGAGGTAACCAGCCTTAGCGCTGGCGGACGGCCGCCCGCCAGCGGTAATTATTACCACTGGCGTAATGATCGCTAGCGGGCGCCCGCCCGCCAGCGGTAGGCCATTTCCGTCCGCCAGCGGTAGGCCTTTTCCTACTAGTGTCAATGGCGAGCTAGCCAGCCCCCTAATTTGGTACGGTAGGGGCTTGAGACAAGGAGACCCCTTGTCGCCGATGTTGTTCATGATGCTGATTTGGTATCCTTCGACACGCCAGGAGTTGATGACCTCGGTTTTGCTCTATGCATACGATGTGGTCATCTTTTGCTACCCAGATGAGACAGAGCCACGTGCTGTATGCAACATCGTTGAGATTTTCTCGCAAACCTGAGGGCTGCATACCAACTTCGTGAAGTGATCGGTTTCCCCCATTGCCTGGAGGCCCTTGAAGCGGCGGTGGTGATAGAGTGCCAGTTAGCACCCTACCCCGTCAAATATCTCGGGACCACCTCACGATCTAATAGTTACCGAGTTAAGCGTTCCAACCCTTGGTCGACTGGCTGGCGGACCAGCTACCCACTTGGAAGGCTTCCATGATGGCGAAGGTGGGCTGCCAATAACTTGTCAAATTAGTGCTCGCGGCAATCCCACATCATCGAATCATGGTGTTAGGCCTTAGTAAGAAGGCTCTCAAGCAGGTGGAGAAGATCCTTTGGGGGTTCCTTTGGGTGGGCAGAGCGGTCTCAAACGACGGCCTATGCCAACCTTCAGGTTCTTTTGCCTTGGAGGATGCGAACAGACCCCTTGCGACTTTGGCACGGGCTCAATGTGGGATGAACGACACATGTTCAACGCATCCACCAAGATGGTGCTTGGCGATGGAACCTCTGCCCTCTCGTGGGAGGATTGGTGGCTAGGCGGGAAGGTCTTACAAGAGATAGCACTAGATCCTTTGCACTTATCCTGAGGCGACCAAGGAAGGGTCGTATGGTACGAGAGGTGTTGATCGAGCATCGATGGACAACGACATCACAAGGGCGTTGAGCCCGCTAGACCTTTGGCAGTATGTCTAGATGTCGATCCGGCTTCGTGATGTGCATATTACGGTGGAGCCAGATACATTGATATGGCGGTGGATGTCCGACTCCCAGTACTCCTTTCGATTGTGCTACAACACCCTTTTCTAGGGAGAAATTGTATCAAGATTCTAGAAGCTTAACCAGAAGTCGAGGGCGCCCCCAGGGTGATGTTCTGCATTTGTCTTGCCTGCCAGGACATATGTTGGATGGTGGGCGGCTCACGCGGCATGGGCTTCGACACCCGACAAGTTTCCCACCATGCGACTAGTGTAAGGAGGCAATGTCGCGCGTCCATAGCAGTTTCTCCTCGAGGACGATCTAGTTCGAGGTGTTGTCCTGGATCCGATCCACCTGTAGGCTTCCATTTGCCGAGGACGACTTCGCGGATTTGTGGTCGCTTGCGCTGCAATCCACACCCCCTGCACGAGGGAACTTCGTTATTGATTACGCTCATGGGCTGGTGGTTGGAAACATGTACAGCCATCTTCGACAATGCTTGGCCCTCCGTGGCCTTCTTATTTGACATGATTAAGTCCGAGGCCAGTTCATGGGAAAATGTCGGGGCCGTGGCCTTTGCCAGGTGCTCCCCAACTTTTTCTTGTTTGGGTTGAGTTGTATCCTTCTCGGACTTGTACATAAACTTTATGTTCTATAAATGCATCGAAACACAATGTTTTTTTTTGTCATTTTCGCGAACAAATATCAGTTTTCGCCCTTTTTTCCTCTAATTGACTGCGCAATTCTCTCTTCTTAATTAACGAATGGCTATCTTAGCTCATTTCTAAAAAATAGCATGACTATATTTAGGAGGTGTTTATAAGGATAATTAGTTTATTTTTGCATGGAATGGTAAGCAGAAAATAGAAATCTAAATAACCAATATTTTGTTGGAACCTCATACTAATTGGGAATATAGAAAATGTGAGTTTATAATTACACGAGATCAAAGTGGCCAAAAGTCAGATACTGAATTGACATTGACCGCTACATAAAGTAACAATAATGCTCTGATTGGCATCCAGAATAGCGAAAAATTTCACATACCTCTTCGACAACAGATTCTGTCTCCATGAGGGCATAAACATTTGCAGATTCAAGCCCTACAAGTTCACGTTTCATCCTTTCTGAAAATGCCTCTGCCTCACCAATTGCCATGACATAGCTGCAGTAATAAAATTTGCAACATCATGATCCTATTTTTTCTGCAAAAATAGAAAAATGTTCGTGCTCCATAGGTTCCATGTATCTCACTACAGGTTCAGTAACTTACGTGCCGAGGAGAGCATCAATGTCCTCTTCTTCTGCTTGTGAGACCAGGTCCTTTTCGACGGTAACTTGCGACTCAGCCTCTGCGAATACTGATTCAAAGGGGCCATCTTTCGTGCTGGCCTGAGTAACCTTTGTCGTAGTGTTCTCCTGCATTGTAGTTTAGCATTGTGCTTCCATCAATTTATACACAGTTATATAGGACTTCCGAGTCTAATATGCTGCATCTTCGATTAGTGTTGAACAATGAAACAGTCCAAGTAGAGGTAAATATACAGGAATAATTAACCTATGTGCCTTCATCATGAGGACTATGGATTTTGTCTCGTAAGGTAACAACTTCAGTGTTCAAACATACCGGCTAGACTATTCTGACACTTATTTACCCATGATAAAGCTTAGTATTGTTTTATGTGAAACTTAGTACTTTTTTACAAATGGAAGTGGTCAAAATTGTGGTGCAAAAAATGTCATTCATATGTTTATTGTAATTTTAATATGCTGAAAATGCCATAAATATCCTCATTGTGCCATAAGAGTTTTGCATATTCTCAAAGACGGTGATCTTCATGCAAGATGTGACTCACTCGGTCACTGCATTGCTCTGCTCTGGTGGGCATTTCGGCGAACAGCCTATGCGATTAAATACACTACTCTCGAGCCTCTCATGGAATTTGAATGAACTATTGTTTAAATGCACTCCACTTAACTGAACCAAAAACTCGAGACTTCCTCTCTGGATTGATTATTACTGGTTCTAGTGCCCACGGTTATTCTCATAAGTCATTGGCAATATTATAAAGTTCAAGGAATTCCATAGTCTACTGTTATATGGCTATCAGCCTCAGCGCATCACTAACGAGTAGCGAAACGAAGATATGTATGCTAAGCTGTCGGAAAAAGGATCGTTTGCAAGAATGAGTGGACATTTGCTACAAGTCTACTGCACATTACTGGTGGGAATTAATAGCATTTCGAATCTCCTACAGAAACGGTAAGGAAATAATTGAATCGCTTGCCTACCTTGGCCCAGATGGCCATCTCGACGATGTCCATGCCAACAACTTTGGGGATGCCACCCAGCAGCTCTTTGCACAGGTTGAGAATACACATCAGCAGACGGTTCCTGCAAGGTGTGGAATCCAGAAATGAACGGAAACCGACGGCCGCGCAAAATTTAAACAAACGAATGAACGAATTGACGCGTCACCTGTCGTCTTTGTTGCGCATCGTCCACTGAGGAGGCGAGACGCTCTGGCTCCTCAGGTTATCAAACCCCTGTACACGAACACAAGATACACAAAGACTTAATTTTGCCGTGACCGGAGGTACATAGGTACGAGTAGTGCTTTCATCGTGAGGAACGATATGTGTATATACCAAGATAAAGGTGCAGCCGCTGGGATCACTGGAGGCGACCTCAACCTTGTGGAGATGCTTTATCTTGTACACTTTTGCTGGCTGTCGATCGATGCAGAAAAACGATCAGTCATTCTTATTTGCTCAATGAAATTGCACTGATTACATAGGTTAATCGAGAAGTCACCTCGAGGATTCCGCCATTGGAGTACTTGAGAACTCGCAGGAAGGCCTTGGTCCTCTGCCCTTTCGCCTTGGCTGCCACCACACACAAGGGGGAAACAAAGAAGATGCATGAGGATGAATGCACGATCGATGGAAGAGAGATTGATGGATCGATTAGAACGAATGCTGACTGCTGACGGCGAGGACGCGGGGCTTGGCCATGTTGTGGCGGGAGGTGAGCTTGCCGGCTATTCCCCGGGTGCCGCCGCGGCCCTTGGCGACGCGCATCGACAGCACCACCTTCTCGGGGCCCTTCTCCTTGCTCAGTATGCCCGCCTCGCACGCGCGCTTCAGATCCATGTCGTCCGCGCTCGACCGAGCCATGGCGCCCAACGCTCTCTCGCCGCCGTCGCCGGTAGTGGATTAATTAATTCCTGGTCGCCGTCAGCGAATATAGGATCGACGTGGAGTAGCACTGGTGGTAAACTCACGATGGATGGATTCGATCAGGAGCAGCCTGCCATGGATGATGATTTAATTTTTGTTTCCTCGATCTGATCTTGTAACCGACCAACTGATCCCGCTGCATGGACGGGACTCATGGCCTCTTGCCCGTCTCCTTCTCTTTCTTCCTCTATTTGTGGCTCTCGCCATTTTTTCAGGAGGAGATCGAGCAGAGAGAAACAGAGGAGACACGTATCTGTGCGGGAGAAAGTGATTTTTCTAGTATGTCCAAATCTGGATCATCCGATCCTTACAACTGTACAACATGACACCACCACCCGCACAGCAAAAAATTGTATTGTGCAGCATTTCATTCGCGCTGAATTAAAACTTACGAAAAACACCGGAGCATTTCGAAAACTCTTTATGCAGCCAAAAAGATATGAGTTGACCATTCGTTCCAGCAAATTCCGAAAATAGTCAACACGTGTATGCAACATGGGACGACAACGTTTTCAGCTGCTCACGAAAACATTTAAACCGTTAAAACAACATTTGCATCAAATGTCCAGAATCGTTGCAGCATCTTGCCCGTGTGTTTACAACAAAATACGTGGAAATTTGTAACATCTTTTAATAATGTATGCAACATTGCAAAGTCGCAAATTACTAACCTCGAGTTGGACCACCGACCTTGCCGGAGCCGTATCTAGTGAGTCAAACTCATCGCCCATGGCACCCTCATCTTTTCTTGAGCCCTACCGGTCGATGCCTTCCGTTTAATGTTTTAAGTCGAGACATGAGGAGGAGCTTCCATGGAGGAGACCGGTGCGTCGCCATAAAAGATGCAGAGGGTATAACAGCCAAACACGCTTGAAGTAGATGTTTGAGAGTTGGAGATAAACGGCTTCTCTATTAGGATGGACTCAGGTGGCCGTGTCGAGAACGAACTACACAAGACGACAATGGTGTTGGCTGTAGGGCCGAGATCCTCTGACGCCGGCAAGAGGTGGAAACAACGTCGACTAGAGGCCGAACTGCATCGGCGTAGTGGTGGAATGGGCGAGCAATGGTGGCATCTATTAGCGGCTGGACGGCGGAGAGAAGATAGAGGTGGGAATCGGGGTGGGGACATAGATGGTGGATCGGTCGGGGTCGCCAACTTGATGGGTAGAGATGGACAAGAGACGGAGGCAGCGCGAACACGGACGTTGACCCCACCGCAATCCGGCCCAAATTAGGTTCAGAAATGAGTTGAAGCGAACATACCATGGACCGGCTATCCGTTTGGGTGTCGTGATTTCTGTCTGTCTAGATAGAAACGGGCGCCCGAGAACCAAATGGGGGTGGAAGGGGAGGGGGTTGGAGTTTCCCTAACCCACGTAAGGAGGGTATCACAACACTCAACACAAGATGCTCGGGGGAAGGGGAACACACGTAGATTAGAGAGTAAGACATCCACTATGTTGGTATAAAGCGGTCCAGGATGCTCTTTTGAGCCGGTTTTATACACTAGAAAGCCTCACTTTGTTGTATCATAGAGTAAAGGCGGTTCCAAGGAGCAAATTGGTCAGTACGTAGAGACATGGAGAAGAAGAATTGCTTTTGTTCTAGTTAGTGCCCATCTAGCTACCATTCTCGACTATACACACCAGAGACAATTTGAGGCGATTCAAAGAAACTGCTTTTTGATTGAACCGCATACACGCAGTGGGGTCTAAAGAGTTTGTGTTGGTTGAGAAACTGTAGGATGTTCAAAACGTCTTGGCTATCGGCAGTGTAAACTCTAGAGCAACAGAAGAGGTGTGGAGGATTGTTATTGCCGGGCTTGGGAACCCCGAGGCAGTTCGAGAGCTTCGTGATTTTGTGAAGCAAGAAGGGCATGCTCCCCTTTTCGTTATGGAGACGAAGATGAGAGGGAAGACGTTGGAGGACCTGCGAACTAAGTTGGGTTTTGCAGGTAGTTATGGTGTGGACAGTGAAGGTCTGAGTGGTGGCTTGGGACTTTTCTGGTCTAATGAAGTGACTGTTGAGTTGAAGAATTACAGTAGTGGCATATTGATGTTATGGTTAGGAATTCGGATTAACAGTCTCAAGAGTGGAGGTTTACCGGTTTCTATGGGGCGCCGAGAGCTGAAAATAGAATACATAGCTGGCGTTTCATGACAACCTTCCATGGCATAGACAACCGGGCTTGTTTATGCATGGGAGATTTTAATGAAACAATTGATGGTTCAGAGCATTTTAGCAGAAGACCATGGCCCGAGTGGCAGATGAGAAATTTCCGGGAAGCAATCGATGATTGTGGCTTTCTGGACTTGGGATGGTCAGGTGTGCCTTACACCTGGGATAACCGACAAGATGGAGAAGCTAATGTGAAAGCTCGTCTTGATAGAGGGCTCGCAAATGCTGAGTTTTTGCAGCGTTTTGAATACTCCAAAGTTCGGCATATTAATGCGATTGAGAGTGATCATTGTTTTGTTGTGGCCGATATTCGAGATACACAACCTGTAGTGGCCAAGGGCCCTAAGCAGTTTCGGTACGAAAATGTGAGGCAGACTCACTCTGATTATGACAAAGTGGTGAGTGATGCGTGGAGGCGACACCGTGGAGGACAAGGACTAGTTGGTCTTGCTAATTCTCTTCATTCTATGCAAGAAGACCTTGGCAGCTGGGGTGGTCGAGAGTTTGGAGGCCTTCGTCAAAAATTCGTAAATTGCAACAACGGCTGGGCAGGTCGAGGCTCAGGTCTATTGGGCACAGTCCTAGTGATGAAGAGAAGGCTTTGGTTAAACAGTTGAGGGAAGCACTGCATCAGGAGGAAGTCTGGATGAGACAACGCTCCCGTGTGCAATGGTTGCGTGAAGGTGACCGTAACACAAAGTACTATCATGCACAAGCGGCAAGCCGAAGGAGAGTCAATCGGATTGAAAGCTTGTATAAAGAAGATGGGTCGGTGTGTGATGATGTTGAGGGTGTTAAGGAGGAAATTCAGTCGTTCTACACAACACTGTATACATCTCAAGGGATGCATGATGCGAACGAGCTGTTGGAGTATGTGCCTTGTCGTGTGATGACGACAATGAATGGATGTTGGATAAACCCTTTACTTCTGCGGAGGTGAAATTGGACTTGTTTCAGATGGCACCGTCAAAAGCGCCGGGTGTTGACGGTTTCACTGCTGGATTTTTTCAGCGACACTGGGCTCTTGTGGAGGAGGATTTGGTGCCGCCTTGTTGGAGTTTCTTAATGGTGGGGATTTACCAGCGGGTTTCAATGACACATCTATAACTTGATTTCGAAGGTACGAAATCCTCAGACTATAAAGCAGTACCGACCTAACTCGCTCTGTCTGTGGTCTATAAAATTGCAGCAAAAGCATTGACAACAGAGTTAGAGGTTGTTTGGGAGAAGTCATTAGTGAGGAATAGAGTGCATTTGTTCCGGGTCGTTTGATAACAGATAATGCAATTGTTGCTTTTGAGAGTATTCATGCGATGCGGAGACGAAAGAAGGGTAAGAATTTTTGCAGTGCTGTAAAACTTGATATGATGAAAGCGTATGACAGGGTTGAATGGCATTATCTTGAAGCTATTCTGTACAAGCTTGGTTTCAGTCAAAAATAGTTGATCTGATCATGAAGTGTGACTCCACGTTCAGATTTACAGTGAGGGTGAATGGGGAGTTGCTACCTTTCTTTACCCCTTCGAGGGATTTGCGCCAAGGTGACCATATATCTCCTTTCTTGTTTCTACTATGTGCAGAAGGTCTCACATACTTGCTGAAATTGTTTGGAGGCAATTATGTGGATAGAGGAATTAGAGTGAATTTTAGAGCTCGTTGGGTTAATCACTCGCTGTTTGCGGATGATTGCCTTATCTTCATCAATGCAAACATGCAAAGTGTGACTCGGCTGAATGATATTCTAAGGATTTATGCTGAATGCTCTGGACAATGTGTAAATCGAGAGGAAAGTGCTATATTTTAGCCCAAATACTCCACAGGCTAGGCGAGTTCATATGACGAATATGCTGGACATTCATAGTGAAACGTTCAGTGAGAGATACCTTGGTCTTCCTACTGCTGTTGGAAGGATCACATCGGCACCTTTGATCATATCAACGACAGAGCTCGTGGTAAGATTCAGGGTTGGGCAGAGAAGAATTTGGCATGTGCAGGGAAAGAAGCTCTTTTAAAGTCAATGGTGCAAGCAATACCAACTTTTAGCATGACATGTTTTCTGCTGACTAAGAAAGTTTGTTCAAAGCTTGCTTCGTACATGACCAGGTACTGGTGGAGCAGCTCCCTAGATCGACGTTCAATGCATTGGTTATCCTGGGACAAGCTTGCATCACCAAAGTCTATGGGCGGAATGGGATTCCGCGACCTACATATTTTTAACTTGGCACTAATTGGAAAGCATGGATGGCGATTTATTACTGATCCGAATTCCTTGTGTGCTAAGGTTATGAAAGCAAGATACTTTCCCGAGACAGATTTTATGAATGCCACTATACCATCTTCCTCCTCCGCGATCTGGCGTGCCATCGTTGCAGGGAGGGAGGCTTTGAGTCTCGGTTTGATCCACAGAGTTTGAGATGGGACCAGCATATCGATTTGGTCTGATAAATGAATCCCGGATACTAATACCTTGACACCACTCTTTAGGCCACCAAATACTGATTTGGTAAAGGTCAGCGAATTAATTGATTCAGATAATTGGACCTGGAAGAGTGAGCTTGTCCGTCAAACTTTTATTAAACCTGATGCCGATGCTATCCTCAACATTCCATTGAGAAATGGTGGTGGTGATGATTTTATGGCCTGGGCCTTTGATAAAACGGGTATCTACACGGTCAAATCTGCGTACCGTGCTCTAGTGACTCGCAACGAGCTTACTGCTCTAGAGGAAGGGACGGCTACAGTAGCTTCACAGTCTGATGAACATGTGTGGAATGTCCTCTGGAAATTAAGGTAGTGCCAAAGATAAGAGAGGGGTGTTTTGGCACCCGAGCACATCTGCTCCTGAAATCTGGACCGTGAAATTAACATTGAGATGTGTGCCCCGTCTTTGTCCGCTTGTGCTTTGTTCATGGTAAAAACTGGTCGGCGCGGTAGATTGCATCGAACAGCATGGGCTGCGGGCCCTCTTCTTGCATGTTCTCGACGGCGCACAGGGACGGAGCATGCAGGGGCGGATCCAGGATTTGAGCATAGGGGGGGCGAGGCCGACAATAACCGCACAAGTATGAGAAGACGTAGCAGGAAACACAACAATATACCGTCTTTTTGTGCTTTTTTTTTAGCTTATTGTGGATTTAGTACCACAGTATTAATCAGGAGTATGCGACCGAAATAATATCGAAGGACGCTCTCCTCTCCTAGCTATATTTACATTTACAATATTAAAGTGGTGCTTAATTATTTCTCTTCATTGTTGAGGCATAGCCAACTTCAAAATCAAATACACGATACTTCAATCAATCTTCACTTTTGTATTGTGCAATTCTACATTAATTAGTTTACAACTAGACTGAAAGTTCCTCACACGTAGTCTAACTTTGGATCAATGTGCAAAGTACTAATTAACTAGTATGTACTTCATAATTGATCAAACAAAAATGCTAGCCAATAATGTTTTACGATGACATACCTTAGGTCGAAGGATATGACTAGCATGTCATGCCGCCGTGTTTGGGACTCGGATAACTAAGGAGCCATGGACAACGAGCAAGCGGAACTCACACTGCCGTGCAGAATGAGACGGCGGCGGTCGACGTACGATGTGTCCAACACTCGCGACGGCGCCACGGCGGCTGCTGGTGTGCCCTAGGCGGCCGATCGGACGAGACAATCAAGTCGCTTTTGTGCATAAAGGTGAACCGATCTGCCCTAGTGGCCATCCATCGTGACTAGATATTGCAGCTCCGATTGTTCTCCTCATGGCAGGCCATCTCGTGGGGTAGAGATTTTATTGGGCTTGGCTAGTTAACACATTCGGCCTCTTAGAGAAATACGTCTGCTACTGGACATGTGCTAATGGCCGCATACTAATTACAATTAACCAAAGCTATTACGCGTCTACAGCTAGCTAGTCCCTGCTGAAACATGCTGGGGGTGGCCGAACCATGGGGGGGGCCTGGCCACCGCTCGTCCCCCCTAGATCCGCCACTGGGAGCATGACGTGCAAATTTCTTGTCCCGTATGGACATGACGCCAGGATTCCTGTGCCGTGGATTTGGAAAGCTCAAAAGGTTATTTTTTCCAAGACCGCACTGACGTGCCGTTTATGGTCAATTGGTCATAAAGTTGAAAATAAACAAAATTTATTCGGCAATATTTCACCCAATCAATGCATGCTGCAACAACAAATCGAAGAACCGCAAAGTTGCTGCTCATTTTTCATGCAATTTGCAATGAACAAAATCTCTGCACGAGAAAGTATTTGAATCAGTAAAAGGTGATTTTCCACAGTAACGAACAATTCATTTTTCCAGCTAAAAAAAGTAGCAGAATCACAAGGGAGAACAAATTTTTATCAAGAAATCACAGTCTCTGATCACTTTCATGTAAAAGACAAAATAAATCATTGATTCGCTAGTACTTGAACAGATCTTGGTACAGGAAGAATTTTGCTGCATGGACAAACATGTGCAAATTGCAACAAAGAAAACCCGTTAATGGTGAAATAATGCAGGGACAAAGATGTGGAAAAATGCATTGTACAAGATTTAGGCTCGCACATGAACGAGTACAGCAGAAACATGGATTTTCTGACAAACAGAACAAGATACCTCGGAGCAGATTGGAAGTAGTAAAAAAGGTTCGCACATGAGCGATTGCAGCAAAAATGCATTGCGCAGACGAGACGCATCACAATCTACCACCTAGCAGCGAACATGCCAGGCGCCGTCGGGAGCAGGCTTGCAGTTCCAGATCCGCACTGTGTGGCGCCGCAGGAGGCGAGGACGGGCCCAGCGCCCACGGCCGTGGTGGGGTTCCCGGCGAGTGTCCACGGGCATTCGGCGTGGCCCGCCAGGCGATGAGTCTCGCTCAACTCCACCACGCCCCCGCCGCTACCGTCCATGGCCTGCTCTCCAGTGATCGCCGGTGCCTAGGTTACAGGCGCCTTCTCGCGGCGGCCGCGGAGGTCGAAGCCGAAGGGCACGGTGCGCATCGGGCTTGACATCGGCGCCGGGGGCGGCACGTTCGCGGCGCGTATGCGCGAGCGCGGCGTGACCGTGGTGACCGCGACCACCAACGCCGGCGCGCCGTTCGGCAGCTTCGTAGCGTTGCGAGGGCTCGTGCCGATCCACGTCGGCCCAGCGCACCGTCTGCCCTTCTTCGACGGCACGCTCGACGTCGTGCACGCCGCGCGCGAGCTGATGGCCGGCTGGATGGTCCCCGGCGACGACCTGGCGGTCGAGTTCGCGCTGTTCGACGTCTACCGCGTGCTAAGGCCCGGGGGCCTGTTCGAGTCACCGGTGAGGGGTGCGGGGAAAGCAAAGAGGGGCCGAGGAGGTGCGAATCGCGTAGGAAGGTGGAAGATGGGTGGAGAATGGATCTAGATCTCGTCATAAACATGGGCATATGGAGCGGTGAAACGGCAATCCTGTGGTAACGGAACAGAAGGTCCAGTCCGTTCTCTTCCGTCTATCCCAGGATAGGCTGACACCAGCATGGACATTTAATGACTGCGGACCAGTGGGCTAAGAGCATCTCCAACAGACGCGCGAAATACGCCGCGCGACGCGAAATACCGGCCGTTTCCCGCGCGCGGGCCCGGTTCGCGCTCTCCAGCAGGCACGGGAAAGTTTCGCCGCGCGGGAAAATGGTCCAGCGCGCTGGACGAAGCGGCACGCGCGGCCTCATATATAGCGCCGCGCGTCCAGCGCGCTGGACGCAAACGCGCCACGCAACCACCACTCTCTCTCCCGCGCCGCTCCGGATTTTTCCCCTTTTTCCCCACCGACGCCCGCGCCGCGCCGCCGCCACCATGCCGCCGCGCCGCCGAAGCCAATCTGGCTACCGCGGCGTCCGCGCGCGCCCGAACGGCACATTCACGTCGGAGATCCGGTCCGGCGAGGAGCGCGTCCAGCTCGGGACGTTCGAGACGGCGATCGAGGCCGCCCGCGCCTGGGACGCGGCGGTGTGGGCGCTCGGCCGCTCGCGCCGCCAGATGAACTTCAACGACTGCCGCAGCGTCGAGGAAGCGCGCAACATGGCGCCGGCGCCGCGCCTCGTCACCGACGAAGACCGCCGCCTCCACCGCCGCCGAGCGATGCTCAGCCTCATCGCGGAGCGGGACCAGCGCGCGGTCGCGGACTGGTACCGCAACCATCCGCGCGAACACCAGCTCGAGGTGGAGCACTGGAACATGTCCGCGGCGGAGCAGTTGGAGCGGCAGGCCGAGCGCCGCGAGGATAGGGAGGCGCGGCGCCAGGCGAAGGGGTTGGCGGAGGCCGAGCTCGCGGCAGGCCGCGCGACCTGGCCCGCCGACGACGAGCGGTGGAGGGCGCTGGAGGACGAAATCTCCAGCGACACCGCCTCAGATAACTCGGACTTCGAGTTCTAGTTTGTATTAGGTTGCTGTAGTTTGTATTAGGTAGTTTGTATTAGGTGAAAAATCGTCAAATCTATCGAATTAAGTTTAAAACGGTCAAATTTAGCTCTGGAGTGCTGCGCGCGCTGGAGTTTTTTGGCGTCTGCTGGAGCGCTGCGTTCCGGCGCGCTAAACTATAGCGCGGCTGGAAAAGCAAAACCAGCGCGCCGCGCCCGAAAGCTCCTTTTTGGCGCTGGATACCAAATTTAGCGCGCGGCGCCGAAGCGCGTCTGTTGGAGATGCTCTAAGGATCTGATTTTACTGCCGTAAAAATAGTCTGTAGAGAAGCGATGGAACAAATCTCAAAGCGAACTTACGTACAGGATATCAGGTGCACCGGAGCTCGGGTGCCAAAGTGCATTACCGCAAAGATAAGGGTTTTCTGGTGGAGGGTTCTGAGAGGAATTCTACCGGATGAAGCAACCTTGACCGCTAGGCACATCAAGGATTCAAGTGTTTGTTCAGTTACAAATGAAGACTTGATGCATGCTCTAATTCATTGCTCTCATGCAAGAAGGTTTTGGGATGAAGCGCAACTGTGGTTTGATTTTCGACTACCTAATCTTCATCTAGATACTTGGAGAAGGGATATTTTATGTGATCCCCGATTCACTGATCAGTCTAGAGCTAAGATTGTGTCTGTGATGTGGTCCATATGGCATTCGAGGAATCGATGGACGGAGGCATGACAAAGAAGCTCTTGATCCGCGAAATGCTATGCAGATTATAAGAGAGACTCTGGCAGTGTTGGAGCTACCTCGTGATCATGCTGCAGTGTTACCAGGCCATGGTTGGCGTCCCCCTGAAAATGGTTTGATCAAGATCAATACTGATGCGGCGATCGATAGTGATCTGTGCAGAGGTGGTGCTGGGGTGTGGCTCGCTCTTCCTCAAGTCTCATAATGGTGTGACTAACCCTTTGATTAGCCGAAGCTCTTGCTCTACGAAATGGTGTCATCGTTGCCAAGATCAGGGGTTTTCAGCACGTCGTTATGGAGATGGACTGCCTGGAGGTCGTCGACCTCTGGAAATCTCGCCACAATTCTCGATCGGTTGTGGCTCCTTTACTCTTAGAGATTGGGGATTTATCTTCTTGTTTTAGTTCTTTTGTTATTCAGCATGTACCTAGAGCTTCTAATCTCCCGGCACACCTTTGCGCTAAGCGAGCGTGTGGCCTGAACATTACGGAGAGTTGGATGGACTCTTCGTTTCTGGTCAGTAGCCTGTTGGCGGACTGTTCCAGTTGCGCTTTTGTTGAATAAAGATCCCCAAATTTAAACGCAAAAAAAAAAAAGATACAGCAGTAGCTGGTTACTGAGTCTATTGCCAGGTTTTCATCATCAAAAAGAGTAAACTGCTCAGAACAACAATTCAATGACAGTTTGGAACATTTTTTTATAAGTAACGCTTTTTCCTCAAATGCACAACTTTTGATCAAACCGTTCACCGATGGGCGACGACCACCAATAAATACACCATGTGGCATGAAGCAACTGTTGTTACTACAGATGAATCAAATCCACAACTCAAACCTTTCAGAAATGACCGCTACTGCATCATGTGTCCTTGGAGCGTCGACTATTCCCATATTATACGAAGGCCGGTTGGCAGGTAAAGAACCCGGCACCCCAGAAACAGAAGTGTATCCAACAGGGGCACCAGCAGTGGTTTGCGTGTCCCGATTAGGCTGTTGACCTGACGCTTTTTCCTCTAGCTCCCGGGCCCTCTAAACAGACAACCAAATCAAAATGAAAATTTTAAATATTCAAAAAATATCTCAACCGACAATAATTATGGATGTAACGTCAAAAGACCAACCTTTAGCTCATCTGGAATAGTCCATACAGATTTGTTTGTCATTTTGTTGTGATAGTACCTGGAGTAATAGAACATTGGGACACCCGAAGAAAGGAAATACATTACTCTGACAAAATAAGAAGACATTATTAGTAGCCAAAAGATTCAATATGAACTTACCGAAGACCCTCTGCTGTAATATATTCTTTCCAGTCAGTTGCTGCCTCAGCCCTCTGTTACAGCAGCAAAGGTATGTAATGAATGTCTTAAAACCAATTTATAATACAAACCAAAGAAGAAAAGGCATACACTGAAGTGAAGTGGCAGCAAACGGTTTTTTAGCTACCATATGCACTGCCCTCCAGAGGGATAAAAATAAACAATCCTCGACAGTAAATATAGATATTTATGATACTGAAATAGAACAAAATAAAAATAAAAATGGCCTAGTTTGGCAACAAAGTTTTTTTAAAACCAAAGTATCCTAAAACTGAAGTATTTAAGCATCAGGCGGATGAATACTGCAGTTTGTTGATAATGAAGTATTTCTCAGTTTTACAAAAACTGCAAGGCGTTTGGTAAGAATTGTTTTACTGATGCTTCGACCGAGTGGTACGGTGCATGCATGGTCCATTTGACTGATAGAAGCATTGTCCATTTGGCTGTTTGCGTATACATGTTAGCAAATAATCAGACGTCCACTAAGTTTTCTTAGTAGTATGATATTTTCTGTACTATACATGTGAAGGAATTTAAGTCACTGGATGTGGGCATCATTAGCTAGTCCATGGTATACGTTTTTTAGACAACATCCCATTGCAGCGAGGAGTAAATCCCATTAGCTAGTCAGATTGGGTGGCCATCAGTGTCATACTATATGGGCTGACGAAGGATTCAACGAGCTAGCATTTCTCAGTTTGAGAAAAAAGAGGTCCGAACCACTTTTTAGAAAACTGCAAAAATACTGCAGTATAGCAAATACTACAGTTTATAAAACTGCAGTTTAAACTAGAGCCAAACACCTTGAAGTATTTAAAACTTTGTTTTTTCTAGAAACTGTGGTATTCCTGGAATACTTCAAATATACTTCGTTGCCAAACAAACCCTAAAGTTGGCAAAGTGGAACAAAACAATTGCACGTATCACATGAAAAAAAAGTTATGGTGCTGCATAGATTTTTTTTTATTTGAGCGACCAGGTGCTATATTGATAATGCTTCTGAAGAAACAAAGCATAATGATGTAGTATCGTTCCATTGGGTCAGTCAATTTTTGAACTTCAGATACCAGTCCTGTGAAAACTGAAAAGAGTAGGCACACAATGCAGAAAATTGCACATGTGTATCAATAATCATCCTACACAAGCAAAATCAAAGTTTGATTACTTAAGCCTAACATCATAGAAAGTATGTAGCAACACACATGAGCGTTGTACAAGCTAAGAATCAAATGAAAATCATGAAATCTATGTTGATGTATAAAATTAACGAGCAAAGCTGAGAAAAAAATGAAATTGCAGTAAGGACTATGAGAACAAAGACAACAGTAGGACAACTAATTAAGAAAAAAGTAAACATCACAAGTTCACAACTAACCTCGAACGGTGTCATCAATTCAGCAGGCTTCTCGTAACTTGAAAACTTTGTCCTCTTATTGTAATAGTACCTAGATAAAGAATGGTAACAAGCAAAGCCGATAAGCAAAATAGACCAAAACACACAACAATTAATAGAATCACACCATACATTACAAAGGAAGTTACTGGTTGGAATAGAAGGACAAACATGACTTACTTCTTGCCATCCGTTGCAGTGTACGCTCCCCAGTCCGAAGAGCTAGGTTGAGTTGAACTAACCTGCAATTTTACAAATAGAGTTATTGCAAGGGCAAAGGCTATCCAATTTTATGCAGTAACATCATAAAAATGATGCTCCATACGTCTTCAACTTTCCGTATCCATAGTAGACCCAAATTAAGTGATGGACATGAACCACATGACACACAGTTACTTACCGAGGGCAATGCAGCTGACACAGACTGATGCCGAGTTGTACCCCAGGGTTGATCTAGCACTGGAAACCACAAAGTGCCATTCTGGAATGTAGCATTAATGACTTATCAGCAAGGAAAAACATTCTATGTATATACCTCTTGGAGCGAGAATCATTCCAGATGTGTACATACATCGAAGTAAAGCTGAGAATCACATACGGAATCAAAAATAGGCAGCATAGGGGCGTTCATCATGGGTGTATATCCAGGAGGTAACACAACTTGTGATGCAGGCAGAACATGACCGGCGATAGGTATATGGTGGTTAGGATGCGGAAAATGTTGCATCTGCGCTGGCATGCCCATCTTAGTTCCTGGCACGGCCTCAACGAGAGGTCGAAACGGTTGCTGCGCCGGTTGCATGATCTGAAGAATCAGTTGGGGCTGAACTGACAATGGAGCACAAAAAAGTAACATGTAAAATTTGAAGTAAGTAGGAGCCCGAACTGGATTGTTCAAATTGACACAACATACAAAATTAAGCAAAAACAAATGTTCACAGATGATCCCACAATTGCCAAGCATATAGAGACATGTGTACGCTATGCAATTGCCTCTGTTTCAGTGGGAGTAGAACGATGCGTTGTCGACTCATTCTTGAGCTGAGCCTCACGACTATCTGAGCAAACCTTATTTCTACAACACAATCCACTATTCAGAGCAAACAATGCAAAGAGTATTTTCTTGGGATTGCAAACAAAGAGTACTAACTAATTAGATCTTCGGCATGTTATCCGATTTAACCATCTACCAATGCAGCTTTCTGATTGATTATAAGTCACACTCGCACAGAAGTAACGGAACAACATACTAGCAATGATCAGTCTTGCCCTGCCTTAGAATTTACCATGAATCCTTCCGTTTTCTGGACATGTCAGAATCGGTTATCCCAGCAGTTAGTAGCAAATTTCTGTTCGCCAAAACTAATCAAATTATTCAGTGAAGCAAATGTAATCATCCCCTTACCTATGCGCCTGCTGCTAAGCGTCCCTACTATCTAATCAGTTGGATCGCCTGGGAGCAACTAGACCAAAACTACCGAACCAGTATGTATGTAGCTTCAAGGATGAAACGCGACGGAGTTCAGAAACGAACCTAACGGCGACGGCACTCGATCAGAGTCGGCGGCCCTCGGAAGAACGGTGTCCTGCGGAGGCGGCTGGTGGTCCGGCGAACTCCGGTGGCAGAGCCGCTGAGGTTTTCGATGTCGCGGTGGCTCGGCTTGGGAAGTTGGGTACTGCGCCTGTGGTTTGGTGAAGGACGAGATGAAGAGACCTGGGCACCGTGGGTTCGGCGTTGTATTCGAATTTTGTTTTCCTATGATACCGGAACAGACACGTGTTTGCACTCTACGTGAGTTTGCATCCACGACCGAAAATCTGGTTACGCCCTTGTACTATTTCGTACCCAGGTCGGACCGTTAACTGGAGACTCAGAAGTTCGTCCCGGCTAAATCTATACGAAACGTGACTTTGTTCGATGATGATACGAAGTTACGAACACAAATCATTGGAACAGAGTAACAGACACGCCTTTGCTTTTTCATGGAACCTGGATTACTATAGGTCATCCATTTCGTCAGATCAAATGGCTGATATCTTCTCATACCATATGGGCATTTCTAGCCGATCCCTTATAATTTGATGAGTTAAAGGGCGGCAGTTCCTAATCGAACCCCTATATTTAACTCCTCAAAAAAACTTTACCCAAACTTTTAAAACTTTCTCACATACATCTCAAACAATTGCACGACATTTCATAAATCATTCAAATACGTCAAATAAACATACACGACAACTAAATACTAGTCATAGATATAGTTCATCGGATCAAGGCCAACGAAGCACGTATCATCCAATTGCGTCATCAAATTGGCCACCTCACTCGTAGCCGGACTACATTGAACAAGAACAAGTCACCGACTGAATTCAACCGCCGAAAGATATCACCGGAAATTCATACCTATTGGGCATATCATTGAGAACTTTGTGGGCATCATCTTCGTCGGCGGCTCTGGCAGGAGAACTTGCCGGAGGGAGACGCGTGGCCTATGCAGGAGATAGGGCGGAAACGGATCGGATCCCGATCGGATGGTACCCTTCCCACGTCCGTTTTTATATTTTCGAAACGAATACGAATAAAAATACGGATGTTAGCGGATACGAATGCGGACCGGATGCTACTAGAATACGAATGCGGATTAGATGTTTTTTCAATTCGGTACGGAAACGAATATATAGACTCGTGTCTTGTACCGAATCAAGTATAGAACGATACAATGATAAATATAGCTATATAATGCACAATAGTTTAAAGTTTAGTCAAAGAAAATTATGTTTGACCACTTTCTTACTCTTTTAGTTGGTTAATTAACACGTTAGAATTACAAATTTTGGCTAACTCATTTTTTCGGATACGGATATATCCATTTTCATATTCATATTCGTTTCAAATTTTAATACCACATTTTTTTGTATTTATTAAAGCGAATCTGGATATTTACCAATTCCATTTTTATTTCATTCAGATTTAAACGTTTTTACCACTTCCATTTTCAATTTTTCTAATACTAAAGTCAGATAATTCGGATTATTCGCTACCAGTTCCCACCCCTAGCCGGAGATGCGGTACGAGCCGCCGGAAGTGGAACAGTCGTCGCCGCGCCTTCCTTTTCTTCTCCGCGGCCTCCACCTTTTGAGCTCCTTCATGGCCATCGTCAGCTTCCTCGCCCACTTGTCGCCGGATGGAGCAAGGGGAGGGCGGCCAGCCGTCACCGTGGCCTTTCGGCCCTTGCCCTTGGTGGCCTTCCTGGGCGCTGCGCCGGTAGGCCGCACCACGGCTTTTTCCCCCAACCTCTTTCTTGCCGCCGACAGGGCTGCGAGGGGCGATTCCGGCGGCGTAACGCGGGCAAGAGTGGGCGGAGGTGTCGACGACACGAGCTCTGGTTCCATTCTGGCTGGAATCGGGGCAATCGGCGGTGGTTGGGGAGATTGGTGGCCGGAAGGAGGAAGTCACGCGACATGGCTGGAGACCGAATTTTTTTCTCCAGGAGACGCCGATCGAGTATATTTGAGAGAGTGGCGCCGAAATATAAGGGTGACACTCTTATAATTTTACTCCCCTAAACATTATAAGGGTTGGGTTAGGTGCGGGTTAGAGGAGAAAACTGAGATTTCTTTTCTCCTCTAACCGTTTTTAAGGGATCGGCTAGAGATGTGCTAAGTCATTGGGGGCACTCGTCATGTAGTACCTTGATGCAAGGGGCGAAACCATAATCGCAACAACAACAATTTTCTTTTCTTATTTGATCAGAGCATTTTCCTTGTTACTACTAGGGTATTTTCCTAATCTGGTTTTTAATTAAGAAAAGAAACACACACTAAACTATTCGGTCGACATTTCAATTTGGGAATTTGGTGAACCAATATTTTGATATTTTTCTTTTGTAAAACACAGTACAAATGCAGACGCTCACATACACGTGCACACACTCAACCCTATGAACGCATACCCAACTCCTATGAGCACCTCCAAAATACTAATCCGGTATGGGAACGTCGTCTCCCACTGAAAAATATTCCGCCTAAATGAGAAACACAAAATGTTAAATCTGTGGTTTTAACTCTGGTTGGCTTGGTACAACCATCTACCACAGGTCGGTTCTCGGCTGAATCGTTTCTTGTCTCGTGTTTCTCTACATCACGTTTCTGTCCCGGGCTGTTCCATGTTTGGCCCTCCGTTTCCTTGTTGTATCGTTTAGGATCACAGTCAATCGTTTTCGTGCGCCAAATAGAGACCGGCGTAGAGAGGGTCGTAGAAAAGATAGAATCGCAAGGGGAGGAGCTAGGCGGCAAGGCAGCGCTCGTTTCGCCGGACACCTACGACGCACACATGGAGAGACAGTGATAGCAGGTAGCGTCTGTGGGCAGGACGACGGGAATAACTACTGTTCAAGAATCAGGAAGCACTCGGCTGGTTTAAGGTCAGAAGCAGCTCCATCCCTGCCTTGTGTCGGCCATTGTTTCGCATCAGATGAGTAGACGTATGCCTGCGACTGCGACCGCATCTTGCGGGGCAACTCCATCGGTGCTCGATCTGGGCCTCCCGTTGATTTTCTCGTCGACAGGGAAAACCTGTTAAGTAGATGTAAAGACGGAGAGAGGCAGAGACCAGAATATTAATTATTTTCTTCTTCTGCGAGAATAGTTGTAGAATTTGTTTTTTCGGGAAGTTGTAGAGTTTGCTGCTTATTTACTTTTTTTTACTACGATAATTAGTTACTTGGGTGTATACAATGAGATGCTCTAGATTCATCTATAATCTTGCATTTACAGGTTTTGTGAATACATATTCTCGCAATCATGGCCTTACAATGTTGGGGGCCCGTGCTGAAGCCGCAAATGGCACAAGTCTCCAGCCATTCCCTAAGCGCGATACAGATTGCAGGTTTGTACTTACATTTTTGTCTCTTTAATTTGTTAGTACATACAGACAATTTTTCAAATATCATCTTGGTTGTGGCTTTAATATTTTAAAGCTCATTGACAAGCGATAATTGTCTTGTTGTTTACTTAATTATATCTATGAAAACATAGCTACTGGTGTTACTATTCCGGGACATATCTGAACAAATAAATTGCAGAATACCACCATAATTCTCTGAAAATCACAGACATTCAGGCAGGACATTGCACGTAGCCTAAATGGAAGTTCAGGTGTAATCAGTGATTCTAACGAGCACAGATGATTTACTTTAGTTGGAAATAACAATCTTACAGAAAATACTGAAAAAATCTAGAAAATCTTGGATGGTCTCCCTAGTGACCTGCTAAAATTTCAACCCAATGCACCAGACGTGTCGAATTAGATTTCAAGTTTGAAGCTCCGAACTTTGCCAGGATAATTGAACTTCCAAGAAAATCCTGAAACTATCCAGAAAATCATATATGGTCCGAGTGTGCTGTTTAAATTTCGAGCCAAACCAACCAACTGCTTACCAAAATATACTGTATCAATTTGGTAGTTTATCTAACTCGTTAATCAAGATCAACTATAACTGGCGGCGCCTGTGCTCACCAGTTTGTTCTTTCAAATAAAAATGCATCGATGCTTCGGTGTGTCTATTTCTCTGTGGAAACATCTGAAATGTGTTCTTCCCTTCTAATTATCTGCAAATCCACAGGCTATGGAACTGCATTTGGAATTGTGGCAGGAACGACCTTGCTTAGGCCACATTCTCTTGGATCACTCTCGAAGGTGGCATAACCAACCGTGTGTCTCACAGAACTAGAAGGCCTCCCAATGTGGTTTCGATGGCACAACGCCGCGACGGTAAGATGCCGGCACATGCTGGTCTACGAGCAGCACATGTTCCCCCGGTTACGCCTGGCCTCGGCTTGAGATCACCTGAGCAATGCTTGAGAATTTTATCATCCAGAAGGAAAAAGAATCCCGTTTCGCCACCGGAGCAATGTTTGAGGATTTCACCGAACAAGCTTTAGATGTCATCGCCCTCGCAAAAGACGAAATGCGAGTTGTCGCAGGAATGCACACGGATGGACAGTTAGTGCGACTCGTTGTACAAGCCATGTCATGGTTGCCGTGGGCTATATGTTGGATCAGGTAAATCATATTTGAGTATTATATATGTTTAGAAAGTGAGTTGTTCATACTTGATCGTCGTAAATTTGTCTCTTGCATCCCAGATCTTCAAAATTTTTGGAGCCACAGATGGTCCAACTGTCGGGGACGGAAGCAGTGGAACTAAGATGCCAATACTTGAGCAGTACGGGACAAATCTTACAAGATTAGCACAGAGGTAATATTACTAGACTGACTGCACACTGCTAGTTTTCAGCACAAATGAGAAAGTTTTGGAAGAGAAACACATACCATTTTTTTCTACAGGGAAGTTAGAACCTGTTGTCGGCAGAGAAAAGGAGATCAAGAGTGTCATACGAATCTTGGGCAAAATGAAGAAAAAGAACCCCTGCCTGATTGGAGAGCCAGGTGTTGGGAAAACGGTGATCGCCGAGGGTCTTGCTCTACGCATCGCCACCGGGGATGTGCCACAAACAATTGAAGGCAAAACGGTTCGTGTTGACACCTCTTCTTTTTGACGAAATTGATGACCTCTCTTCTAGTACTAAAACTGTTTTGACATCGAATTAGTTTGAGCTGTCGTGCGCCTCTAATTAGCTCTTCTTGTTCTAATCTACCAAGGTAGGTTATCGCCCTTGATTTGGCACTTATAGTTGCTGGTACCAGTTACCGTGGAGAGTTTGAAGAAAGGTTGAAGAACTTGATGGCAGAAATCAAACAGAACGGTCAGATAATAGTGTTCCTCGATGAAGTTCACATGCTGCTAAGAGCAGGAGCAGCAGAAGGAGGTCTGGACGCTGCCAATATATTAAAGCCAGCACTGGCACGAGGTGAAATTCAGGTATGCAGATGCATGGCAGCCGTGGATTGCCTAGTATATATAATGTAGCCTTCTAATAACTACTCTGATATTTATATATAAGAAGGAAGATACTCTAATTACTTCCCGATCTAGTATCGCCAATATTCTATCTAAATGGTACGTAGTAACATATTAAAACTTTGTTGTCAGTGCATCGGAGCCAATACATTCGATGAATACAGGAAGTATATTGAGAAAGACCCTGCACTGGAGAGGCGTTTCCATCCTGTAAAAGTTGCAGAGCCCACAGTTGAGGAAACCATCGGAATCCTCAAAGGGCTCCGGGAGAGGTACGAGATCCACCACAAGGTCCAATATACAGATGGAGCGCTGATCGCCGCTGCTCGACTCTCGGAACAATACATCAGGTTTGTGAATTATGAGAATACTAGTGTATCATAAATCCATCTGGTTAAGACAAATGTGTCTTACCATCTACTTAGATGGTTCCAAGCCTCCAATGTCTTGACTTCTCGTGAGGTCCTTTTCAACACCGTCTGCTGTTTGCAGTGATCGTTTCCTCCCAGATAAAGCAATCGACTTGGTTGATGAGGCAGGATCTTATGTCAGGCTACAACATGTCAAGGTTGTCTGAACGATGGACATCTAAGCGATTTCCAAAACCTCGCATGCTGTTTACAACATCTAAAAATCTGAATTTGGAAATATACCTGACAGGTACCTGAGCAAGTTAAAGATCTCGACAGGAAGCGCGAGGAGATTATAAAACAGAGGGACCACGCCGTCCGCTGCCTGCATTTCGAGCTGGTAATCAGTCGTCTTGTCTACGAATCGATTAATCACCCTGCGACTTAATCATCTGAAGTTATAATTTCACATTTGTTCGAATGATATGATTACAGGCGGGAGAGCTTCACGGCGAGCAGCTGGAACTCATGTCCCAGATCACGTCTGCCGGGCCGGCGGTCACCGAGGCTGACATCCAGCGCGTCCTCTCCTCCTGGACGGGCGTCCCCGTGGAGAAGGTCTCCGCGGACGAGTCTCAACGGCTGCGCACGATGGAGGAGACCCTGCACCGGCGCGTCATCGGCCAGGACGACGCCGTGGCGGCCGTGTGCCGCGCCATCCGCCGAGCGCGCGCCGGCCTCGGGAGCCCCCGCCGTCCGGTCGCCAGCTTCGTGTTCGCCGGCCCGACGGGCGTCGGCAAGACCGAGCTCGTCAAGGCGCTCGCGTCCTGCTACTACGGCTCGGAGGAGGCCATGGTGCGGCTGGACATGAGCGAGTTCAGCGAGAGACTCACGGTGTCGAAGCTGGTCGGTGCGTGCCCGGGCTACATCGGACACGATGACGGCGGCCAGCTGACGGAGGCCGTGCGGCGGCGGCCGCACACGGTGGTGCTGCTGGACGAGATCGAGAAGGCGCACCGGGACGTGTACAACATGCTGCTGCAGGTCATGGAGGACGGACGGCTGACCGACAGCAAGGGGCGGACGGTGTATTTCAAGAACGCGCTCATCGTCATGACATCTAACGCTGGTAGCGGCCTCGTCGCCAGGAACGGCGAAGGCGGCGAGGTCACGAGCGTGATGGTCGAGGAGGAGATGAAGAGGAAGCACGGGTTTCCGCCTGAGTTCCTGAACCGGCTCGACGAGGTGATCGTGTTCCGGCAGCTCAGCAAGCCCGATGTCAAGAAGATCGCGTCGATCATGCTGGGAGAGGTCATAGGCCGGGTGAGGGAGAGGGGGATTGGGCTGGAGGTCACGGAGGGGTTCATGGAGCTCGTTGCCGAGAAAGGGTACGACCCCAGCTACGGCGCGCGGCCCCTGCGGAGGGCCATCGTGAGGCTGCTTGAGGACAAGCTCGCGGACATGATGCTCGCCGGGGAGGCCAAGGAAGGGGATTTGTTGATTGTAGATACTGACTCCGCAGGGAAAGTAGTTGTGCATGGCCAGCACCACGGGCGGCTGCAGACACCCGAATTTAGGACAAGGCTACAGAGTGCCCGGGCACTGGTTTGCGCTATACGGTGCCCCCTTGTCTGAACAGATTCTTTCCCGAAATAGAAAGTGGTCCCAAGCCCTTTTCCCGATTGGAAATTAGCGAGTTCACACACGTCAGGTGCGTGGAGGGTGATTCGCGGCCCCACAAAACGCATCCCAGGTGCAGATAAAAGAGGACCGGACCCTCTCCCGTCTTCAGGAGACCTTTAAAATCATACCTACCTCTACTTTCTTCTTCCTCCGGCTGCTGGCGTCAAAAACTCCATGGCTACAGTCTTTCATGCAAAGAAAAGTGCATGCAAAAAAAAAAACCTGAACGAACAGAGCATATCTGCTTCTTACCAATCCATTTGCCTGAAGCACAGAGCAACACAAATCAGAGCTACAAGAACGTCTAGACTTTCCCCTCTGTATTAAAAACACCCAGATCTGCAAAAGGTATGTTCTATCCAATTGCAACCCAGTACATAGCAGATGCATAAATTGGTGCTTGGAGCACCATGACAAGAACATGTGGTTCTTAATCTGATACAAAATCTCCAGGATAGGCATACCCAATGTAGCTTCTATGTACTTTCAGGAACCTCTAAACTAGTTGCTGTTCAAAAACGGAGATTTTCTACATGCTGTCAAACAACCATGTAGCCATGTAGGCAACTAGGCATGCATGTAAGAAACCTATAAAAATAGTCATAGTCATGTAAAATTCTCACTAATTCATAGACGTAGCATGTAGAAACTCACAACTTAACATGAATCATTCGTAGCAACATGTAAAAAAATCCCTGGAATTTATGCAAAGCATGACCATTCATAGCATAAAGCCATAAACCTTGAACGTAATAAATCCCAGGAAAAATATCCATAACCATCATCAAGCACGGGCTCTTGATTCTCAACGTCATCAAGCGGGGGCTCTTGATGCTCTTCGTGTTCAGTAGCCTTGAGTTTGTACCGCAACCTTTGCTTCATTCTTTTTAATTTGATTGACTAGTTTTGAGGACTCTTTGGTGTGTGGGAATGTTTCTGCAGCACATGAACAAAACACAATATTACTCTCACAGATGATAGGAAGGAAATTTAAAACATCCAGATATACATGGGAATAATCAATCATACCATCTCATGCTCAAAAAAAAATCAATCATACCATCTTATCTATAGATTGATGGAGGTTTTTGCTTCAGATAGAGAATGCGAAAAAATCCTACAAGCCAAAAAGAAACCACATAATGACATAAATGACTACATCCTTGTATTGCAAAATACGCAGCAATATGCAAGCAAACTACAAAATAAAGCACGTCTCCACTTACTAGTGATGAATATAAAGTACATCCCTACGGCGGATATTTACATCTAGAAAAAGGCAATTAGACAAGAGTGCATAGTCACGTGAGCGTGCATAGGTTGTGGAAACTTCAGGGCATATTAAAAAGGACATACTATGACTACAAATAATACATCCCACATGCACATTTTGCTTATGAAAATATATCCAGTTGAATAAAAAACATACTGTCTAATTTGACCAAAACTTCATGGCAAAATAAAAAAAGTACATTGTATGGATACAATAATACATCGTACATGCACATTTTGACTGAAAAATACATCATGTTGAATAAAAAAATCAGGAAAGACCCTACGTCTAATCTGACCAAAACTTTAGGGCATCTATGAAAGTATATCCTATGACCACAAATATGCATCCATGCACATTTGGACTATGAAAATACATCTTGTTGAATACAAAAATAAGGAAAGACCCTACTGTCTAATCAGACCAAAACTTCAGGGCACCTATAAAAGTACATCCTATGGCTACGAATATACATCCCACATGCACATCTTATGACTATAATAATACATCCATATGCACATTTTGATTCTGAAGAATACATCTCGTTGAAGCCAAAAAAAATCTGATGACCCTTACTGTCTAATCAAAGAACCCTACTGTGAAATCTACACAAAATATTGAGGAAAAAAATCATGTAACAAAATGCATTCTGTGACCCCAGAAAAAAGTTACATCTACAATATCTTATGTGTCCAAAATTATTGCTAATTGGAACATGATACCTACACCCTAAGATGAATTACAGCTAACTTGAACATGATAGCTCCATTAGTGACAGAAAACAGTAGCAGAAAAGCACCACCCCAACTACTGTCCAATATAGCATCACCAACACTAGCGAAAAAATTCAGAGAACACTACAGCACCATCTTTAAGATGGGACAGTTTGATCTCATGGATTTACACAGCCACGAACCCCTGCTGTACATTAGCAACTAGCGCTGTGCACGTGAATACTACAGGTCTACAGCACATCCAAAGGGACGGGGATAGGCAGCTGCCTCAGCTCGGCTATGATAACGCCGGCGCAACTACGGGCAGTGGTAAAATAGACGGGGGATGGAGATTCATGTACTCACAGCACGGAATCGGAATATGTACGCCGGCATCTGGATGCAGGACCTCGCCGCCGATGCTCCCGACGTCCTCTGCTCTCAGCCCGGCCCAATCGACCGTATCGCCCTTCAAATCGGTGACGATGAATCCCTGGTCCGCAACGTCGATGCGGCGCAGCCGCACCGGACAACAAACACGAACCACCGCTAGCGCTCGATGCGTCTCCCGCCGGGCAGCTCGCCGGCGACGAGCGAGATAGGCAGGGGGAGGTGAGGGAGAGCAAAATCGCCTGTGGGCTGCGTCGAGGAAATGCGGGAGAGAGGAAGGAGTGGGATGGGGAATTTTGGACACGTGCAGTCCGTGTTTGTCGCCTAGCGCCGCTTCGCTTGGAAAGGAGGATAGACCGCGCGATGGAGATCCAAGGGACGCAAGCGGTGAGCACTTTTTTGGGACTTGATCAGGCGCGCGCACGAAATAGATTTTGCGCCGAATTTATTGTTGCCTAGATTATTATTTTATTTTTTGTCGAATTCACCATCGCTGATTCATATTTTTCCGAAAAGCAGAATAACACCCCAACTCTGAACGTATATCTCTGTTCAGCAAGCTTGCACCAATCGAAGGAGGTAAACCGGATGACCCCTAGGAGGCCTCACAGCGTTCAGCGCACGTCGACCGTCGGATGGAGCAGTTACCGCGTGATCTGGAGCGTCCGTTTGCGGTAGCATTTCACTTCTTTGATGCGCCGTCGTGGTGTGTGTTTGAGGGGTAGTATCGGGACCATCGAGAGACGACCTCGCACGCCGGACTGTCCTCGCACGCCTGCCCGATCCCCTTTCTCTCTCACCCCGCCGCCGCTCCCCCGGCCTCGCGTCCTCTCTTCGCGCGCCGGCGGCTCGCCATCCTCTTCGCTCATCCTCCTTCCCGCACTCGTGTCTCCGCCTGCGGCCGCCGCCACCCTCCTCTGCCTTCCCGCCCACGTCGAGCTGATGGTGGAGAGGAGGAAGCTCGCCGCTGCGCGCCGTTCCATCATCGGCACGGCCTCCTCTTTCTCCTCCTCCAACTCGCCGCCTCGCGCCGCCTCCGTGCTGCGCCCTCTCACATCGAGCAATGGTGGAGAGGAGGAAGCTCGCCGCTGCGCCCCGTTCCATCGCCGGGAGGAGCGGCTCATGTGGCGCCTCCGATGGCCCCTTCGTCGGGGAGGTCGTGCCGCCTGCCCATGTATCCTACGCACGGCAGGGCGTGCCGCGGCTGTAAGAGGATATCAAGCCTTGCGTCCATGGAGGCGCCAGGTCGCCTGAATAATCGATTAGGTGGTTGAGGTCGAGGACGCTCTCAACCCCTTGGTCCTCGATTCGCTCACCTCGCTTCCTCCGAGCCGGTAAGACCTCAATCCTCACGGAACTCTCTCTGGTCTCTCTTTGTCTCTTCTTAGTCTCATGAACAAGCAGCTGAAATCAGCAGGTGGAAGCTCTGGATCATCTAGCCCCACCAGTCCACCACCGTCTCCAGCAGCGAGGGATCTTATAGATGTCATCCCATTGCGCTGCATCTCCTTTCCTCCCCGGATCCACTGAGCTCGTGCTTGCCTGGGCCTGAGCAGTGGCAGGCTGCAAGGAGATCTCACCCTCATGGTCAACTCAACACTTTGCACCATCGTGATGTCTGCAAAAGTGCAAAGGTAACATACTCTCTTGGTCCTACTCCATTTTTCATCTGTCGTGTGGCCATCTGATAGCCTGAAAATTTAGCATGGATTTTCCCTACGGTACCGGTGTTCAAAAAAAAATCTAGCATGGATTGGAGTGGTGGATTTGCAAATTTACAGTGAAGACTAGACGGTGAAGACCAATTGTTGTCTCTTGAATTCTCTGTGATATAAGGCATTAGGCTCATTCATAGGTAGTTCCCAATAATATTTCATTATGATGCCTGTGATGTCCGATGTTAACTGATTTCTTATTTTAGCACATCATGGTGTAAACTCAGAAGCGTGGTGCACTGATGCACATGGAATTGGAACCTCATGCTTGAACGAATAACTCTCTCAGCAATTAGAAGGAATTAGCTCAAGGTATTTTCCAGGGCCTCAATATATTAAAGAAAATGTAAGTACACAGTTCTGGGTAATGATCTACATGCATCGGTGCAGCTAGGAGGTGGAGAAGACCTCTAGATTTCAGTACATAGGCCTTACTTATCTGGACTACATGGGCAATCGATTTGTATAACGAGAAATAAAATCATAATCTCCGTGAAAGGTACTGATGATCTCAGAGGTGAGCTCTTTATGTGATTATTTGTGCACTTGCTTCTTCTTTGCAAGTTCGACATCATTTTACCGGGTCTGAATTTTCTGCGCCGATCTACCTGAAGTCAAAGTTCAGGTTGATTGATTCCCAAAATGCGCTCTGATTTGTATAAATGTTAATTGATACATGTAAATTTGATCCAGGATTTTTTTGTTGGATTTCATGGGAAGTATTGTTAAGTTCAACCCATTTGGATCTCAGTATGGGAAGTTTCAATTTGCAATGGAGATAAAGGGTTTATTGTTGTTCATTTTTTAGAACCTTGATTAAATAAGGTAATCAGGACATCTACCACCGAAAACCCATCCAGCATGAAGGCTCCCCATTCGTTTTTTTCCTTGGTTCTTGAATTCCATACATCAATGGCGCCTTCGCATGTGAGCGCAGATGTTATTTCCGGTGGTAATAGAGCAAAGCAGTATGTTGTCTACTATTACGAGTTCAATTGTTTTACATTTTCTGAAAGACTGGTGCAAGCAAGGTTCCTCCATTAATGGTATGTACTTAAAAGTTAAAACTGTATACTATGTGTCTATTTCACAATCAGTTTGTACATACAGCTGTAGGTATTGTCTATCGATTTTTCGATAAAATCATTAATATTGAAAGAAATACCTCGGTGCTCTGTGTTATTTGTTTAAAACTGTGAAAAATTAAATTTGCTTATTCTAGGTGCTAGCTGTATAATATAACCTTCTAGCTTATAAATACTACAATTAGTTCCAACTTTCAATAGATATGGCACTGAAAGGTTTGGCTCATGTAGTTTCTGTTTTAGATAGAGATGGATATTTGAGTTGTTTACTGTAGGTTGATGTTGTTGTTCTATTCATGTAGGTTGATGTTGTGATTCTATTCATGTGCAGGGTTCTGCTTCACCTTGATTCCAATGTGAGGTGAGTTATTATGATTGCATGCTTACCTTCGTTTCCCCTTAACTTTGATTGAATTTGTTTCTTTACTCTATCAGAAATTGGGGACAGTGGTGGGCATTGTTTTGTGGAAGCTTAGCATCATGAACTGAGGAACTACAATGGCCGCTATACTCCACCCCCTCCAATATAAGCCTTAAAGGTAAGCAACCCATATGGCCGCTAAACACTGAGAAGAGAGTGTCGAGGGAAATAGGAGGGCAGATGGATTATCTAGCTTACTGAAGCAAGGTAGTAATGTTTTACCCAATAGCCCTAATATGTATTTTTACTTCTTGGTGTTTATTTACGGTAGCTAAATATTTATGTAACAGAGCGAACACTATTTATTCCTTGCTCGACATTTCCTCCTAATTTCCTGTTCTAAAACTGATTGAAATGATTGTTTTTAACTCTTTATTTCGTTGTGTGGGGCATTCCTGTTGCTATTACAGATATTTGAAGCAATTAAGGTTGGGTTTTGGTTTAGTCATCTTTTCTGAAAATGTTAGTGACGGACTATTGCATGCCATTATCCAAAATGGTCACTGTTTTAGGGAAATCAGTGTAACTATTGTCTTGAATAGTTTGTGTTCATCCTCCGGCTTAATTAAGTTTTTTCCTATTTAACCAGTTGAATGAATGTGGTTGAAATATTTAATTCTACCTTCTTTAGAGATAATTCCTTGGATGTGCACCGGTGGTTCCTTATGTTCGAGTATTTGCTTGCTACACTGCTTTGGTTGGTCCATTTGTTCCACTGATTTGGGAGGTGTGTTCCACAAAATTTGGTTTTTCCCAGCCTTTGATGAGCCTTCATGCTGCTTTTCATATATATAATAAATTTTTCCAAAACTTCTACTCTGTCCGCATGAATTACCAATCGTTGGTACTTAGGATATATATGCCTATGTTTTTTTTGTGGTCATTCTGTTGCATCAGGAGCTTCAACTGGTGCACAATCTATTGTTGCTATAAGCAATGTGGCCAAACTGATTTGATTTGTGCATATAGGAATTGCACATCTCATTTTTGCAAACGGCAACCGATTGTATTGCACAACACATAAATTTATCACGTGATTAGGTGATAAAGAGGCAGCTCCAGAATTATCTATACACCTGTAGCGCTCGGTTGAATATACATGCTATTTTTATTTTGGTTCGCTGTCAAGTACATTTGGTTAATCACAATTAGCAGCAGCTTTCTCTAGCATTTAGTCAGGATCCATTTTTCTCCTCAATTTCTTTTCCAAAGGTCATAATCCAGTTTAGCTACTTAATTGAGTCTGGCCCTGTCATTTGTTTGTTCCAGAATTTATTTGAGTATGAAACTCTTGGTGGTTGTTGCCAATTGTTCCATCTAGAAGTTAATTGTTATACCGAATTTCTCTGGTTAATTAAGGTAATGATTTAAAAGTCCAGTATATAATGTTTTGTTATCTTTGTGGTATGTGTTTTCCTTGCACAGTCCTGAGTGTTATATTTAAAGGGGATTGAATTTGTTATTTTGATCCAGTGTATATGTTTGAACAATAAAGTTACTTTTAAATAAATCTAATGCGTATGGGTCATATTTTTCTGAATTCTCCTTTTTTTCACGTGTGTTACTGTATTTCTACTCAAAACTACTACTCTGGCACCTCCATTTATAGTCCCTCTTGTTTGTTGTGCAGGGCTCCCAACCGTCGTGCAACAGGGAAGTGAGTCGTCTAAGCAACACCAAACGCTGGGGATCTCTCGCGTTGGGAGGAGCGGCTGGTGGACCTCCGCCCTTCCTGCGCGTCTCCGGTGTGTTGTGCTGGATTGCCTTCCTCTTCTGCCTCTTCATTGTCACCGAGGACCCCGGCCAGCAGCGCAGCAACATGCCTCGACGCCTCTTCCTCCAAGGAGACCTACAGGTTCTTCCTTCAATCTCTCTCTCTCTCTCTCTTTCAGCAATATCCAGATGAATCGTAGAAGCGACTCATGAATTGATCGGGTATAGATGCATTCAGATTCGAAGGTTTTTTTCTCCCGTGTTCTGTTCATGGAAACGAACACTTCGGCATGTTGGATGCTTGCATTTTTTTCATTGGAACTAATCCAGATCCGATGCCTCTTTCGAATTGATCCTGAGAGGGGATTTTTTTGACTCCAGACTACGCCGGTGTGGGCTCGTGACAGCGAGGTTCGGGAGGAGTGTGCCCTCGCCTGGAGAAGGACCAGCTATTGCTCCGCCGGAAGGAGCACCGTCACCATCGGCGGTAGGCTACCCTAGCATCCACAATTATCATGTCAGCGGTTAGAGTTTTGTGTAAGTTCCAGGGCTATGCTTCTCCTTGTGTGTTGGGTCATTTTTTATTGCTGGTTAAGATTCATGAGCCAGTAAATTATTCCTGCATCATTATACTGAGTGTGCATTTGCCATTTACATCTATTTGATTTTTATAGTGAAAATTGTTGTTATGCCTGCAGATTAGTGGCTTCTAACAAAAAAAGGTATGTATCATGCATCTGGGCATGGAAGGAAAAGTACAGCGGCGACTCAGGGGAGGTTGCAGAATTTGAAACTTACTTGCCGAGCCTTCTTCCCATACTTGAGAACCCATTTGAAATGTTTGCGTTAAATAGCTGTGAGTTTCTGAATTCTTAATTGAATAACGAATATTGACACGTTTATCTTCTTCATAATAGTAAAAGATCAAATAAAAAATTCAGGCACCACTATAATTTTGCAAGTGATACATTAGTTTGACTTTTCAAGTATACAATAGATTTTAGATTATTACTTGCATGTCTAATACATGGAAGGTATTTTTTTAATTTCCTTATCATCCAAATGTAATTGTACTACCTCTGTCTTTCTAGACTTATTTTCTAAAATATTTGGCTCTGTTGTTTATTACTAATGTGTTTTTCAAATCTGGTTATTTCTTCCTTGGTGTTTTTAGGTGAGGTGCTCAAGCCTAGGTTTATATGCTCTGCAGCTAAAGTATATTGGACCCCACTTGAAACATATATAAGGTGAGCAAATTAGTTCCAGTAGTGCAATTATACTGTAAACTAGATAAATTTTGTAGTATATTTATCCAGGCATGGTTATGTGTTGCTTAGGAGATTTGGACGCAGCTCCATAACTAATTCGTTGTTGTGTTCCTGTGTTGATATAAATGCTGCATACAAAATAATAGATTTATCACTTATGTCATCGTTCATTTGGCCTATAAGAATACAAGTACATATTTCATTATTCCTCTTGATTGATTAAAATTCGATCTAATGCTTTATATTTTCCTACTTCCATACACAATAGGTTGGTGTACATGAAAAATCGATTTAGTATTAGACTGTGACATTTTTTTATTTTGCTTGGGTTCTTGGTTTGCATAGGGGCTTTGCTATGATTGTTATTCGGTCATGCAAACTCTATCCTTAATTTCTTTCCAATACATTTCTTCTTTGAAGTGAGTCGTCCCGCTGCACATCACAGCCCAGTCTTATTTCTCAGTTTTCCTTCATGTACTGTTGGCGACTATTATTTTTCTGGTCGCCACTTGGTGTTTCTATTTACTCTGTTTTTTGGTGACGAGCTTTGATTCGCTTCCCTGCATTTTAGAAGTTCCAAACTGAAATATTTCCCTGTTGTGTTTCAGGATGTAGACTTTTCTGGAGTTACACAGTCACCACTCTGTAACAAAGGTGTTCCTAATTAAAAATGATTATTAAAGAAACTCAAAGATGTTCCTTAGTATTTTTTAAACATTTTTGAAGCATGAATCAGGTTTCTTTTTCCATCGAGTTAATATGAAGTTACATATATTTATGTTGGATACCTTATTGCCATTCTTTGACATTCCTTTAGTTAGGCACCATGAATTTGAAGCAATGGAAAGAATAACTGAGCGTAGGAAAACTTCGGGCACTGCTTTCCAAATTCTTCTCAAACTGAAATATTTTAGTTTAGTTTCCTCATAACATATTGTTTTAGGTTTCGATTGTCTATGTATTTCAGGTCTTGGGTGATTGAGCTGAATTAATAGCATGAAGATAAGTGTTCTTATCAGGTGCTCTAACTTTTCTAGCTGTCATTTCTTTAAGGTCTTGGGTGGGATGAATGAATAATACGGAGAGATAGTCCTCTCCACTTGGTGATTCGAACTTACATTACTACCACAAATATTCATTATTACTACTTAGTTTGTTTACTCAACAGTGTTGCTTTATACTAAAGGGTATTCATAGCTCTGGCAAAATATGTTATCCTCTGAGATCTCAGCATGCTATTTGCTAATGGATTTAGTTGATCTCTGTGATTTAGTTTTTTTTCCTCTTCCTCCCTCTTGATATATATATGCGGCCTTGATGAGTTTTGATGCCAGATAGACTGCTTCTTTTCATATATATATATATATATTTATAATAAATTTTCCAATAGATTTTACTCTTTTCGCATGAGTTACCTATTGCCAACACTTGGTATATACATTTGTGTTCATTATATATAACATTAGAAGCTTCAGTTGTTGTGTATTTGGTTGCTGCTATGAGCACATGCTATGATTATGCTTATGCTGACTAGACTGTTTATAAAAGTTATCTATATAGGAGTTTATGCACAAATGTTCTCTCAGTTGAACTGCGTACGTCCATGTGCTTAAGACTAACTAAACTATAAAATATTTATGGAGGTGCACCACAAAATATGAGTGACCAAATCACCAAAGTGATTCTTATACAACCTATATGAATAATCCTTTGTTTGGTTACAACACCAGTTATTCCTATCATATCATTGATAGTTTTGAGCAGATCTTTTCTGGGAAGTAGTTCAGATATCTCACCCTTGCAGAAAATTCCTGTTGTGCTTACCCTATGACATATTATTACCATACTAATTTATTTGTTTCGTATGTGAGGTTTATTGTTTGTCAAATCCAGTGGCATATAAGATGCATTGCCTGGTTATATGAGGTACCACATTTAGTTTTCCACAAGCAGGAGTCAGGCTTTAGAGTATCTCTATTCTCTTTCATTGTTTTAAGTTTTTCTTGACATTTTGTGTTCCATTCTTCCTTTATACTTTCCCTCCTTTGTATTGCTGGAGAAAGTCGCTTTGAGATGCCACCATCTGTACAACGAATTTTCAGTATTCCCTTCCCCAGGCTTGGTCTTGCCAGCTAATTGCTTTCCTGACATTTTCTCATGGATATTTGTGCTCAATCTGCTTATTCTTTATGGTTTGCTTAATTCTCAGGCCAGCCAGTTTCATCTGTGATGGGGATCAGCCCAGATCAATTGCGGCAAGTAGGCAAGTATCCATAGGACACGGATACTGATTCGAGTGAGACTGATCAGTTCCCAGGTTACTACCCAAGTCTTCCTTTGTCACCAATGCATGGCACAGAGAGCAGCTATGATAATGCTAACATCTATGACAGCTATGAACTATCTGATCATGTGATGCCTCTCCATTGGCCAGCCCTGCTTGCCTATCAGTTCCGGTAGTATATATGTACTAATGTGTCCTCATCAAACTACCTACTATATTTTTGTGCTATCTAAGTTTAACGATCTATAGAGTGATGGTAGATGTTGTAATGAAGACTATGTATGTAAGAGCATTGTGCTATACTCTAAAGCTACAATGCCACTGCTATGTATAATAGTCATGGACAATAAGTGTCATATTAAGAATGTTTATCATAGCGTTTTTCAAATTGAAAACCAATGTCCATGGCGGGTGGCGCGCGGCGAAGCCGCGCCGGGGGATCTAGTGATAGCTGGATGAGACACCTAAAATCTTGCCTCCCACCTGACCTGATGCTCTTGAGCAGCTCACTGTCGTTTGAGATTTGCCGAGGTCCACCACAGCCCTACGGTTAATGATGAACTGAGGTGGAAATGGACTGTCGATGTAATTTCTCCGTGCACTCAGCTTACATGGCCCAGTTTGAGGGAGAATTCAGTCCGATTTTAAAAGAATTAAGTCCGGTTTTAAAAGTACGGTTCGCAACTCTGAAGCTGAGCCCAGCTTAATTGGCTAGCGGTTCTTAGTAAGTGTCTTACTGACTTTGGTGGAAGCATGTGATTCTAAGTGGCATGCGAGTTTCATGACTCTGTGTATACCAACCATAGAAGGGATTTTCTTGCTATAAGAAGGAAGGGCCAATTATTTTCTCAACTTGTGCACCGCACCATCCATAACATTGGTCAAGGAAGCAAGAAAGTAGTTTGAAAGGGAATTCAGGATCCCACAAGGAGCTCAGTAGAAAGAGGAACATGAAACCAGAAGCAAATTGTTATGATCTTTAGCGGTTTCGGATCTCATGTTTTTTTCCGAAATGGAGGGTGTGCCCCAGCCTCTGCATCAAAGGATGCACACAGCCGAGTTTATTGATATGGAAAAACAATAAGCACTAGGCTTTACAAATTAAGAAATACATCGATCAGTCAAGAATCACCGTTCAGGCGAAAGCTCACTACACCTACAAGCCTGATGAAGGGGTGGACCAATCGGAGCCGATGCCCCGACCGCACGCACCTACGCACATCATTGAAATCCGAAGGCTTCAACCAGGCCGACCAACAGCGCGCCGAAAGCACAAACAGGTCCAGCCGATCCTCGGCGCACACCGCACGCGGACGACAGAAGTCGCTGCCACCATCTTCCGTCATCCCATCTTCAGGAGCGATCAACGCGATGACCTGCCATCGGCACCGCCACGGCGCCAAACAGCTCCACCATCCTGCGCGAGTCCATCATCATATGCTCGTCGCCGAGGTCCCGCTGCGCCACGCCGCCGAGACTTGCCATCGTCAACGTGGCAGATGTACACCGCTCCACCTCTTGCCTCCTCTGTCCAGCAACTACTCCAAAAACGATGCCCCCATGAGGGAGAGCGACGCCGAGAGCGCCGCCATCGTCCGATCTTGGATACCCAGTCTAGGGTTTCCCTCGGAGCAGCGCGAGTGAGTAGGCGGTGGCTGCACGGCGATGCCTTCACCAAGGTAATGAAGCGTAGACGTCGCCATCCCCTGCTGGAACTAAAAGTTTTCGATCATCCCTCCAACTTCAAAATTTTGGGTCGGATGTGGTTTAGAGAAATGAATACCCTCTACTCTGAGCATCTCCTTCCGACTCTGACGTGTAGGCTCGTGATTTGAATGTTTTGGAATGCACAATGAGCGATATCAAGTCGGTTAATTTTATAGGTCGCCTCAGAAGATTATAAAATGCGATGGGCAATAATAGAGTCTGCAAAATATTTGTAGCCGGGTAATTTTCTTGGCCGTCTCCAATGTGTAAAGTATTGGAAACAGACAGTAATAAAAACCGACTCACATGCTATTACAGACGGGCCTAGAATATCTGCCGTCTGAAGGCGTTGTTCCCAGATGGCATATTTTATTTTAATTCGAACCGGCTCTAGGTTCCGCCTACAAAAGTCAAGTTTGTACTAGTGATAGGAACACTTGGACTTTTTAAACGATCCATTTGTGTAATTTTATCTAGGATATCTGAGACAAGCTATCTTTCTAAGTATACCTAAGATATCGCCGCTCCCTGTCATCGGGCTTCCTCTTCCTTTGCATCGGTTCTCCTCTTCCTTGACGTCGTTACTCCCTCCCTACACGCCTCCTATACTAGGAAATCCTTGGAATTTATAAGCCTGTGACATAGATATGAAGGAATTACTTTTGTAGATATGTTTATACTTTCTACATGTTGTAGAAATATCAAATATTCATGTATTTGATTGAATTGTTTGTATGTTCCCAATTCTTATCATCCCCCGTTATTATGATATTTTCTAACAACTTAAAAACTTAAGTATTCAAAGCCACCCTAAATAATCGGGCTAAAGTTATGAGGGTGTGATTCCGTATGTTGGGGTCAAATACAAAACAATTTCAGATTTACGATTCAATTAAATTCTAAAAATTCATGGTCTAATTTACAATTGGTTTCATTGTTTAATGTTCAAGGCAAACCAAGCAGAAGAGTTTAGAATTCGAAAAAAAAACTCTTGTCAAGTGAGAGCTATATACTATCTTGGACTGAAAATGCAACTAATGTGAAATAACTTCTCTCACCAAACCAACATTCAAGGCTTCTCCACTTTTCAGATAAAATATTCAGTTGACCTAGGCAAGCTCACGCATTGTCTATATATCCATACCTATGGTTATGCCTCTGTCATAAGTCTTGCTGAACGAAATCACCCAGCAATGCCCGAAAAAAATATAAGGAGACATAGGAAGACACCTTTGTTAAAGTATTCCGATAGAAAAAAAGCAATTGAGGCGATAAAACTAGATGGTGGAAATATTGGTGCTAGGCAGCATAGTGGATGCAATGGTTAGTAGGAACAGAAGGCGCCGGGAATAAAGTCAGTAGGTCACTCAATGAAGATCTGCGTGAAGAGTGGAATACAAGTGGGGCGGGCGTACCCACTGAAACGCTGGCCTGTCCTGGAAACAGAGCCCGCGTTCTTGCCCACGGGATAACCGCCCGATTTCGCGGGTTGCAACGGGTTTGTAGGCATTCTCCGATGGATGCACCGCAGATTCCCCTAGAATGTTTCCCTGCATTGTTCCCAGGAGCTGACGATCCAAGTAGTCATGCCCCTTCGCACAGACTGCACGGTTATAGCAGCACCATTCCCAGGCTGACCTCCGTAGCTGCTGGAGTTAGCCTCGCCTGCAAGGATATCCAGGTCTTGAAGGCGTTTCTAGCTTACGGATCATCTTCTCCAATGTGGAAAGAAGGCAATGCTCCGGGTTTCAATAATGAGTTAATGACAAGTACACAGCTAATCTATTCTATATATCAAGCCTCACCGTTTCAGCCTCCGCTCAGGCTGTCCACGTCGCCAAACACTGTGCATGAACAGTTTCGCACTTCTACAGTGTCGCTTTGCATTCACCGTTTAGAATTCGAAAAAAAAAACTCTTGTCGACGCGCTAATTTTCCTAGTACTTTTTATTGGGAGAGTAAAGCAATACTCCTATTTTATTGGGAGGGGAGCAACTTGGCATCGGATGTTGATATTGTGAGCCTGCCGGCTACCCGTAGTACAAGCATTCATGCCAGCTGCAGCAGAGAGGGACAGAGAGGAGGAGAATAGGCATGCAGATAGGGGGTGGAGAGAGAAATAGAGAGAGGAAGCTTGTGGACGAAGGATTGGGTTCGCAGAACGCAGAGTGGGAGGAGAGAGTAATAAGGAGAGGAAGCTTGTCGACGAAGGATTGGGTTCGCAGAACGCAGAGTGGGAGGAGAGAGAAATAGGGAGAGGAAGCTTGTCGACGAAGGATTGGGTTCCTAGAACGCAGAGTGGGAGGAGATTTGACTGAGTCAGTGTGGGCCCAAGCTCGACCCGGCTACCCGGTTTGACTGAGGTACGATGCTTGTGACGGAGTGGCGGCGACTACAACATGTCTTCTGCAGCGTGGCGCCGGGAGCTTCGCGGACCCTTTTTGGGTCCGGCCGGGCCTTTGGTGCCGATCTTGAGGGTAGCAACGGCGTCGGTCTACGTGCAGCAGCGTGGTGGCGGAGACTTCACGGACCCTTTCAGGGGCCGGCTGGGCTTGCCCAGCCTGGTGTGTCTCTGCTACCGCGTCCGGTCGGCACCCGCCGATGGCGGTGGAGGTAGTCCTCCAGGTGGTTGTGCTACAGCCGCCCTCCGGCTCCAATGTGGCTTGTTGTGCTCCTGCGTGCTGCGTCTGGTCGGTTACTGTCTATGGCGGTGGAGGTCGATCCCTCCCACGTGGTGGTGGTACTGCAGCTCTGTCTTTGGCGGGTCTCTCTCGGTTCAACCGGTCGTGCTGCGCTTACCTGGTGATACGACAATGGTGACCTCAATTCCGTGGTGGCGTTTGTTGGTGGGTGGCAAGTTGGGTGGAGCACGTCGGACTGTCCAGGGATGTGGTTTTTTCGAGGTCGGGAGAAATCCTTGTCATTTGACACCGACGCGGTGATGCTTGTGAGTGTCGCGGTTCCTTCTTGAAGGGCGTCGGATGTACCTCTTCCCCACTACCTGTAGCGTACCGGGGGAAACGCTAGGACTAGTCCGGACAGCAGCAGCGTCGTCGCTGTTTTCCTTCTTGGAGGTGTTGTTTGGTACGCGACGATTCAGCGTGCTAGGATAGTGGTGGGACTTTACCGGAGAGAGCGCAGCGGTTGCGGGTCGCCTTTGTTTTCGTTGATCCGCCTATGTCGGCTTTCTTTTCTTTTCTTTTTCTCTTTCTTTTCTTTTGGGCTTATACTGTTTTGCCCCAGCAGTGGCCTCAAAACTTGTATCGGGTGGTTGCTATTATTATAGCGGGGGCGAAAGCCTATTTCTTCACAAGTACACAGCTAGTACCGATAGAGGAAGCAAAGTTCCTGCAAGAAGCTGAACTAATGGCAGTGCAGAGCGTCAACGTGACTAGAGTAATGCTGCTCTGAATTCAGTTCGGGTGTTTATGCATAGTTGGATCTGTGTGGTGTGTTTCTCTTATTGCTGGTACGAAAATTCGAGTGTCTATGCATAGTCGCATTTTTGGGGTCTGCTTCTCTGTATCTTCATTTGTTTTTTGCTAGCCTTTGTATGACATCTCCTACTCATTTAACGAAATTCAGCCTGGTGGTTTTTCGTTAAAAAGGTAACTGGTTCTAGAGAAGCGTGTGCATACTTGAGTGTATAGTACATGATTCAACACCGGCGAGAATATGGTCATGCAGCTGGCGCCGGCAGTGACGCACAACATGCTGAACCGTGATACGATGAGAACTTAGGGTGCGTTTGGTTGCAAACTCATCAAGGATGGGATGGGATGGTCTATATTTTGTGGATGAGATGGTTCAGATGTTGCGTTTGGTTGAGAAAATTCATGGTTTAACATGATTGCTTTAATAGTTTAGGGATTGGATATCGCTCATTCTGCATTCCAAAAGATTCAAAATCACGAACCTACATATAACACCCCTCCTTGTAAAAAGGATTGTTACCACAAAACAACAAACTACACTTACCATGCTAGTGGGAAAATCCGACGGCACCTCCCTTTACTGACGGACATCCACGATCCACTCGTACGATTTCATCTAGGATATTAGAGACAAGCTATCTTTCTAAGCATATCTATCTAGATACCGCTCCCTGTCGTTGGGATTCCTCTTCCCTAGAACCGGTTCTCCTCTTCCATGACGCTGGTCCTCCCTCCCTGCATGCCGCCTACACTAGAAAATGCTAGGAATTCGTAAAGCTACAATATAGATAGAAGGATTAATTACTTTTGTACATAGATTATATTTTCTATATTCTGCAGAAATATCAAATTTTCATGTATTTGATTGGATTATTTGTAGGTTCCAAATCCTTATCATCCCTAGTTATTATGATCTTTTCAAACATCTTACAAACTTCAGCTATTTAAAGCCACCCCAAAATAATCGGGCTAAAATTTAGTGGGTGATTCCGTATGTTGGGGTCAAATACAAAACAATTTCAGAAACTGGTCTAGATTTCATTTAAACTTTAAAAATGTCATGATCTAATGTACAATTGGTTTCATTGTTTAGGGTTCAAGGCACACCCAATATTTTAGAATTTGAAAAGAACTTCTTTTTCATGTTAGAGCTATATATTTGGGACTGAAAATGCAACTAATGTGAAATAACTTCTCTCACCAAACCAACATTCAAGACTCTCTTCTCGCAAAAAAAAAAAAAGGCTCTCCACTTTTCAGGCAAATATTCGTTTGACCTAGGTAAGCTCACTCATTGCCTATATATACAAACTTATGGTTACTCTGCCATAAGTCCTACTTAACGAAATCTTCCAGCATTGTCCGTGAAAAAAAAAACAAAGAGACAGAGGAAGACACCTTGTCAAAGTATTCCCATAGAGAAAATACTTGAGGCGATAAAACTAAATTGGTGAGAATATCAGTGCCAGTAAGCATAGTGCATGCAATAGTTAGTAGGAATAGAAGGCGCCGGGAAGAAAGACAGTTGGGCACTCCCCGAAGATCTGCGAGCAGAGAGGACTACTAGTGGGGCGGGCGTACCCACTGAAACGCTGGCCGATCCTGCAAATAGAGCCCGCGTTCTTTCCCAGTGGAGAACGACTGGTTTTCCCTGGTTGAACCAGTTTTATCGGCATTGTCCGGTGGACGGACCACATATCCCGCTACCCGCTAGAAGGTTTCCCTGCGAAGAACACATGGCCTGACTAGCCAAGTAGCCATCGAACTTCGCACAGGCTGCGGTGTGCAGCGTCCTACTACCTCGGTCGTGCTGCTCTAGCTGCATCCTCCGTAGCTACTGGAGTTAGCCTCGCCTGCACGGAGTCCTAGTTTGGAAAGCGTTCAGCTTACTCATAATCTTCAGCACGTTTGGGAAGAAGGAAATGTTCCCGGTTTCAGTAACGAGTTAATAAGAAGAGTTAGATGGTTCAATTCGGCGATCACTTTGACCTGGTGGATGGTGTGAAAAGAGTGGAACAATCGAATTTTCAACACCTCAATATTGCTCACCTGGGATGGTCTTCGAAACACCGTCGACCTCACTAATGAGTGGGTGAATGCTGGACGAGCTCTCCCTCAAGGGCTTGCACACAAACCCAGGACCTGGATTAGATTAGACCTCATCCTGCCTACCTATAACCTAATGTTGTAGTGTTGATCGTGTGTAGCTGTAATCTTGACCATCCGTCTCAGCGACGGACATGATTCAACGTTGACTGAGCGTTGAATCAACCATTGAATCATGTTCGTCAGAGCGCTAAAACGGTCGGTCCAAGATTACAGGTACACGCCATATCATCTTGGCAAGTAACTTTTCGAGTGTTGATGTGTAAGTGCAACTATCTCGATAGTGTGTTCACCTGCCGCCTTTTCTGGCCAGGAGGCGTGTCTCGTTGCCTTGTAATAAACCCTATTCTTCTTCCTTTAATCAAATGAAAATAGTAATATCTGCTTTTGTAAGAAACAGAGATAGTAAAAAATAGGAGCAACTATTTAGATGGTCTGATAAACAATAGGTTCCATTGTTTAGGGTTCCTGGCAAACCAAGTACAATAGTTTGGGATTCAAAAAAGGTCTTCTCAAATTAGAGCTATACATCTCGGACTAAAATGTGTAACTAATGTGAAATAACTTCTCTCACCAAACCGACATTCATACGTTGTCCATTGTTCAGAGCAAATCTTCAGTTGGCCTAGGCAAGCTCACAGATTGTCTATATATACAAACCTATGGTTGTGCCTCTGCCATAAGTATTACTGAACGAAATTACTCAGAAAATGGCCATAGAAGAGAAAAACAGAAAGACAGAGGAAGACAGGTTATCCAAATATTCCGGAGAAAATAATGTTGAGGCGATAATGCTAAATTGGTGAGTACATCAGTGCTAGGAAGCATTATAGGCTAGGATTGCAATGCTTAGTCCGTTAGTGGGAATAGAAGGTGTCGGGAAGAAAGTTATCTGGGCACTCACTGAAGATCTTCCTGTGAGGAACTGAGGATGCTTGCCTGCGGTAGGACTGATGGTTTTGGTTGGTTAGAGAGGGTTTGTCGGCGTTGTCCAGCGTATGGACCGCATATTCCGCTAGAATGTTTCCCTACAGCGTACCTTTCCCCTGACTAGCCAAGTAGGGTGCTTCTCTAGCTGCATCCTCCGTAGGTGCTGGAGTTAACCTCGCGTGCAATGATTTCCAAGTATGGAAGGCGATCAGCTTACCACTCCTTCTTTTTGCACTGTGGAAAGAAGGCAACGCTCGCTGTTTCAACAATGAGAAGAACACGGCTGATACTGATAGAGGAAGCAAACTACTTAGAAACTGAACTTATGGTCGTACAGAGCATCATCAAGGAACCTGACTAGATGTATCGCTGCTCTAAATGCCGGTTTCACACCCGTATTCTCGGTGGTGGTGGATCACATATCACGGTTTGTGCATAGACAGTTCGGCTGGCACATGCTTGAGTGTAGAGTACGTGATTCACTAGTCACCACCAACGAGAATACAGCCGTCTATGCACAAACTGTGATACGTGATTCACCACCAACGAGAATACCGGTGTGAAACCGGGGCCATCAGTGACGCAAGCCATGCCGAACCATGATACACTGACAACTTAGGGTGCGTTTTGGTTGAGGAAATCATCAAGGATGGGATGGGATATATGGTCCATATATACTTTGTGGATGGGATGGTTCAGATTTTGCATTTCGTTGGCATCAATGGGATGAACCCATTTTACGTTTGGTTCAAGGGATTTGAGGTGGCTGCGATGAAATATATTTAGGTTAATTAACAATTGGTTAACAGGTCATTAACATCATTAACAGATCATTAACATGTTAGTGATGGATCATTAATATATGCAACATACGTTAGCAGATCATTAGGACGACGCAGACGGATTCTTTCGGGTATTCCCCTATTGCTGTTGGCTCCATTCCTCAGTTTTACAACCAAACACGTGCAAAATTTGGGTCATCCCATCCATATTAATTCCTTCAACAAAACACACCCTTAGAAACGTCTTATGTAGCGGTACTTTCTTTTTTCATCAAGCGGGAGTTTTTTTCATTTTTGCTCGGGTTTAGGAAGGTTCATGTTTTACTTTTTTTCTTTGTTTAACCATGTTGAAGGTATGTTGTGACACTAATGTGTAGTTTGATTTCTTATTAGTGAATATCGTGAGAAACCCTTTTATCAAAATAATTGCAATGATACATCTATGTCTTGTACAAAAAATACTTGGAGGCAAATAAATTCATGTTTTCCATTTTTTTTACCTCCCCACATTTTTGGCTGAATTATTTACAGATTCCCAATTCGTATCAACCCATGTTGTTATGATATTTTCAAACTTACTAAGACTTCAATGATAGAATGACACCATAAATGAACGGGTTAAGTACTGGAAGGCGGTTCCAGATCTTGAGGTTCTGGAAAAAAAATAACTTCTCAAACCAGTGTAGGTTAAGTGATATTTGAAATTCATGGTTTAACATGATTGGTTTAATATTTTAGGGTTTAAGGAAAACCAAACGTAATACCCAGATTGTACTTATTACTAAGTTAAGCATACATATCGCAAACAGAAGTGTGTAAATAATATGCAATAATTTCTCTCACCAAACTAACATTCAACTGTTCTTCAATTTTCAAAGCAAATCTTCAATTGCCGTATAGTAGCTCACACATTGTCTATATATAAAAACATATGGCTCAGCCTCTATAACACAAACGCTACCGAACAGAAACACACATCAATGTCTCTGGAAGATAAGAAGTAACATATGGTTTCCCAAAAAAAATATAAATGAGCCTATAAAAGTAAATAGTTGAGAATATCATTATCAGGAAACATTGTAGGCTGGTTCAATGTAACATGGTTATTGAAAATAGAAGGCACAGAAGATAGTCATTGAGCACTCCCTAAACATTTGCACACGCTAATTGTATGCATAATTGATCCACTATGCTTCTCTCCAAATGATAAGAAGTGTCCCGCAATGATATGCATGGTGAAAATGGAACTAAATGTTTTGGATCATCCATCCAACTTGAATATATTGGGTTGGATATGGTTTAGTTATACGAATACCCTCTAGTATATGCATCCCTTTCTGACACTGACGTGTAGACTCGTGTTTTTGAATCTTTTGGATTGTAGAATGAGCGATATCCAAGCATATCTGACTAATTGGACTTTTTAAACGGTCCATTTCATATAATTTCATCTAGGATATATGAGACAAGCTTTCTAGCTAAGAACATGTATCATAGCGCACCTATCATGCATGCCTTTTTTGTAGACGACCCTACAAACTGATGCATTCATGCCTTACCTTGTGTTATAACTGTGCTATGTCCTTAGTAGTTGCTTTCATAATGTTTCTTTTGTTCCTTGTTGAATCTTGCTAGCTCATATATGTATACATGATATATATGCACTCTGCCATTGATGCACATCAAGTAAAAATCATATATCCATTGGTGAGCTACTGATTGAACTTCTAAGGTTGTTGCTATTTTGGCAAAAATTGTGTGTGTGTGTGTGTGTGTGTGTGTGGGGGGGGGGGGGGGGGCTACTATGCCATTTTATGATTTACAATAAACATGGATATGTACATAATGTATCATGTGGTGATTACATGAGAAAAAACTTTAGGGCAATCTTCCTAGAGCACAGAGTCGGAAATTTCCGCAAGTTCTTTCTTATCATGAGTTCATTACTATTTAGTGTGTTTTTAGGAGCATCTAGGCCAAAAACGGAAATATTTTTGGAAGGTTACATGATTTTTCAAATTTCCATGATTGGTTTATAAGTGATGGATGTTCCAATAATTGCTATGTATACTTTCATGGATGTAAATGAAACATGCCCTCATAGAAACTTTTATGTCTCATGATTTTCTTATACATATGGCTATTTAGATCATCCTGGATATTATGAAGCTCTTCACATGCCATGATAGATAAGGGTAGGTGAAACATGGCATTTATATTGTAGGAAGCACCATGTAGAGCCTTTTTCCCATAGTAATTGTGTTATTTATGGAAAATGAATATAAATAAGAGTATTTTCTTTCATGATGGAACCACACCATACATGTTTCCATATTAAGATGGTTTATTTCATAACCATACCTAAGTATAGAGCTGACAATGAAAGGTGGACCTCCGCCAATAAGAACCGCTAGGAGTTGAAGTATGAGGAGTGTCATTGTAGTGAGCTTTGCAGATTAGATGTACCCATGTGATGCGATAGTGATTATAGAGCTTTTGGAGGTTTTTCTACAATAAGATTGGTTTTGTTCTTTTCGGGGGTGGGGGGGGGGGGGGGGGGGGCGACTCCTGCCCCACCTTGATCTTATAGTCTACGAACCATTTGTTAGTTGGCCAAACATTTAAATTAGTTTCTGAATTTCTTTGTCACTACATAAGAGCTGCTAGCCAATGTTCTCAGAGTATGTAATAGTGGTAATAGGGACCTTGATAGAGCACATGGAATAATAGGTAAATTAGATAAATTAAGTTGAGCATAGTTAATCTAATTGTGTCGAACATAAGTGATGATATTTCTGATAATATTTTATCTAACTTGGACACCATTGGAATTATTTATGGAGGTGTGTGAAACGAGGACTCTCAATTTTACATCCAAAAGTATTGGCACCAAAGAAGTTTTATGAAAGTTCGCCTTCATTCTAGTTGTTGAGCTAAAATACATCAAAAACTCTTTCAATTTAAATAGTTAAGATGGCTCTAAAAATGTGGCTCTCGTCAATTAAAAATTCCCTTAAAAATTAGAACTGCCGGTTCAAAAACTTTATGTTATTTTAAACCATTTGCACAAATAAGACATCACGGACAGGTTTTTAAATACTTAAATATCACATACGATATTCTCAAAATTTAGACAAAAAATAAGTTATAGATGCCCTTATGCATCTTAGATGGTTTCTCGCGACTTCGAAAAAACATCGACAATAGATAAATAATCTTGAACAACCTTTTGCATCTCAAACGGTTTTTGCACCTTTGTGTTAAATTTTACCCAAATAATTTATGTTTAACTCAGACCCAATATGGGCCCAACTAAATTTGTAGAATTTAGAGAGCAATAAAATGGAGGAACCATGTAAGTCTATTGTTTTCATTAGTAGAACATTAATACTTACTAAATTATCTGAAAATTCATTCCTTGGGATATATTATATTCATAATGACCTAGGTCTTCCGAGGAAGGAGAAAAGGGTAAAATTTATTATCATTGACTCACTGTATTCCCAAAAGGTTCTTAAGCTAAGTTAGTCTTTGAGTAATTGGTTGCATCAAACTTCACAATAGGTGAGAAACTTCTACTTTGTGTGGCACCGCTCGATTTGAATAATCTTTTCTTTATACCATATTTGATCCAAATCATGGATCTTCCTTTGCTAAATCACCACCCTAGGAGGTTGTAGTGGAATAGTTGAAATTTACATGGGTGATTGATAATGTGACTATACTCTTTTTATTTAAGCACGGATGTACATTCTCTTTTTTGGAACAAAAGCAAATCTTTGTTTCTTTCTAGGTTTCTTAAAATAATAAATGTCGTTTGAATTATACTTACAACGTTGAAAAACAAGGATAGGCAGACCCTAAAAACAGAAGCCTACTCTTGCAAAATTAATCTTTCTTATGTATTCGCACCAACCGTCGCCCAAACTTATGACTCGTTTTCAGGTCGTCGGGAGAAAAATATATATATTTCAGCAGTGCATTGTTCCCACCAAGGGGCTATTTATGGTAAGCCAACTTAGGCGATTATAATATAAGAGAAACTAAGGTTTCCAGTGGACACCGTTTGCGATCAACCAAAACTCAAGTGTAATGACGCGTACAATGGTGTTATCTTAGCAATGACACGTGGGGTACAGTTGCTAATTACGTTGGAAGAGGTAGAAGCAAAACAGGAGATGATCTCTTAAAAAAGATACTAAGATGTTTCTTCTTCATTGTATCGTATGTCTCTTATTTACACTTTTTTCTGAGAGATAATCCATTTTTATCATGTTTCTATTGTATAGATAATAACATGAAAAAAATTGTCTTATACGACCTAATGTATCTACCCTAAACATCTTGCGGTGTGCAAGCCCTAAGAGCATCTCCAACAGACACGCAACGTGCCGGCGCGCTAAATTTTTTTTGCAGCGCCGAAATAGCGTTTTAGAGCGCTCGGCGCATGTTTTGCTTTAGCAAAAGCGCTATAGTTAGCGCGGCGCGGCTCTACATTTTTTTAGCTTCAGCGGAGGCGCTAAAATTCCACCGCGTGCGCCCAGCGCAAACAACATTCACTCAAACATATAAACCAACCAAATCAAACATACAAAAATTAAATCAACAATAAATAGTTTAATTATTTATTACAACACAAATAAATAGTTATTCTTGAATAAAACAAGTAGTTCATCAAACAATAGAACAAATAGTTCATTAAACAACACAACAAATGTAGAACAAACATACAAATTCAACTTAATGTTGCCCATTCCATGTCCACCACTCCTCGATAAGAAGCTCATCATGTGTTTCATTACGTCGAATGGCATGGTAAGATGCAACAAAGCGGGCCACCCTCTCAGCCCTCCTCTGCGGTTGCACGGGAACACCCATTAACTCATAGTGAGTATAGTCCAAATCTTGTATAGTCCAAATCTTGCCCACGCTCATTCTCGATAATCATGTTATGCATGATCACACATGCGTTCATGATGTACCAAAGCATGTCTTGATCCCAAAATCTAGCCGGTTCTCTAAAAATAGCAAATTGGGTTTGCAAAATTCCAATGCTCTCTCCACATCTTTCCTAGCCGCCGCTTGAGCATTGTGAAAATCAAGCATTTTCTTACCTTGCGGTTTGTGAACCGGTTTCACAAATGTTTGCCACCTTGGATAGATGTCGTCTGCAAGATAGTAGTCATAGTTGTATGTATGGCCATTTTCTACAAACTCCACCAGACTAGTTTTCCCTTTTGCAATCTTATTCATGAGCGGTGACCGGTGAAGAACATTAATATCATTGAGAGCTCCGGGCATTCCGAAAAAAAGCATGCCAAATCCAAGTCTCATGATCAGCCACCGCTTCAAGAATTATAGTGGAATCCTTCTTATGGCCTTGAAATTGTCCATGCCATGCTGCAGGACAATTCTTCCAACTCCAATGCATGCAATCAATTGATCCAAACATACCTGGGAACCCTCGAGCAGCATTGAACTCCAAAAGCCTAGCCGTGTCCGCTGCGTTGGTAGCTCTCAAGTATTCCGAACCAAACACTTGCACAATGCCGACTGCAAAGCGCTTGACACACATGATGGCTTGAGTCGCTCCCATCGCCAAGTGATCATCGACTAGATCCGCCGGAATACCGTATGCCAACATACGCAAGGCGGCGGTCACCTTTTGATAGGTGCTATGCCCAAGTTCTCCGGTGGCATTCCTCCTTTGCTGAAAAAACCGATCATGTGTACTTAGTTTCTCTGCAATTTTCTTGAACAACTCAATGCTCATCCGAAAACGGCGCCGAAAATATGACTCAGGGTATATGGGATGCTCCACAAAATAGTGCCTCATCAATCTTTCATGAGCACCAATCCTTTCCCTCCACAACTTTAGGCGACCCATCACTGATGACTGAACCATCATGCTTTGGTCGTTTCCTAGCGTGGATAGCAAGAATCATAGCCATGTCTTCCTCCTCTTGGATGTCAAATTCTTCATCGGAGGAATCGCCACTAGATGAACTCATCTACAAACATGAATTTGTACTAGTTTATACCTATGAACTAGTTACCTATGAACTCATCTACAAATTTAGAAAATTTTAGAGAACAAACATTGCATACCTTGCAAGTGTTTTGTCGAACACCATGCGCACGTGGAGGTTTCAACGACCGCCAAGCGATGTTCGTCGGAGGAACTACGTGCTGGCTGGCGGCGAGGAAGGAGCTGGAGCAAGGAGCGGCGTCGACGCGGCGGACGCGCTTGGGAGTAGAGGCGGAAACGGAGGCGGCGTCGGTGACGGCGGGCGCAAAATCGACGCTGCGGCAACCTACCCGCGTACGTAGAAAGCGGCGGCGTGCAGAGGACGAGCGGCGAAAGCGCCGACGGCTGGTCTAAATCAAGCGCCCTGGTCGCCGGCGAAGATGGGGAAAGATGCGGACGGAGGCGCGAGTGGGTGGAGGATTCAGATCTGGTGGTTGGTCAATGCGGGCGCAAGTTGATTTCGGCCGCGCGCTGGAGCGGCCGCCCCAAATTCACCGCAACGAGTACCGCTTGGGCCAGCGCGCTGGCCCCTTTTTACCGCGCGCGGAGTTTAAGCGCCGCTGCTGGAGACGCCGTTTCGGGAGCGCGCACGCTATATCGACGGTTTCTTGGGCGCTCGGCGTTTTAAGCGCACCTGTTTTAAGCGCACCTGTTGGGAGATGCTCTGAGTTGCTATGGAAAAACTTAACGCCTAGCTAAAATCGTCACCAATCCTAAAGCAACCTTCTTCATCACCTGCCTCTTACAAATCGATGCCCGCGGTCCGCCTCATCTGGGGTTGGTCTCAAATTAAGTCTCTCCCTCGCCCACAACTAGATTCGATCCCCTTCCACGGAAGTGCGCCACCCTCGACGGAGCTTCCCTCTCGTAGGCATCTTCAAGACTCTTCCTCCTGCCCCCTACCGAACTGTGGTGGATTGAGAACCCATCTGGTGGACGTGCTGTCGGTAATTTACGAAGCCCTAATATATTTGCTTGGCTGTTCTTCCCGTAGTCCTCTGGTACGTGAGCAAATCGAATCCCTACTAATCTGGCCCATCAAAACCCATGCATTGTTTCGTTACGTTCCTCTCCGTCTTCTTTATGATTGATCCCACAACAGATCGCGCTGTCGCAGAATCCAATAACTAATTCTGATACAGGTCTTCTTCTTCCACTTCTCCTCTTGATCGAGTTATCTTCCCTGCATTACACAGGTCACGGGAAGCTACGTACCACATCTATCTAGCAATCTGCGGCAGCCATGGAAAGGACCTTGCTGCTGAGGCCACCCGCTCTGGGTCTGGGGTCGCCTCCCGGACTTGCAGGAAGCACGACCAGCTGGAGGTCTCGGGGCACCACGAGGCCTCCCGCCGTGGTCCCGGCGCTTCCGATGCCGGCAAGCTGGCGCTCCGTCAAGATGTCAGCGCTCGCGGGCCAGCAGAGAGATCTACACGCTCCTCCTGTCACGCTCATCCCTGCCCTCATCGGTGGCGGCGGTTTCGGACACGCATCGTCCCGCGAATTGTCAATGTCTAGAGGCCGCCGTCGCCATGTGACCCGAGCCATGTTCGAGAGGTTCACCGAGAAGGCCATAAAGGTGATCATGCTGGCGCAGGAGGAGACGCGGCGCCTCGGCCACGAAACGGTCGGGAGCGAGCAGATCCTTCTGGGCCTCGTCGCGGAGGGCTCGGCATCGGCGCCAAGGTGCTTAAGTCTGCAGGGCTGAACCTCAAGGATGCGCGAGTGGAGGTGGAGAAGGTCGTCGGGAGGGGTAATGGTTACAGTGCGGGCGAGATCCCTTTCACGGCTTCGGCAAAGAAGGTGCTCGAGTCCTCCGCCGAGGAGTCGCGACAGCTTGGTATGCCAATATTGCCTTGCCAGACATCCAATTAAGAAGAACGTTTATGCGGTCTTAGTGCTTCATTATGCTAAGAATTAATTCTGTAAACTCTAAAATCACAGATAAGAGATAGGTTGGGTATGATTTAATGCTGATGCGAATCATTTATCATCACAAACAATTTAATTAGGGACTGTTAGCATGTGTGTTTGCATTAGTATGTCTCTTTGTGTTTCTTGTCATGTGAGCTGTTGGCCCCTGACACTCGAAAGTCCAAACAAGCAGCCCAGGATTCCAATTTTTTTATAGAAGTTCGCTAGAATCCCAGTTCAGAGTTTCAGACATTCTAGTAGGTGCAGGAATATTTCCATTCAAGCCAACTCCAAACTTTTGTAATTCTCCTCAAATTTGGTTGCGTTTTAGACAAATCAAAGGGAAAATTCTGGTCATTTGGCCTAACTGAATATTAAGTAATTATTATTTTCAGTTGTAATGTAGCCAAGAAAAGAAATGTGAACCAATATCACGTGTCTTATAGGAAAAGTACATCCTGGATGACTTTAACTTCACATGGTAGAATATCATTAGCAAGTTACTAAGCAAGATGACTTCCTTTAGGCTCAGTTTGTGGCTGATATATTGTCTTGTCCTGAACTTGTGTGCTGTGAAAAATAGGCATACAGACAGAAAAAAGTTGGTTAGACAAGTTCTGGTTAGAAAAGCTAGATTATCATAATCAACCTCGATGTAAGCGCAGACTTCGTTCTTTACTACTACTATTGCTGCAAACTGTTTTCTCTTGAAGAACTCAGATAATCTTTTATTTTCCACCATTAAATTCCCTTCAAATTGTCCAGGGCATAACTACATTGGATCGGAACACTTGCTTCTTGGGTTGATCCGTGAGGACGATGGCGCGGCAGCCATTGTACTTAAGAACTTTCAGGCTGATATCGGCAACATACGCAGTGAGGTAAATTTTTAAACTGCTTATGCTTACTAAACGATGAATATTTCACTTCCATTCTCAGTTCAAGACTCACAGCTATGCATTACGTTGCTTCTGTTAGGTTATCAGAATGATTGCTGAAGTCTCTGAAGGTGAAACTGTCGGCGCGGGTGTTGGGGGAGGAAGTAGTAGAACCAAGATGCCAACACTGGAGGAGTATGGAACTAATTTAACAAAATTAGCAGAGGAGGTTGCTGAACTAATCCTGTTAAATTGTATTAGGGTTGATAATGTAAGGGAATGGATTAATAACCGGTAAATCTGAATTTTGCTGCAGGGAAAGCTAGATCCAGTAGTCGGAAGGCAAAAGCAGATCGAACGCGTGGTTCAAATTTTGGGGAGACGAACAAAGAACAATCCCTGCCTGATTGGAGAGCCTGGTGTTGGAAAGACGGCTATCGCGGAAGGCCTAGCGCAGCGTATTGCCATCGGGGATGTGCCTGAAACGATTGAAGGGAAAACGGTTTGTGTTCATTACACACCTCTTGTGCTAAAATATATGCTATAATATAAAATTGTGCTAAAAAAAATGCTGTAATATTGGCTCTATGTTCTTCATTTTGGCTCTGTATTTTTTTCCTTCTACATCTATGTCTGATTAGTACACTAATTCCACACCTCTTGTGCTAAATATTACAGCATGTAAATATATGGTATATATACTATTGTATTCTAGGAAAAACATGCTATAATATTAGCTCTATTTTTTCATTTTGGCTCTTTATTGTTTTTCCTATACATCTATGTCTGATTACTAGTTCGCTATCATCTAACTAAGTCGACGAAGTGCAGCCCATATGAAGAACGATCACCTTTGACATGTTTTCCTTTGTTTGAGTTGTCCCGATGTTGTCTGGCATCACTAGGTGAAATGAATAGTTAAGATATTCGTCATGTAACCCATCATTGTAGGTTATCACCCTTGACATGGGACTTCTTGTTGCCGGCACCAAATACCGCGGAGAGTTCGAAGAAAGACTGAAGAAACTGATGGAAGAGATCAAGCAGAATGGAGAGATAATACTTTTCCTCGATGAAGTTCACACCCTGGTAGGAGCAGGAGCAGCAGAAGGTGCTATTGACGCTGCTAACATTCTGAAGCCAGCATTGGCAAGAGGTGAACTTCAGGTACGCCGATATGCACACTATCACCCCCGTAGTCTCACACCTGTCCAGATATGTTTACTTTCCATGAAATATAGCCAGTGTCTCATAGTAATTTTGAATTTTCACCAGTGTCTCGGAGCCACTACGATCGATGAATACAGGAAGCACATTGAGAAAGACCCTGCACTGGAGAGGCGGTTCCAGCCTGTGAAAGTTCCCGAGCCAACAGTTGATGAAACCGTAGGGATTCTCAAGGGGCTCCGGGAGCGATACGAGATCCACCACAAGCTCCGATACACGGAAGAAGCCCTGGTGCCGCTGCTGAGCTCTCCTACCAATACATCAGGTTTGTTAATAGTTCAGTGTTGGGTAGTTCCATCGTACTGCTGAAGTTTTCTTGACAGTCTCTTTTTTTTGCAGTGATCGTTTCCTCCCGGACAAGGCGATCGACCTGATTGATGAGGCGGGATCTCTTGTCAGGCTACGCCATGCCAAGGTAACATGACATTCTTTAACGCTGGAGCTAAAAAAAATTCCAACTTGTTACATAGAGTCTGAAATTTAAACTGTGTTGATAGCTACCTGAGGAAGCTAAAGGTCTCGACAAGAAGCTCAAGGAAATCTTGAAACAGAAGAATGACGCCATCCGTTGTCAACAGTACGAGTTGGTAAGTTTCGTTTATAAATTAAGAAAAAATAGCCTCGATTTTAGTTATCTTCACATCTTATAAGTATGTGCTCGTAGGCGGGAGATCTTCGCAGCGAAGAGCTGGAGCTTAAGAACCAGATCATGTCGCTGGTGGACAAGAGCAAGGAGATGAGCAAGGCAGAGGTGGAGTCCGGTGCGTCGGCCGGGCCGGTGGTCACGGTGGCGGACATCCAGCGCATCGTCTCAACATGGACCAGCGTCCCCGTGGAGAAGGTGTCCGTGGACGAGTCTGACCGGCTGCTCAGGATGGAGGAGACGCTGCATCGGCGTGTCATCGGCCAGGACGAGGCCGTCGTAGCCATCAGTCGCGCCATCCGCCGCGCGCGTGTCGGGCTCAGGGACCCCAGCCGCCCCGTGGCGAGCCTCATATTCGCCGGCCCAACGGGCGTCGGCAAGTCGGAGCTCGCCAAGGCGCTGGCCGCCTGCTACTACGGGTCCGAGGAGGCCATGGTCCGGCTGGACATGAGCGAGTTCATGGAGCGGCACACGGTGGCCAAGCTCATCGGCTCCCCTCCCGGGTACGTCGGGTACACGGAGGGTGGGCAGCTGACGGAGGCCGTCCGGCGGCGGCCCTACACGGTGGTGCTGCTGGACGAGATCGAGAAGGCGCACCCGGACGTGTTCAACCTGATGCTGCAGATCATGGAGGACGGGCGGCTGACGGACAGCAAGGGCAGGACCGTGGACTTCAAGAACACGCTCATCATCATGACCTCCAACGTCGGCAGCAGCGTCATCGAGAAGGGAGGGAAGCAGCTGGGCTTCGGCGAGGGCGGGGACGAGGCCGGCGGCAGCAGCTACGGCAGGATCAAGAGCCTGGTGGACGAGGAGATGAAGCAGTACTTCCGGCCCGAGTTCCTCAACCGGCTCGACGAGATGATCGTGTTCCGGCAGCTCACCAAGCTGGAGGTGAAAGAGATCGCTGTCATCATGCTCGCGGAGGTCGCGGGACGGATGAGGGAGAAGGGGATCGAGCTGATTGTCACGGATAGCTTCAAGGAGCTCGTTGTCGAGGAAGGGTACGACCCCAGCTACGGCGCGAGGCCGCTGAGGAGGGCCATCATGAGGCTGCTCGAGGACACGCTAGCGGACAAGATGCTCGCCGAGGAGTTCAAGGAGGGCGACTCGGTGATCATCGATGCCGACTCAGACGGGAAGGTTGTCGTCCTCAGCCGGCCTGGCGACTCGCCGGAGCCTCAGCCGCAGGAGTTTGCTGCCTAGTTAGTTAGTTGACTATCTATATAAAGAATAGTAGGAAAAGTAGTAAGGAATCGCATAGCTAGCTGATACTCTTGTTTAGCGTTGTGGTAGGGATGATTGAAAGAGAAATCTACTAGAGAATCTTATACTGTTTTGATGATACTTCCTCCATCTTATACTGTTTCCAAGGGAAGTGGAAATCACTTGCATCAAAACAACTAGGAAGTAGGAAGTTTCCGAATCCAACACAGGCAAAAAGCGCCAAATGCGCAATTTCTTCGCAATAGGTAGTATGTTAAAAGCTTATGTTTCCATGATAATGGTTGGCAAACTCATGACATCTGGCAAGCAAGAGAATGGGATTAAACTTCAATGCTTTTCCATGCTATCTTCAGTTGCTGCAAATCATATTGCCACTTGACAGGGTCGATATATTGTTATCGCACTGTCCTGAGTTCATTACTTCTATACAAAATGAGGATATATAGAGACCATCTAGATAGTAGGGCAACCAAAAGAACCCAGGAACTACCAGCTCAGTAACTAACACATGTAAATAAGGTTGAGGGCACCCCAGATTAAGTTCTACCTAGACCTCGTTTCTTTTGCTTCGGATTGGGACTTGATGATTCCTTAAAAGCTGATGGGCAAATGGTGTTTATGCCACAACCGTCGCATTTTGGTCTCAGTGGAGTACAGATTGTCTGACCAAATCCAACCTGCAAGACATTTTCAGGTTCATCCTATGATTAGCATTTCTGGCATTATATAATCCAAACGTGCTGTGCTTCGAGCAAAAAAAAAATTGTTCATTAGGACATTACCAGTAGTGGGTTTATAGGCTCCCACTCATCCTTCGGTAACCACTTCTCAAGAGACATCCTTGTTTGCTCTGGTGTCGTAGTTTTCTGTGCAAAAATACATGGTAAAGATAACTTGTTTCCAAGCAGAAATGTGATACAAAATTACTACCTGCTTCGTTCCTTCTCGGAAGACCCATCCAAGACGGTTAGAAATGCGATGAACATGAGTGTCCACACAGATTCCTTGAGTATTCTTCCATGCGATGCTCATCACCTGTTTAGTGAAAAATAGCTATGAGCAAAATTAAGTTTCCTAAAATTTAGACTACAGAGGACATTATAAGTACATAATTTACCAGATGAGCCATTTTAGGACCAACTCCCTTAAGAGCAAGCAGATCAGTCAAAGAATCTGGGATGTCCCCTCCAAACCGTTCAAGGCAAATTTTAGAAGCTTCTTTTATGAATTGGGCCTTTCTCTGATAGAATCCAACCTGATTAAATTATACAGTACAATATGAATAGCTGATTTTAATAGTTTCAAGCAAGATTGACAGTGGAAGCTAATATAAATGTAAGGTGCTCGCCTCCGACAGGCTCATTTAGCAACAATTGTAATTATCCACACGGAAGAGTAATGAAGTCCGAAGCAGGGTTTATCTCATCTAGTCTATTATAATATGATGCAAAAGTAGATGTATGAAATCTATCTGCATGCTTATAGCGTCAGGTACTAATAATGCTTAGTAGTTAATGCTTTGAATTAAATTGGGAAGGTGTGACTAGTACTGATCCTAATTAATCAAAAAGGCCTTGCAACTTACAGGTTTGATAAGATTTGCTAGTGTGGCCACATCAGTTCTGACGATAGCATCAGGGTCAAGTAAACCATTCTCAGAGAAACGCTCCACAGCAGCTGATAACAATTGATTCCAACATACAATCATGATTTTTCTCAAGGAGAAACACAGTTAAGACAGTTATAGCTACAGAAAATAACTAAATACAGTCGGGCCTTTTCATGACAAGATTAATTCGATTAATGGACAGACACATGGAAAAGTCTACAAATGGAAAATCCCCATCAAGATCGGAATATGAACGGCCATTCCACATTTCCACTAATCTATATTAATATTATCTCACATCAATTTCCTGCAAAATCAATTTGTACAGAATAATCAAAAATCTGAGCAAGCAAATCTTCCCCAGGGCCCCTCTGCATCCAACAGTATAACACACCATCACTAGATTCATGTAAAGTATTTTCTCCAACCAGGGGGTGAGCAAGCCGGACAAACAATGAGACCATTGCAATCTGCTAACTGCATACAAACTTCAGTTTCTAACAAGTGTCAAGTCAAAATGATACTACACGTTTTTGTAGAAGATGGGAAGATGATAAGGTTTTATAAGGAACACCGTGTGTATTACAGCAAGGTTTGGACTTGATATGAACCATCTATCTATGTAATCCATTGCATTTGAACAAATGTCAGCAGAATATGGGTTAGAACCAGTTTCAGCATTTCCAGGCTATCACTAATGTGCAAGAAATGATGAGTTCAACCAAGATCCACCAAATATTATCCTCAGAGCAGTAATTGCGAGAGATCGAAGTCTTTTAAGTCAAATGCAATATGCTGGGGTCATGAATTTCATGGTCCTTATAACTGAACTGAAAGTGATTTGAGTTACTGAGAGTTCTCAACAAATGACACTAAGAGAACCACTAATTGAGTTACTTTCAAATCCACTATAAAGTTAAAAGAGAATTCAAGGCATACCATGCGTAACTTCATCTTTTGTTTGGCTTGACATCATAGTTGATATCAGGACTGCAAACCTTTTTTCCTGCACAGGAAGCAATGTAGCTTATGGTTTCTTAATTGATGAGAATCAACAGTGTTCCATAGGATCATTCAGTATAACTGAAGCCAAAGCTTTTACCAGTCAAAAGCAAATATTAAATCCGCTTAAAAGTATTAGCAGATCAATGTGTAAAACTATGTTTACAACAAATATGAAGTGATATGAGTTCCACTGGAAGTTAGCGGATTAACAGGCTCAAATTTGTGGCCAATCTATGATCTATTAGCCATGAACCGATATACAGACTGCATTTTCTGCCTAGGTAGCAAATAGAAATACATTTTCAAATGGAAACATAGTACAAGAATATTAGAGGAATTGGCGAACTGCATGAACTCACACTCTCCCTATGTATGACATATTAACCCGAAGAGGATCACACGCTCATGTTTAAATGGACTTTGTAAACTACACTTTGTTAGTTTTGATCAACTCTGACAGATACCTTGGGGGAAGAAGAGAACCAGCCTTTTCACAGCCCATTGTATCTACAGGGGCTTCGCCCGATAACCTCATGCTTTTAATACCTCCAAGAACCGCTTCCCAATTTTCTGGAGCGGCGACTGCATAAATTACTGTGTTAGGTTCCTGACCAGTAAACGGGTATGAGGATAATTACAGTATGTAGGAGCAAAAAATCTTAGTAGAGTAGTCAAATTATCTGGTTTTGACACAATTGTCCTGCATGGTGCAACAGTTGACCATTCAAGTGGCACATATGTACTGATGTGTGATGTGAGGAAAAAGTGAACTGAATGTATCACTAAGTTCAAAGAGTTTGAACTTCATTTTGAATAAATAGACATCTGAAAAAAGATGTATGCGGCAATCAAATGGCTGGCATGCAGGAGCCAACATGTATGGTTAGGCTGATTTCACGTTACCATAATAATAATCCTCAGCGCATTCATTTTTTAATGGTGTGTGTTGGAAAGAATTTGAGCACTAGATGGCAAAATGATAAATTTGAGTAAAATATTGTTGGTACTGATTGAACAGATTTGACTTGATATCAGCTTGCGACAAAAGAAATCATCAACAATTAGAACAGTAGGGATAGACATAAAAGATTCCACAATTTCTCTTTCCTGGTCTTATTACATCTTTACAGGAGAAGAAGATTACCTTTCACTTTCACAACAGATGAAACTCTGACCGTTTTCTCCAACCTGACTGAAGACATGAAGGGGTAAGCTTCTTGTAGGACACAGGGAAATTTTATAATAACATGACACACTTACATTTACAACAAGATGATCATATGGAAGTATGCAAGAAATCGCAATACCAACAGGGGGCAGTGGAGTATGGTTGGACAGTTATTACTGCACAGACTAATGATAACAAGCCATGCTTGAAGCAACAAATGAAAGCATGCAACAACTGACTCTTAGCATTCATGAAAATCCTTTTTAAACATAAGCAGTGCACAATATAAGTACATGCTACATGTACAGATATTTATTGACGAAATACGAATATGATCAAAACATTTAGATGAAACATCAAAACTTATCAGGTGAAGTGTTCTTACTTGATGATGCCGGTACCCTCTTTGTAGATGTTGATGCTTTTGCCTCAAACTTCTCGTATCGAAAATCTTCAATGTCAGGAACAATATCAACCTGCATATGTTTAGATAATCTTGAGTGGACCTAAATGGAACCAACATTCAGCAGTGGAAAAGGAAGCACTATAAAAGTGACAGCATGAATGCACAAATGCATCGAAAGAGGGAAACTGCATGTGTGCAATTACATCTCAGAATAACTGAACACCCAAGTGGACAGTACTTTAAATCAAGGATATGGGAAGTACAGATACATTATGCACGCACAACACTTCCTTTTTAATATGAAGACATTATAACGAGTCCGCAGACACCTGTTTATTAGGATACTCCTCCTTTACTTCAAGCGCCCGGTTCAGCCTTTTCCTCTTCACGGGATTCATTTCAGATTTGGAGTCGTCAAAAGAAACACTGGGTTCATGCTTCACTTCTCTTAAACCTGAAAATGCATCAATTCATGCTTTAGACCAAAATAATAATAATACAAAACACACTTCAGAAATAGAACATGTAGATTGTAACAGTCCAGATATGACTAAAAGTGGAAAGTATTAAGTCGTAGTAGAAATGGGTACGTAGTTAGGAAAACTATTGGTGATCATACTTGAACTTTTTTTAAGTCAATAATATGACTCTTGACTGACTCTTAACATTCATAGTAGTCCTTTTAAAACTTAAGCACATACTAGATGTACAGAAACTTATTGACAGTGTTATTATGGATCAAATCATTTAGACAAAACATCGAAATTTATCAGGTGAACTGTTCTTACTTGATGATGCAGGTACCCTCTTTGTAGATGTTGATGCTTTTGCCTCGTTCTTGTCATATCGAAAGTCATTAATGTCAGGAATGATACCAACCTGCATATGTGTAGATATTTTCTTGAGAGGGACCTGAATTAAACCACAAACCAGCACTGGAAAAAGAGACACTACAAAAGTGACACATGAATGCACAAATGCATCAAAAGAGAAAAACTGCAACCGTGCAAAAATATCTCAGAATAACTGAACATTCAAGCGGATAGTACGTTCAAATCGAGGATATGAGAAGTGCAGAAAGATTAAACATGCACAACGCTTCCTTTTCAATATGGAAAACATTATAGTGAGTCCGCAATTACCTGCTTCTTAGGATACTCCTCCTTTACTTCAAGCACCCGGGCCAGCTTCTTCCTCTTCATGGAATTCATTTCAGAGTTGGAGTTGTCAAAAGACACACTGGATTCGCGCTTTACTGCGCTTAACCCTGAAAATGCATCAGTTCATGCTTTAGACAACAAGAGTAATAAAATTGATCACAATTCAGAAATAAAACATGTAGAATTTAACAGTCATAGATAAGACCAAAAATGGAAACTATCAAGTCGTAGTTGAAGTGGATGCGTAGTTGGGCTGAAAAAATATTGGTGACATACTTAAACTTTTCTTGTTGTATGACAATTAACAAGCAAACTTCTTGGGCATTTTCGAGCGGAAAAAATCATACTTTGGATTATATATATGCCTTGAAATTAAAGTTTCGGGAACATGAACATACAGAACTAAGTGAGATAACTCTTTAAAACAATGTCGGTTTTCTGAAATAAAGAGCATATGACAATTGGAAAGTCTATAATGCACGACCAAATATTCAAGCAAACACACTGAGTTCGCACATTTTGTCAAGCGAAATGAACAATCCGGCCTCTAAGCCTTCGGTGTTAAGAAAAAACACTGTTTTGGGGGGTGGGGTTGCTTCCATCTTCTGCATCGAGTGAGAAAATATTGAAATTTTACCTCAAATCAACTAAATGTACAAGTATTTTCATAAATAGCAGCAAATAGAGCAGGGAAATAAACAGGTACAAAACTGAATTTAAAGGAAAAGCAAGAGGCGAACTTTCAGCTGGGTTGAGCTCCGGGCGGGAGGCGCGAACCAGGGTGGAGGCGGACCGCGCCCTGGGCATGGAGAAGATCGAAGAGAGGAGGCCAATGTGGGACGGGAAGAGATGGAAGGGCATCAGCAGCAGGTGTGCGCCTCTGCGTTAGGGTTTTACTCCATTAGCCACGGGAGGAGCAAGGTCTTGTTGGCTGATGGTTCGGCTCCAACTTTCCCCTGTCTTTTTGGTTCTCTGCTGGTGGCGAGTGGCGTTAGACCGCGATGCGTGGCTTCCCTCCTTGCGGTGGCCAGGTTTGTCTCGTGGGATGCTGCATCGCCTCTCGTAATCTGCTGCTGTTTTTTTATTTCCAGAGAGAATGTGACACTTTATTAATCAGATGATGATATCATTACAAAGTTCTTTCCGGATACAATCCGGAATAACAAAAGTACAAACCAAAAAACATAAAACGAGAGCAAGAAGAACGAGCGGTGCCGCCACATTGGACAACTTTTTTTTTTTGAAAGAACAATACATAAAAGACGTGACTAATTTTCAGTCAGATGGAGTTAAATTAGTTCTCAATTAGGTGACGTAATCGAATCTTAGTTAAAACTCTTGACTAGCACAAATCACGATGCAAATCCAACGGGTCATAACAACAAAACCGCAGTTGCAATCCAACTTGTAGTAACTTACAAACGCACCTTGGAGCGTCTCCCTTCCCCGTCCACGGTAGAAGAAGGGCGACTTTTGGGATCCTCAGCTCGCGCCACCGCCTCGCCGTCGATCCGTTCGATTCCCCGCCCTCCGGCGGCGGGAGGACGGGGAATCGACGGATCCGTGTATATAGGTAGTGTAGGGGTGAGTTGGGTTGCTGCTGGAGTCGCCATGGAGGAGGAGGCGGCCCCGGTGGTGCTTTTGCAGGTGGAGGTCTTCCTCTGCGGCGGCGGCGCTCCACGGAGCTCTGGCGCTGCTCTTCCGCCGCACCTGGGCTCGCAGCTCTGCGGAGTTGCCGTGCGCGGTTCCCCCTTCGCTGGATGCCGCGGGACGGCGGTTCTGGCGTCGACGACTGATGTGCAGGTGGCTGGTGAGGTCTGGTTCGACGACGGCGACGTCCGATGGTGTAGGTCCTCTGTGGCCGACGATCGGCGACTTCCCGTCCGCTCGGGGGTGCTCTCGATCCAAGGCGTCAAGGAGAGCATGAGCGGCGGCGCGCCACCGACGGCGCCAAGGACGAAGACGAAGTCGATTTGCAGCAGGGTTTGGACTGTAATTTCTATTTTTCTGAGGACCTTTCTGTAATACTGGACTTTCGTTCAGCCCCTTGTACTCGCAAAAAAAAAAAAAACTTGTAGTAACTTATAAGTGCACGAATTGCGATGCAAATCTGACGGTGTAAGACTCGATTGAGTGCTATCTCAGAACTACCAATTTGATACATAATACCTGCTCCTAGGGTGCCTACAATGGAAGGAGCCCCAAATGAAGACGAAATTCGTTGGGTCAAAAATCTTTTTCTACACAAGACAGACAATATGAAACTAGGATCATGTTGAGGTAGCCATGGTATCAAGAGATCGTTAGCGCGCGTCTAAGGGCCAAACCTTCAGCAAGTTTGGGAGAAGCAAAATCCGCAAGTCCTTCGGTACACGAGAGTAGGAAGGTACCATTGTGATTACATAACACCACTCCCAGTCTTTTTCGTTGACCAGGGCTGCATCAACATTCGCACAAACCATTTCTGGTGATAGTGGAGTCCATCGAGTAGTCGTGGGAGAGAAATCACACCCTAGTTGCAGACTTGGTTGTGAAATAGACAAGATCATGTCGACATATACCATGATCTTGGCCGCCACCCTAAAGGATATAAGACCCTCGTTGTTTTTAGCATCATTGTGTACTTCTCATATATGCCAAGTAATAGCAAACACGATGGCATTCATCCCACTTTCTCTTGCTAGCATGTCGAAGGTCCGTTTTAGCATGATCAATATCATTTTTGTGTTGTCGTAGAGGAAAGTGTTCTTTCACCGAGCTCCAAGCAGAGCTGGCAAAACAGACATAACAAGAAGAGATGCTCCTCCGGTTTAGGTTCTCCAGAAAAGATGCAGTTGTCATAGTCCGGGATGTGTCGATGTGGTAGTTCATGGCATGAGGGCAAACAATTAAGAGCCGTTCACAAAAGAACTATCTTTCATTTTATTTTGAGCTTTGAAGTGATTTCCAATTCTTCATCTCAGTAAATATATCAGAGTTGGTACCCCTTCTAGCCTTCGATGCGGCTTTCCTCCCGCTCCAATATACTCCCATCGGTGCTCCCTTAGATTCATCACTCAAATATATATTGGGGGCGCAGGCAAGCCGTGTCCTCTAGCCTTACCCTGGTTTGAGAAGATGGATTTAGTGTTTGTTAAATTATATGCAAACTTGAAAGTATATGAACCAAACTCTTCATGCAGCCAAGAAGGAAAATCTTCCCCTCCATGTCGGCTCATAGGAATATCAATGTGGTTGGGTTATCTTTTTAGGGTATTGTTTGGACGGACGCTCCGCCATATCGCAAAAACCAGTTTATGATATAGCTCAGACCATTTTTAATATATCTACTTTTACCGAATAGATGCTCTTATCGGGTCGACATTGACAATTAGGTCTGCTTTGATTTGAAGGAATCCTGTAAGAATTTCGAAAGATTCCATCCATAATATTTTTTCATACATGTATCGTTTGATTTGTAGGATTAGATCCTTATGAAATTTCCCCAAAGGATTGCATTGCACCATGTTTTAGAGTAAAATTTCATCCACTCAACTCTCATGTTACAACTCCTTTATTTTTCCTGTGATATACACACTCCTTGATGAAAATTCTGTAGGTTCTAAATCTCGTAGAATTTAATTGGACATGACATTCTAATTCCTGCAACTTTCTTATTCATGTGTCTGAGAATTCTACGAAGGAAGGCCTTACTTAGTTTTCATGAAAGTAGATTGGTCTCGTTAGAGCGTTTTCCAAGAACATTGCTATTTTGGATTGCTAAAATCCGAGTATAGCAAGAGGAGAGAAGGTTAGCAATCCCAATTTTTTCTCCAAAAAGTTTCCTATAAAATATAGAAATCAACTCAATGACATGTGAAAACCGGGGCAGCGCGGTGCATGAACCATTGGAGCAGCACGGTCCACATGTAAATGGGACAAAGGGACATAGTAACCATTTCCTAACAATTGCTATATTTTAACTTTGGATTTGCACATGTGGCAGTTGAAAACTAAATTTTACCAAGCTTGTAATTCTAACAATTGCTATATCTTAACCTGATTGCTGAAGTTGTAGTTTTTATAAATTGGGGGTAGATATACGAAAAGTCGTTTTGTCTCCAGAGTTCCATTGCTCTCTCTATTTTTTAAAAAAAAATCGAAAACCATATGTAAAAGTTTTAAAAATTCTGAAAAAAAGTTCCAGTGCATGTTATGAACTCGGGTGCCTTGCAGAGCACTCTGTTTCAGCGAAACAAATCCGTACACCCGCGACGCGGGACTCCTTCCGCTTCGCCCCCGCGGCCCCGACCGGATGGCGAGCCTGCGCCTCCTCCTTCTCTGCGCCGCCGCCACCTTGTCCGCCCTTCTCCCCGCCCCCGTCTCCGCCATCCGGTGAGTGAGATCCGTTCCCTGGAAACCCCTCCTCCCTACTCGAGCAGCGCGACCTAGAAATGCAAATGCTCTCTTGTCGCTGTTTAGAGCTCTAAATTAGTATTTCTGTATCACTCGGTATCCGACAATCCGTGGTAGTTCTTTCGTGTTCTGCTGCGGTGTGGCACGGTTGGGACTTGGAGCCCTACCGTTTGCCGTGCGGCTTAGGTTGTACTACCTCCTTCCCAAAATATAAGATGTTTTGGTAGGCTATTTTAGACTACCAAAACATTTTATATTTTGGGACAGAGGTGATAGTACCGTAGATCTCATAAGTTCTTCCGTTTCCCATTCTTCTATTGTGATTGCAATCCCCGCTTGCCTGCTTGGCTGTGCATATAATATGTTGGGCCTAACTGAAGTCTTGACTGGTGAAATGCGGGTTCCCGGTTCTATACTGGTTTGCTGTGAGCCTGTGATAGTATCACTTGATGTGATTGACCAGTACCAAAAGTGCTCGGCAGTTTGAAATGTTCTGGTTCTCTACCAGTTTAACCATTGCTCTATGCTTTCATCCTTCGTCGATGAGGCGTGTGTTTTTATCTGTATCACTTGGTTTCGGTTCCTCGTCATACTTGATGTTGATGTTTGTGGAATCATACCTCATTCTTGATTATAGCTTGTGGAATTATGTTTGATCTGAGACGGCAATGTTTGGTGGAGCTATGGTTTCTTGTCAACGCATGACCACAGCACATTACATGTGCTGATTTTATTTGTTTTCATTTACTGCCACAACATCAGAAGAAATGATTATACAATAGATTTTTATATAGTGACAAGTATTGGGCTAAATATATGGTAATAATTATATTCAAATGGTGCTTCATGCTGGGGCAAAGGTTCCATTGTGGAGATGGCACCACCACCATGAGGCTACCATTATCAGTGTTCCTCCATTTAGTGTTAGCACATTCATTTCTTGTCATTCCAGATGTAAGCTTGATATTTGGATGCTATTCACTAAATATAATGACATAATATGATTTAATTCTTGTTCAGGAACGACATTGGTTTGGCTGCACCCATTGTGTGCAGGAGAACTGTTCAAGGGAGACATTTGATATCAGATGATAATGGTACTACACATGTGCCTCTCTTTTGCATAAACTGTCTTGTAAACTTTTGCTCCCTTGTAGCCTTTTGTTCTCTAATAGAACACATTCTTTCCAGGTTATGTATGTTCTGCCCTTTCAATTGATCCATGGTCTCGCTGCTGCCCAAGAACAGGAGCACGCTTTTCCTGTCAGTGAGTTGCCTACCTTCTGTTGCATATGTCAATAAAAGCAGTGGATCGTACAAACAGGGCAACATTGTAAATCTAACACAGTTCATGACACCATCCAGGGGCTGCAACCTTGATTTACAGTGCTGCGACTCTTACGAGTATTGCGTTTCTTGCTGCTTGAATCCTTCTAGGGTAAATTCTTACTAGTAGTACTTGAGGGGAACAAGAAGATTGAAGATGTGAGTTATTTCCCAAGTCATTTACTCATCCTTCTGTTCTGACAGACCAAGGAAGGAGATGTGCAGAAGCTGAAGGTAGCTAAGCCAGCTACTGCTGGTAAGATGCTTGTAGATTTTGTTTGGTGTACCTTGAATAATGTATTGTGTTGGAAGCTTTACAGTTTATCATCGTTTAGGGATGTACACCAATATCTTCGATTTCTGCATGGGAAGATGCCGCCATAGTTCTGCAAGCGTGGTACTGGTTCCTTCTCAGGCTAATATGAATGTTTCAGGACATCTTTTACATGCATATGTAAAATAAGGAACCGTGGTTCAGTCATTTTCATCCTCACTGTGTCTTGTTTTGCTGGGAATGTGGCGTATTATAAATACAGCAATTACGAGTTCAAATGATATGCTAAACAACTATTTTTTCAATGTAATTTATTCTTTGAAATCTACCAGGTCCATGAAAATGCTTATGCGAGTGACTTCCACCACTGCTTCGGGCTGCAGCAAAATTCATCGGGTAAGCAATGTACTGATGTATTCTCGTATGTTGGCTAAATTACCACATTCTCACAGCATCTATTCTGATCATTTCTGGTGTACCTAAATTATCTTGATAATGCTACCTTTATTCTTCTTGAGATTCAAAATCAACCATCCACTAGGTGTGGATATGAGCCAAGCTCCACTTGGCTCGACTCACATGTTGCTACATGCTATGAGCCATAAGTAGTGGCTAGCCTGGTTCAGAAAGGCCAAGCCAATTCACTCAGCTCATGGTCTTCACTGTATAGTAGCAGCCAGTACTAGCCACACTAAAAAGAAATATATGAGGTATGCCACAGTTGGAAATTGTCACTGAGGCCGGCGAAGACAACGTTTTTGCAGTAAATTTATGTCAGAATCTAAAGATAGAATATTTGGATCCGGATTTAATCTCAAGATCTGAGCTTCAGAATTGTAGCTGTTCTAACCATTTATAGCGATTTAGGTCTGGAGTATAAGTTTGATTTAAAGCAAGAAACAAGAGGTCACATTTAACTATGAGAACAAAAAGCAATTTCAAGCCCAGAAAAATAGACATATTCGTCATTACCTCTTGAATCTGGCTGTGTTGATATCTTCATTTACAAGTTACTCCCTCCGTTTCTAAAGGTAAGACTTTCTAGCATTTCTGACTTTGTCCTGATTCGTTCCTAAATGAGTGAATCAATACACTAAAACATGTCTACATACGTACGGCTCAGGACAAAGTCAGAAAGGTTAGAAAGTCTTATATTTTGGAACGGAGAGAGTATCATTCTATCTATCTGGTTATTGCTTGCTCAAGAACAAGCATGGGATGAGCGTGCATCATGGCCATGGTTGGGCCCATGGAGAGGGCACACAGCAGATTAGATAATTAGTTTGTTAGCATTTATCTATTTCATTGATACAGTTCACTAGCTCTCTGTTTGTTAGTTAGATTCAGTCAATTAGTTATCTTCCATTAGAGATTCATATGACGAGCTTTGAGCCGATAATTATGCGGGGGTAGGCTGACTTTCTGGAATTTGTCAGATGGGTGGGAACCTGAGATTTCCTGGTATTGGGATTTTTTTGTTGACTTCTTGGGTGTATGAGAGAAACAAGAATCGGACCTCTGGTCTGTTTTAGTTATTTCTTTTCAAGCTTAGTCTGAGCTGAGAGCTGTGCACAGTGCTCAGACCTCAGATTACCACGTCAATGTTTATGCATTAAGAAATGATTATGCATAGTTATTTAGCAGGATCAACTGAATCAAATTGTGGATCAAGGGACTGTGGATCTAGGTTGGCTGGCATTAACGTCCTTTTGGGAGGTAAGGAACTCTAGTTTAAGCTCTATATGTAGGTCGTTGAATGAAGCCTATGAGAAATGCATTATGAAATCACAGTTGAAATTTAGGCAGGGGGAATCATGTAGTTCTGTGTGCGGAGCAAAAGGACAATCATGTGTTCCGAGCAGGCTTTCTGAGCTGAACAAATGTGAGATGTAAGTCTAAGTAAAACATCTAAATTTTCCATAATTTACCTTCAAATAATATGTCAATGTGAAATATTTCTGTGTAATGATTAGTCTGAACGACCAGTCAGTAGCAAGTTTTATTGTGAGTGCGTCAAGAAAATAATGATTTTTTCCATGATTGCACATGGATCCAGTTTATGGTTTTATTGAATAGTCTGCACTAGATTGTTCTTGACGATGAACGATATTGCATAGTTGATACCCATATTTTAAAGTTAATACGAGCTGGTATTTTAAAGTTGAGCCAAAATTACACCGGTTTTGGGCAAGGTTCTATTAAGCGCTAGGCGCTGATTGAGCATTTTGTATCCGCTTTTTCCTTTTCTGAAGGATTAAAGCGCTAAGCGCAACGTTTAACCGCTAGGCGTTTTGCCTCCGCTCAGCGCCTAAGCGAGCTTTTTATAACCTTGGTTTTGGGCCAACCATGTGTTGAAGCAGGCCCTGGTTCCATTCAGCTGTTTTGGTCGTTTCTAGGGCCACAGAGGTTACTTGCCATACACGGTTACTAAATTAGAATGTGGAAACACTCTCGTTGTTGGAGAAGTTTCAGATATCCACATCCATTGAAGTTCTGATATTATCAGCTACTGCCTACTTGATTAAATGAAGCAATGCTAACAGTATTTTATATAATGGAGTGATGGAAACTAAGAAGCACCATGTATCTTGGTACGGATCTGCAGCCTATTTTCTGCAGAATCTAAATCTTAATGCTGTAGATTTCATATCCTGTGTAGGTGTGTATGAAATCACACATGACAACAGTATTGTTAACCCGTAGATTCTTAAGAAAAAATCATTCTGGAGCCCATATGGGGCTTTGCTTTTACCAGTTTAATGTTAGTTGTTCTGTCAGTAACTTAGTTTATGAATCAGAGTTATCTGGCTTGTTTATCATTATCTTCTAGGTCTTCCAAATATTAGTATGCTTGCTTATGGTTCTTACAATAAAACCATCTACTCTGCACTTCTATATAAAAGAAATTTTCTTATGTTGCAAATCAGCACAAAGACACTTTGGCTGGAGTCTTATTTGAAACACAGTTTTGTTGACCTTTTTGCCTGATTATTTATTAAAAGAGAAACAATTAACAGTTGCGTGCTCATGTTTTATTGTTGAAAACAGTTTGCAGAAATATATGAGATGCAGAAGTGGTTGCTTTCCTAGTCTTGGACCAGACCAACCTGCTGAAGTTGTAGATGAAGCTCCACGAAGTTTGGTACGACTAATATATATTTATGTTGTTTGACCACATGAAGACTGTTAAGATGTTCTCTAGAGAAAAGATATTCCATTATTCATTTTTTATGCAAATACTTTTTTGCGTATACTTCTAGCCATATCCCAACTCAAAAGTGTTCTTAACTGTTCTAACCATTCCTTAAAAATAGCCAACGGGCATGATTTTTTTCAATACCATTATACAAAAACCAGCCATGATAATGTCTCCCTGAGCCCTTTAGACCTCACCTAAGTGTCCGTCTGAACTAGGCAAAGGAATCAAGCATCAACTGTTTAGCAAAATACACATGACTTCACGACTTACAATCCCATAGTTGTTGTTTCTTGCTGTGGCTGGAGATAAACTGTTTTTTGGATGATCAAAATCATGATTATCCAGATTTCAGAGGGAACCAACACATCTAGTGCCATGGCCTGCAAAATAAACTGACAAAAACACTCAAATAGCAACTCTCCCTGCATCTATCTTTCAGCCTGAAATGAATGGAAAATACACTTTGTTTCTTCGAGAATTTTCACCCAAATGATCTGTGTTGAACTAACTAACTGTGGATTAATGTCATTAATTTGAAGTTTCCTAACTATTCGGCATTTGAAGGTTTACTCAAAATATTTCAGTGAAGGACCTTATTTGATGGTTGTCTTGACCCTTGTGAAGTGCAGTGTTTATTTTGGTAGCATAGGAACATCAAAAGCGAAGCATTTAGTGTTAAATGGGGAGTGGGGGCATAGCTCATCTACGATATATGTACAAAAGTTGACCTAGTTGGGTGGCCATCCAACCTTGCCATTGTCGAGAAATGACTGCGCGGAGAAGATTTTGCTGGTATCAGTGGGAACCAATAGTTAATCTCTCAATCCGAAGCCCTATCATTTTAGTGTAAGAACTTGGCCAACCTGTCACGTGCGTTTGTTGGTAAGGGTCTGTAGACCAGGTACAGGGCACTTGCTCTCTTCTACTAGCCATCAGGGCCTAATTGATGGCATGTTTGGAGAGTCAATTATGCTCTAGTTTGTGTCTTTCGACTAATTATTGCTCAATCATAATAGACTATATGGTGTCCCTTGCCTAAGAAATTTACATCTAACTAAGACAACAATCTCAAACTGCAAGGAAACTTATTCATCTAATCTATTTTCCTAACTATTATTGTCTGTCTCAACTCGTAAATAAGATCTTTATCTATTAATTTGTTTGGTTGAGATTGGGAACTGCTGTACTCTCCTACGACTTGATACAACAGCCATGACATAACCATTTAGGCAATGCTGGTTCTGCCACACTTGGTAAATCTTTGTAAACCGCTGGCCGTTCGTGCTATCTTCCCGCTTTTTTCCCCGAGGAGGGCAGGGTGCTCCTGCAATTCGTTTAGAAGAATAGAGTTGAACCAGTTTATAAGGGAAACCGGGCCCAAAAACCATACATTGAACTGTTTATGAGGAAAACCTGACCAGAAAACTGCACAAGCGAGGGAACCCCATCGTCCACACGACGCTAGTCCACCAAATGCAACAAATATGCTAGTTTTCTGGCAGGCAACAAACCGGGCAAAAACCATACATCTTCAAGCTTTTCCTCAATGAAAGTGACACGTTTCTAGGCATGTTTGAGAAAAATTCTGGTTTTCCACATGGCATATCTGTTTTGAGTATTGGATCTTGGCCAGGGACCAGGGAAGAAAAAGGAATTTTACCCTTGGTTTCCAGTTCTCCTGTTTTCTAAATAGAATAGATGGTACAGAGCGAAGCATATCTTTCAATAGATTTCTAGCTGATGCTTCCATTTTTTCGAGAAAAAGCAAAAAGCCTTGGGGTCTCGATACATTGGTAGCAGAAAAGTCATGCATAGAGGAGATCCCATGAGGCCAACCCCACAGAGTTACAACGCGACACTCTACGTACTGATGTTTTGCATTAGTCTCAGTGTGTCTTTGGGCGGACTGCTTGTGCTAGCGAATAGACATAACACATGGAACTAATTTTCTTCTGGCTGCTGTTTCAGAATCCAGGAGCATGCTTGTACATGCAGATGGACAAGCGCCTCACGTGTGATGGCTCACATCATCATACTCGAAGGCTCTGTCCTTGCGCATGAAATGGGATAAAAAACAATGGAACTCATGTGAGAGGTAATTTTCTCTCAAATGGCTCATCTGATTTTAGAAACTCCTCTAATTGCCAATATGTAGCCAAAATTGTTATCGCTCACATTAGCCACTCACTTGCCAGGAAACAAGTGGAGATGATCTGCTGAAAACTGATGGCTCTCTGTCATTAACAACCTTTTCCTACCCGGTGGTTGCCTCAAAATGACACCTCTGCACCGAGTTGCCTCAAAATGACACCTCTGCACCGAGTTTTGAAATGGCGTATCACCGATGAAAAAAGGAATAATAAGTACACGTGCATCTTCCAGTGGCATTTGCATGCATCAGTAGTGCCATTGCTCCACCTCCAATTGCATGCCATCAATCGCAAGCAGCATATCATCCATGCTCTGGCTATATTTAATTTAGCCGTGTCTAGTGTAGGTTGTTTATCGTTTGCATGTGTGGATGCAACGATATGTGTGCAGAGCAAACAGCTTCTGAAACATTTATCTTTATAATATATCTTGTCACAAATTTCCATGCATGTTTAGTACAAAATAACCAAAACGAACTAGAGAAACATGACTTCTTAAATCAACTGCACGATGACAGCATCACAGACTTCCATGCGCTTTGCTGGCTCCTTAAAAGGAGTAGTTAGGCTTGTAGGTTGTCATAATCTTTGGCCTCACCCTCGCTTTGTTATCATCCTTATTCTGACCAGTGTTGCTGCCTGTGTCGTTGTCCTCCTCTTCTGCTGCTTCCTCTTCTGGCAAGTCAAAGGCAGGATGAGTGAATATGTTCTCCATGAGCCGTGTACCTCTGAGGGCATTGGTGAGAGGCAGATGGCCCTCTGGCGTGTCATCGTTCAGCTCCCATATGAACTCATCAGGGAAGGCCCTGTAGTTGTACTGCAACACTTCACTGTCCAGCTTCTTCATCCAGCCAATCTTGATGAACAGGCGGGTGTAGTCGCGCAACGACTTCTCCCAAACGCGTCGCTGCACGCTGTACCCAAACTTGCCGTTGCTATGCTTCATCCAGAGCTCGTCGATGGCGCGGAGGTCCTCCACGGAGATGAACTGGACCTCCGAGAAGAAAACATACCCTCGACGACGCGCAGGCTCGCCGGCGAGGTGGATGAGGAGCGCGCGGGTGGTTTCGTCGGCCTGGCGGTAGTCTCCCTCCGCGAGCTGCTGGCCCAGGAGCTCCAGGGAGGGTGTAGGGGGCGACGTTGCCGCAGAGGCGACCGGAGTCGGAGCCGCGGTGGATGCTGTGGTCACCGAGGAGGAGCTGCTGGAGAAGAGCTTGAAGGAAATGCTGGTGCTGGCGTTGGTGGTGAGCCTGAGAGCTGTGGCAGGGGAGGCTTCATGGACTGTGCTGTTGAGGAAAGAATGGTGGTGCTGAAGAAGGAAGGACTGGAGAGAAGCGTTCGCCATGGCAGGCGGCAAAAGAGTGGTCTGAGGATGGATGGGAGAGGGGAGGAGAAAGGGAGGGAAACGATGATGATAAAGGAGTGGATGGGGTTTTGTGGGAGGATTGTACTTGGTGGTGGTGTGGGGTGTAGACTTGAGGGTGTATTGTCTGTGTGTGCCCTTCGCGTTGTGAAAAATTCCGGCTGTGGTTTTGTAGGGGTGCATCTTGGAGAGAATACAAAGGAGCCCTGTGATTGGTGGGTTCTGGGTGAGGTGAGGATACTGGCTATCACAGTTCAACACGGGTGCGAGGGGACTCGGGGGAGTGAGGTGGCTAGGCTGAGTCTGTAGAACATTCCTGTTATATTCTATTACCACTCTAGTTTGCTCTTGCGGAAGAAAAGCTGAAGCTAATTTTGTGTGTGGTCCTATCCATTTTTCAGTTCAGTGGCTCAGTTCTCTCTTTGTTTCCACATGTAGCTTTTCCTTGTTTCTGTTAATAAAATCTTTTTTTAAGGAATATATTAATGAAATCTGTAACATGTTGAGTAATAAACAAATTTGTCATCCTCATTTTGCTTACACGTGGCTTGTGGGTCTATGGACATGTTGCACGTGAATCTGTACCTACATGGAAATGTGCGAGATTGATGCTCTGGACGGCAGGCCCGACGTATGCTGTTTCGTTGTCGTGGCACGTCAGCTATTAAACTTAGCTCGGTGATTTGAAAAACAGTTTGCTTTCCTGCGCTGTGCATAAAATAAGTAAGTGCACCAGAATAGTGAGCAGTGAGCTAGTCGAATCCTACTATTTATTTGCATATGACTACGATAATATTTTTGCACCATATTTTGCATGTGTGCATATTATGCTATCATGCTCATCTATAACTTCCCTTAAAATAATGATAAGTTTTTGGAGCGGAAAGCAACACATCAAATGTAGTGAGCTAATTTCTAATGCACAAGAACTATGAAAAATATTACGTTCTATTTCCCTCCAAACAGCATAATGTATTAGCAAAAGCACACTAATAAAAATATAAATGAAGTTTTGATCGTGAAATATAAGTCTATCATTTAACGAAAAAACAATGAGAAAAACACAACAAAAAGTCTGGTGGCATAATCGCATAATGAGAAACATTATTAGCACCTTAATTATATAACGATGTTTTACTCTGATCCTAGTCTACCATTTCCTTATCAATCACACGAGAAGAACACGAATCTACAAGCAAAATTAATCTTAGAATTGATCAAACACATAAATTACCTATTAGCAGACGTTCAAAGTAGCAGACTAGTTGGAGGCGATGAGCCGACGAAGATACACAAGCGCCAGTGCGGGCGGACAGCGATTCGCGGCCGCACTTCGGCATGGTTCTGCGGATTGAATCTCGAAGGACGCGGCGGCGGCGTCTTGTCGTGATCGAGACGAGCTCGTTTATGTCGGCCGTTGTGCAAGCGGCGCGATCTGGCCGGTTGCGCCTAGTCGTGATTTGATTGACGGCTGAGGCGTCGATCGGCCATCCAAACACGAACAGGTTTTTAACCCTTTTTTAGCGAAGTAACGCGAAGAGGTAAGCTAGCTACGGCCGCGCTGACGCGACCATGCGAACGACCCTGGGGACGTGCGTTAGGGGATGCTTCCTTGCTGGGCCTCTCTAGACAAGCCCTGGCCGTTCTGGCCCAAGGACACGGGCTGGACTGTTCGTGCTCTTGATTTTCTATGAAAATTAAATGGGGTTTACCGGTAATACGAGAGCCACGACCGGGGCTGTAGACCGGGCTGCCCGGGGCGTAGTTCCGCCCCTGATCCTCATGTATAGGAATTGATCAGCGGATGCACCTGTCAGCTTTCTCTCTTCACTCATTTTCTTAACAGCGTGTTTGGCTACGTGAAAGATAGGGAATGGGAGTTTAGGCTGGGAGTTGGCTGAAGGGTTATAGATGGGAAATAGACTTTAATTCCCATTCCCTTGTTTGGTGTGCGTGAGATTTATCGTGAGACACTTCTTTGCGTCATACACAAGAAATAAATATATTTTTGCACTTGGACTAATTAAACACAATCAGAGCTGCCGTTAATTAAACACGATCAGACTGTAAAACAAATAGACATTCATAGCCCTGGCCACAGCTTTGGTTTGACTCATCAAAGAGGAGATCGGATTTTTTTTTCACTTAAACAAGGCATGAATTAACAAATGCACCTGACTCTGTTCGCAGCTGGTATCACCTCTGTACAGATCAGGAGACAGTTAACGCTAGCGAGTTCAAAGGAGAAGGAGAGAAGCGAACTTTGGAAAGATTTTCGCACGATTTCTTTGCTGCCTTCGATCACGGGATTTGCTCAACTAACGCGTGATTTTTTTCTGCAGTCAATTCTCTATCTCAGCTGAATTACCACGTCCCCCCCCAAAGAATAGATTGGAGGGAGTTGGCCTCCTTAACTCCCCTTCCCCTTCCTGGCACAACTCCCAGTCCCCCGAACCATACAAGGGAGTTTTAGTCCCGTACCACCTTAATTCCCATTCCCTAATTAAAACTTACCCCAACCAAACACGCTGTAAGCATATTTTGCCATTTTCCTTAGCATGGACGGAGCAACTGTCATTGTTGTGCCTAGTTGCACCTATTGGCAAAAAGACAAACATAGGTACAAAAGTGTATACTTAAAAATATCCGATAAAAACCCCTTTGGGGACATCCGAAAAATACCCAAGAAGTTTGTAATGAATTAAGTATGTGTCATAAGCGAGCAGTCCATTTAGCCCGACAAGGAAAAGGCCCATCGTCCATGCGAAATCCGATTCAAACCCGCCTCTCTCTGAAACCATTTCCGCATCCAGCAGTATATGGTATGGTAAGAAATAGGGCATAGTGTTTTATTTTGGATTTTTACTACTCCGTACCATTTAGTTTATTATGTCTGCATCTTGTGTGTAAGTAAATACTGCTTGAATGTTAATGTGTAAATTATTTTAAACATGTTAGTTTACATATTGGTTTGTAATTTGTATACCATTTTTGCTGGAACAATATCTTTGTACAAACGTGTCTTGTAAGATACACTTGAACACATATGTTAATGTGTCGTGCCATTTTTGAGTTTTTAATATGTGCTTTTGTGGATATTATTTTTCGTCGAATCCGACATGATCTGAAATACCCTTGGTTCCGAATATTTTTTTCTCTCTGTAAAATAGAACGTGATATGAGCGTCTGTGCTACTAAGCCAGTCAGACGACACCACTTTGGTGTCACCTCGGATTCGTCCTTGATGAATACATGTCTGAATTATGTGTCTAGCCAGCTGTCACATCGTACTACATATGGTTCTAACTTACCAGCCCCATGAAAATAATAGAATACGTGTTTTTTTTGTCATGTTCACAGTTAAGGGGCAACATGTGAAAGACGTCTTTATTAATTAGCTAAGGAACAAGCAGTGACAACGAGACAAAAAAAAGCATTATGGGTTCTTTCGGTTCAAATAAATCCTATCGAAATTTTGGACGGTTTTGACACTTTGGAAGTTTTCCTATATAGATCCTCAGGGAAATTTCCCATATGATTGCATTCAACTATGTTTTGGAGGAAAAAAATCCATCTACTGAAACCTCATGTTACAATTTGTTTGTTTTTCATATGATTCGAACACTCATTGACGAAATTTCCGTTTCAAATCCTCTATGATTCAGCTGGACATGACACCCTAAACTTATACTTTTTCTATTGCGGTGTGTTGAAAATCCTTTAAATCGAAGAATCCTCAAACTCACGATTAAGTAAGGTAGTTCATAAAGATTACTGATGCAAAATAAATTTTCTCACCAAACTAGACTTAAGCTTACCCTCATCTAAATGCATAACTATGGACCCGCATATAGTTGAACCTTTACTCGCCCACCATCGCCGCCTCACAACCCCCTTATATAACATGTGCAGGATGTATTCTTTCAAGAGAGGCCGCGATAGGGTGTGAGAAGTGTAGTTTTTTGTGGATAGATAGAAGTCAACATGGTAGATAGTATCTTGTGAAAACCGAGTATAGCTAGTGTTATTTTGTGGAAAAATTGAGTAGCATTGCTAACTGAGAAATTTCAAACCTGAGCATCTTGTGGGTTTTCTCCAAGCGTATATAACATGATAGATATCTAGAAACAATTGCGTACGGCAAATCCAGTCGTGACAACACTCCGCGCCCATCTCACTCCACTTGGTGACTCGGACGACTGGTGAGCCGGAGTTTGTCACGCTTTGTAGTCAACACTTCCAAGTCTGTTGTTAGTTTCTCTTTGGCTTAGCTGAAGAAAAAGTCTAATAATCCAATGGAAAAGCACAAGGGGCAAGCGTCACAGTAACTATGAGCAGTCCGTCTCCAGAAATTTGGTGCTCCTGTGCGAAACGCAAAATGGGGAACTAAAATTTGAAAATTTCATATTATATAGCAACTAAAAGTAATTTCACTTTATTACATAACTTCAATATGTGCTATTTCGTACAGTAATTCCGCCCCGATCATGTCGCAAAGTCGCGGGGATCATATGTCTCTTGCGCCGCGATCTCAAAATTTCCAACCCCTAATCACTGCTGCAGTGAGTACACCATAATCAGTAAGTATCGTCAAAATTTACAATCCCTAATCTAATCACGGGCCTAATTACGTCGTGCAATGCGAGCAGTAATGAGCCGCCGCATGCAGCGGCCCTCTTCCTTTTCCTCTTCGGTGCGCAAGGAAGCAGGCAAGCAGGGAGCAGGCCGCCAAGGAACCGTCTGTCGTCGACTCGCCGTCGCGGCCATTTCTGCAGTGAGTACAACATAATCAGTACAGCGCTGTGAGTCTGGACCGCGCGCGGAGTCGATTGGACCGGAGCATCAGCGCTAGAGCTTGGCAGCTCGCTAGAATGGATTAAGTATACTTTTCATCCTGAAATCTCACCTGCGGAGAACATTCAACCCAAACTCTAAAATTGGATATTCTGAACTCTCAAATGTACAATACTGGATAAATAACCCCCGCTAGTGGTTTTCAACGAATTTGAGTGGTTTTGGGTAAAATGAGCGGTTTTGCTAGCGTTGACTATGAGCGCTGACGTGGCGCCGTCCGCTGACCTGGCGCTGACGTGGCCCAGCCGAAGCGCTTCCTGACTATGAGCATGATGCGCGCTCAGGATTTCGCCGGGCGACTGCCTTGCTCCAGGCCCAGCCGAAGCGCTTCCTGGACCAGCGTCTAGTGTAGCTATCGATTCACCGGTCCAAATCCGGGGGATGGCTAATGTTCGCACGTTCGATGGATAGCTATTGATCGCACGGTTTCCGACATCCCGATTAGGAAAGTAATTAGTTTCGCGACATTAGCTATTCCTTTATACACATGGGCGAGCTAGCTGGTCCTCTGCATGCACGAGGCACCAATGCGAGGCGGGTGATGGAGCGGCAGCATGGCGGGGTCCACTTGCATGTAATGTACGTTTTCTTTTTTTAAGATTCTCTCCTAATTCTAAACTTCAAAATGTTTTATCTTTTGAACGACAAATCAAACTGAAAATCCGCTTTCACCACTAAGCCGGTCGCGACGAGATCTTCGAACCTAGATCCCATATTAATATGTTTTAGCGACATTTTTTTTCGAGCTAAAAGTTACCAACCCCACTGTATGTGAGTTACGAGGGGTAAAATCGTAAAACATCTTAAAATTTACCAACCTAAAAACTAGTAGATGATTATACCAAGCACATAGCAAGCAAGTTACCGATCCGACAACTAAACTGAAATGTTATCAAGCATATAGTGCACGAATTACCAATTTAAAAACTAGTACACGATTATACCAACCGCATAGGCAGCGAGATATCAATCCTAGGACCAACTAAAGTGTTACCAATCATATAGTGCACGAATTACCAACCTGAAAACTAGTATATGATAATACCTAGCACATAGCAAACGAATTACCGATCCTAAGACTAGCTAAAGTGTTACCAAATACCAACCATCTAGCACACGAATTACCAAACTAAAAACTAGTACATGATGATACCAAGTACCTACCAAGCAAGTTATCGATCCTAGAACAAACTAAAGTATTACCAAGCATTTAGAGCACGCGTTACCAACCTAAAAACTACTACATGATGATACCAAGTATGTACCAAGCAAGTTATCGATCCTAAAACAAACTAAAGTGTTACCAAGTATCTAGAGCACGCGCTACCAACCTAAATACTAATACATGATGATACCAAGTACCTAGCAAGCAAGTTACCGATCCTAGTACTAACTAAAGTGTTACCGAGAATCTAGAGCACGAGTTACCAATCTAAAAACTAGTACATGAATGAGACCAAGTACATAGCAAGCAAGTTACCAATCATATAACTAGCTAAAGTGTTACCAAGCATCTAGAGTAGGAATTGCCAATCTAAAACTAGTACATGATGATACTAAATACATAGCAAACAAATTACCGATCTTAGAACTAATTTATACTAGTAGAAAGTGGTAGTTTTTTCTGTTCTAATTTTTTTGTACTAGTAGAAAGTGGACTTTTCCTATTCCCCACCCACTTTTATATACCCTAAAAAACCACTGTCCCAAAAAGGGAACTGAAAATTTATACTTGGTGTTCTTTTCCAGGCAAAAAATCGAATATTTTTGTTCTTAGCGCGTAAAGGGAATAGTAAAAAGGGAATAGAAAAATTATACTAGGTATTTTTTAAACAAAAGTCGAATATTTTTGTTTTTCAAAAATAAAACAAAAATATTATACTAGGTTTTTTTTTTTGCATGGGCTAGATGAAAAAAGAGAGAAAAAGAGAAAAGTGAGACAGCTACAAAAGCTACGTGCATGCATGGATTAGGCATAGGTAAGCGCATGCATGGATTAGACGGCAAGATTATGAAATAATCTAGTGCATGCATAAATTAGACATAGCTAAGCGGATTAGGCAGCAACTGCTCGTTCATGCTGACAAGGTCCACGACCCCACGTTCACATGCACCACACTCGCAATAATAAAGGTAAAGTAATCCTGCCAAATCCGGTTCCTTCGCTTATGCACAGTTTCTTGCTGGGATCATCGCACAGGCACGCTATGTACGTACGTGAGGAGCTAGCTTTGCCCATCATGGATCGTGCGGCTCCGGAAGGGTCCGTTCGATTCTTTCGATTTTCATCAAACTTATTTATAGTTTACACTCCACGTATACAACAACGGAGCCCTATCTAAAGAGGTAAACGCCGATACCTCAAGGGCGCTCCTCAGCGATTAAGGAATTTCGACCGTCGGATCGATCCTTCACAGCGAATCTGGGTCGTTAGTTTTTTTCACCGCTTCGTATAAAAGTGCACACCCATGGTGAAAACCCTAGCGCCGCCTCCGCTCCTCCCAGACACGCGCCCCCTCTCATTCCCGTCCTCCTTTCTCACTTCGCACCGGTGGCTCCGCCACCCTCCTCCCGTCCTCCGCCCCTTTTTCTTCCCACCGTCGACCTTGCGCCGACGAGCATGGGCCGCCACGCGCCCCTCCCACTTCGAGCTGCTGTCTTCTCCTCGGTGCTAAGCAGGAGGAAGCATGAGGGGCCGCGATGTGCCGCTGCTGCCGATGTCGCGCCGTCGAGCACGGTTCTCCGTTGTCTGCTCATCCCATCACCGTCGTCCTCACGTGGAGAAGGTAGATTGGGAGCTAGATCTCAGGTCTCCTATGTCTCTCTCTCACCTTTGAATCTCTTCATGTAGCAGGAATTCGCCTCACCCACCCGCACCTGTCCAGCTCCACACTGCCCTCAACCGTGAGAGAGGAGAGGGATGGAGGATCAGCTGAAGCAAGAGGAGGAGATGGAAGCAGGATGGAGGAGTAGGATCGAGCACCACTAACGCCTCTCTCTCCTTGGTCCTGAATAGGAGGAGCACGAGAGGCCATCACTGTATATATGATGCAGAATTCGAGCCGAGGTGAGCTGTTGCTAGCCACGCCCTTCTCCCCCATTAATCTCTTTGTTTACGAGTTGTTGCTGCTGTTGAGCTTTCTTTGTAACTCCTTGAATCATTGCAGGTTATCCTCTCTCTCTCTCTCTCTCTCTCTCTCCCCTTTTTTCAGCAGCTCTTCTCTCTCAGTTCTGATCGTTATTTTTCCTGCAGGTCAGTACAACGGAGCCGACACTGGAAGCTTGCCATCTCGATTTTTTTCAGGTACGACTTCTCTATGCAGTGTGCATGTATGGTCTGAAGTGACCAACCTAGGTTGGCCCTTTTAGTTGGCGAATGTTTAGTCCGGCAACATGTAGCATCCATTTGGGAAAATTAGATCCTTTTCTTGCCTTTTTCATTGTAAAATTAATTTGTGATGATGAATCTGATGTGCTTAATCATGTTGTCCTTACCAGCTCTTTAGTGGTTGGTCGGTATTTTAGTCTGATGTATAAATTATATTGCAGGAGGAAGATGACTAGAGTCAAGCGAGCTATTTTCTCACTAATTATCTGCTATTCTTAACCATTAAACTGAATATTTATGTTTGCTAGGAACTTATCTGTTGTGAAACTAGAAAGACCTGTTTAAGGAAAGCAATCAGTAGCAAGTTCTAGAAAAAAAGGTTGTCATTTAGGTATATTTATCTACTATATATGGAAATTGAGACCTTGATTAGATTATGAAGAAGCAGCTCGCCAATTAGTCATTACACCTGTAACATTCTAGAGTTAATACTCATGCTTCAATTACCGCCATATTTTTATTTTGTTTTGTTGTTGAGTACATTTAGATATAATATAAGTGCAGTAGCTTAGCTAGCATCAAAGGTCCATTTATAATAATAGTTTGATTTGACTCGGTGAAAATATTGTCATTTTCCCATGAGAGTCTTCTTTTAAGCAAGAGAAAGACGCTGATGATTTAGGTCTGAACCTATTGTTCAGTTCCATTCCTATTAATTGCTATCAAAGCTAGAAATATAAGGTATTTTACCTCTGTGTTTCTGTTGATGCATGCTAAGTAATATGCAAATAGCAAAGCCATGTTGTGGTTATGAGTAGCTACCTCAATTTAGCGCAAGTGTCTTTTCTGTTAGACACCATGCACAATTTGTACCGATTAAACTATTATGCCAATATATAGTTTTACTAATAATGTTTGCTTGGGTGTATAAAGAGGTCAATGCATTTTTGTTTAGTGGGTTTCTAATATTTCTTTTGAGGGCCACCTTCCCTAATTTTATCTTTTTATGGCAGATTTCATTTTATACGTGACTAATGAATCGAGTCTACAGTGAGCTCACAGAAGTGATATCACGTTTTGCAAAAAATATCGCCTACTCTCAGGTTCCCTTTTATCTCTGTTTATTATTTGTGAAGTCATCTTTTTGTTTCTGTATGCAAAGTTGCTTCGAATGCAGTTTCCAATTTTCTTTGTGCACAATTGAGAGAGTTCATGACCTTGGATATCAAATTTTGGCTTTCTAGGGTAGCATAATCTAAAAGTTGCTTAGCCATGTGTGAGTTTTACTAACAAAAGGATGCTGCCGGAGGTGTAAAATTCTGTTGTATCGTCATCACAGAAACTTAGCTTTATTATAATTGACTGATATGAATCTGAGGCGCTATTTGAACTATGAATGAATTTTATGGATGTACACAACCGTTACTCTTTGGTTTGGGCAGTGTAGAATTTGTTGGCTTTTTTATGAGAGGTGTATGAATGTGATTCCTACTTACTTGAGTTGTAAAGAGCAGCAGTAACGAAGGTTCTCCAGTTCACTTCTATTGTGCTTTATGAAATTTATCTTCTTTCCAAACTATAATTGACTGCCTAGATTTGTTTCCATTGTACTCGGATAGTTAGATATTGAAACACTATTATGCCTTTGTCTCACTTATGTATACCTGTAACTCTAATTGCTGCTAATTTTCGTTAGTTTTGCAGCTGATGCTTCCCTTCAAATAATCCGGTTTGTGCATTCTCCTAGGTCTAGGTCCTTTCTGTCGTATGCAGGTAATTTCAATTATGTATGATTTTCCTTTAGAACCAATCTTTTTTATTTTGTAGAGTTGGTTTTCTCATCTGGTCATTCATTAGCCTGTTTGGAGGATATTGTCCAGCCATAGGATGCAAAGTGTTGTAAGTTGTTGACAGCAGTATCAGGGTCAACCCGTCAATGTCAAATACATACGCAGGTATTGTGTTTGATATCATGTTATTTTACCTCATACAGTTTTATTAGTTTGTCTTAGTAATTGTTACTTGGTGATTCTTGAATGTGCAAGTTCATATTGTTGTTAGATATATATATTCAGTCAACCTGCAGGGCGCAAATCATAGCTTCTTTGTTGCAATTTTTACAATCTGTGGTTGCATCCAAGTCTTTGTTCTTCTTAGATGAAAGATTCAATAGGGCATACATTTTCTCATATATCTGTAATTTGGATTCTGAAGCAGTGGTGTGTATCTATTTCTTATATGGGAACGACCAAAAGTGCTTCAGTTGTGTTCCCGTCCTTTCCACCCCTTCCATGCTAAATGTGTCGAAAAAAATGGGTTTCAGTTGACAGGAAAATGTCGTTTGCCTTGATTGAGAGTCTTTCTACTGAGGGAGTGGGTTTCATGAGTTGCCTGTGGGACACGTTGGTGCCTTTCTGCCGCTGCTTGGTATATGCACCTGGGAGTGTTTTGGTCGCTTGACCTGTTCGGAGCTAGAGAACTGTTCTGCTGGTTTTGGCGTTCTGTTGTTCTTTTCTTATCATGTGCTGGGATGTTTAGAGAGGATCAGTTATGGTGTATCCATCTATGAAGTTGTTTTCTCAGCTTCTGTTTTCATTTTTAGGCTTATCTGGTAGTAGCTGGTGAATGCCAGCACTTGCTTATAACAAAAACTTTGTAGAAACTTGGCTTTTTAGCAATGAAAAGCTGGGCTGAGTGCCTTTCGTTTTAAAAAAAGATGGAATTACATATATGTATGTTGGATACCTTATTGCCATTTTTGACATCAAAGTGCGGGGACTACAACAGAGTGGGAAAACTTTGTGCACTGGTTTCTGATCTCTTCTAAAAAAGAATTTCATTTTACTTTGCTTTATCTATAAAATTTTGTTTAAGGTTTTGATTGTCTATTTATTTCAGGTTTGGGTGTTTGAGCTGAAACAATAACATGAAAATGCTCTTCTTATCATGTGCTCTAAATTTTGCTAGCTGTTATTTCTTGAGGTCTTTAGTCGGATGAATGAATAACAAGGAGAGATAGTCTTTCCACTAGGTGGTTTGAGCTTACATTAGTGCCACAAATTCTATTATTACTACTTTGTTTGATTCCTCACCAGTGTGCGTTATACTAAAGGGCTTTCATAGCTCTGGCAAAATAATTTGTCCTCTGAGATCTCTTGATCAACATGATTTTTGCTAATGGAGTTAGTTGATCTTTGTGCTTTAGTTTTTCCACTCTTTCTCCCTCTTGATCTATATATGCCTTGATGAATTTTGATGCCAAATAGACTGCTTCTTATCATATATCTTTTAAATTTCATACAGCATTTACTCTTCCCGCATGAATTACCTTTTTTCGAAAAAATATATATTAATATCGGGGAGATGCCCGCATGAATTACCTATTGCCGACAGTTAGTATATACATGCCTATGATTTTTTGTGGTCATTATGTTTAACATTAGAAGCTTCAACTGGTGCGATAACTGTTGTGAGCACAAGCTATATTTATGCCTAGACTGATTGGATTGCTTATCAAGATTATGCATATAGAAATTTCTGCACAATTGTTCTTTCAGTTGGGCCCTGTATGTCCATGTGCTTAAGACTAACAAAATTATGCAATATTTACAGATGTGCACAACACACGACCCGAGTGACCAAAGTGATTCTTTTATACCCCATATGACGGATCTCAAATAGAGGTACTGAGTTAGTAAGGAGAACTAATACACAAATTGCCACCTCTTTCTTAGAGTAGTATTTTTCAAGTTGCTTCCGTACGAGTTATTTTTTGCACTCCAAAAAAACTGAGTAGAGCAAATGATCCTCAAGACTCGCATAGTAGAGTAGTAGCAAATGATCCTCAAGACTCCTCAAGTAACTTCAGTGCCTGACAACAGTTTCCAAATCAATTAGCCTGACCGGTCCTATACTCGCAGAAACATCCACTCGGTACACCTGATTTACCGTTCAATTCATGTACATAGTGCTCAGTTTATTATGTCGGTGTATCTACGTTTCATCCTAAACCTATTCCCTCTTTGTTATAAATTGTTTAATGCACATGCTCATAAGAAATGATGCCAGGGAACCATGTTCGTCTATGGCAATTCCGAGTGCAGTAGGACAATAGACCTATGAAGTTATATCAGCATTTGATTACAATATGTACACCCCATTATGCTAGAACCACTATTTTGCATAAAGATACTCTCCAATTCTCTTTGCAACCAGTTTATGTTGTAACAACAGAGCAAACCAAATTCTTCATCACCTTCACCAACACCGCATTTATGCTTGGACAAATGATCCAATATATCTGAACGTTTGAACTGTCAAAGCATTACTACCGAATCTGTGCAGGGTCTTTTGTTTGGTCATGGCACCAGTTATTCCCCTGATTTTGTTTTTATGTTTTTCCTTTGATTTTGGTTGGTGTTTTCTTTGGCTGATATATTTGTGTGTGATTAGTCATGTGCCATGGTTAATTGTATACTGAATGCCCATCGATGCCTCTTGCATGTAATTTGTTGTCTGTTAATTGTGTAGAGAAGATGAGCTGAAACATCAATTACTTAAGTGCTGGTTAATTGTTAATTCTGTATATCACAATAAACGTTACCTAATTCCTTGCTGCGTTCTTTCTTCCTGTTTAACATTTGTTGTCCATGTAGGCTGGTCATTGATGTATGCCAAAGTGCTACTTTTGCTAGGTGATATATGTCAGATTTTTGTGCAAACAATACTAGGCATTGTAATGATCAATGTAACTTCTGGTTATGCAAGTTAGAAGCAAGTGTCCTTTATCTATTTATCTGCGTACCTTGAACATAGGGTTATGATCATTTTAAATTCTATTTTTATTACGATTCACATAGGGTTTTTCCCATTGATTACCATCGTCAAGGGTGTGGACTATGTGTATGTAAGAGCATTATACTTTACTCTAAACCTATGAAGCTTTGCCATGCATAACTATTGTGTCATATTAAAGAATGTTTGTTATAGCGTTTTGCAAACTGAAAACCGGTGTCAACGGTGGGTGGCGCGCGGCAAGCTGCGCCAGGGAATCTAGTGTAGTTGAATCTTCACTCACCCACCGCCGCATCCACAACCCCCCTTATATAATATTTGCAGAAAGGGGGATTATTGTTGTATTCTTTCAAGGGAGGCCGACAGTGTGTTGTAAGTGTGGTTTTTGTGGATCGATGGAAGGCAGATTAGATAGTATCCTGTGAAAAATGAGTATTGCTAACTGAAAATTTCAAACCTGAGCATCTTGTGGGTTTTCTCCAAGAGTATAAGAGGATTGATATCCAGCTGATTGGGAGATATGGGAATGGCAGACATCGAGAAACAATTGCGTAAATTGTCTTTACTAGTGATGACACTTTGCAACTGTCACACACCAACCGGTGAAATGGATGACTAGTGAGCCGGAGATCTTCGCGCGTTGCATTCAACTCTTCCAAAACAGTTGTTAGTTTCTCTTTAGGATTGTGAAAGATATAGTCAAAAACTCTATTGGTAAAGGAGAATACGTAGGATTCACAGAACTGTGAACAAATGCGCGCTTACGATCTCGCCGGCATGCACTGTAGCATTAGTAAATTTGTTAGAGTAAAACGCACCTGGAGTTTATCAAGTTGCATGGTTGGAGCGGATTGGTCACCTACTGGGAAAATGCTAACTATTGGTCACTAACTTGTGCAAATGTTGCACGTTAGTCATTCCGTCACTCCCACCGTTAAAATGCTGACGTGGACGCTATTTTTTTACAAAAAAGACCTTAATCTTCCAGAAATTCACATTCGCACCCGAGCTCATATGCTACAGTGATTTTCGGGAAAATAAAAAAAATAGTAAAACTTTTCAAAAAAACACACCTGTGATTTTTTTCGGATTTTTTTGAAAAGATTTACTATTTTGTTTATTTTCCCGAAAATCACAGATCTGAAAATTCAAATTTTTGGATCTGATTTCGGTCAGAGATTTGTTTTTTTTTGCACAGGGCGTTCACAATGTCATTTCATGACGAAATTTTACACGGGTGTGCGTACCATACTCATGTTTGCCTGTGATTTTTTTCGATTTTTTTTGAAAAGTTTTACTATTTTTTATATTTTCCCGAAAATCACTGTAGCATATGAGCTCGGGTGCGAATGTGAATTTCCGGAAGGTTAAGGTCTTTTTTGTAAAAAAATAGCGTCCACGTCAGCATTTTAACGGTGGGAGTGACGGAATGACTAACGTGCAACATTTGCACAAGTTAGTGACCAATAGTTAGCATTTTCTCAGTAGGTGACCAATCCGCTCCAACCATGCAACTTGATAGACTCCAGGTGCGTTTTACTCAATTTGTTATGCCAGATAAAAGTTTCTTGTCACATGCATGCATTGTAGTATTGGCCGTGCATGCACGACCATATAAGTAACGGTTACAGTGTATCTATTTGAACACAGTGGTCATCACCCGAGAAGGAACATTCAGATAAAGAGGCAAGTTTATCCTTAAGAAGACAAAGCAGCCATGATGTTTTACCGGCTAATAGAATAGTTTGGCCGGCCTTCAGTGTAAAACTAGGTCCAAAGATGTATGGTGCTGCTGTAATTGCAATGTTTTTTTTTTGAGATTCTGTAATTGCAATGTTAACATAAATACTTCCTGCACAATTCCTTTCCTGTACTTGCCTTGTAGCCCCGCTGTTACTAATTTTATCGTGTTGATCTTACTGAGACATTGTAGCTTAGGCCCTGTATCATCGTCAAATTAACCATTGCAATATATATACATATATTTGAAGATAATGATGATCGTTCAAGAATTAATTAATGTTCAAATAAGAAGATGCAAGGTTATATTTTAGAAGCCGAAGTAGCGAGTTTGACTAGTTGGTGGAAAGTTTTGGCATTCGGTGCAAAAAAAAAGGTCGATATAAATTGATAAAACATCACACGCAAAACCTAGCTGTGGTGACACTCTTCAGCTGTATATCACACTTGGTTCTCAGATGACTAGCTCATACATGTGTTTTCACGGTTCTGGTTCCATGCCAGATGTAAGTGCCTCTCTTTAGTGTAGGACGAGAAGAAAATCCAACAATCCGACGTAAAAGGACACACCGCCAAAGTCAGGAGAACTAGAAATACAAGGCACCCTGCGAATTTCCCTTGCCTCGTATCCTAAATGTTACTACATTTTGTGTGTTGTTTAAAGTTTGTTATCCCGACATTGTCATGTATCATCATGAAACTAATCGTTGTAGTTTAAATATTTGAAGATATTGGTCATCTTTAAAAGAAGGAACGTTCAAATAAGAATAGACAAGCTTATGTTGACCATGTCTGACCGGCTGATGGAAATGTGTTTGGCCTTATGTGAAAAATAAGGTCCAAAGATGTATGGTGGTCCTGTATTTACAATCTTAACATACATACTATATGTATATATAATTTCCCTGAATACATATAAATTTACATAAGATTATTTTGTTTAGGAAGCAAGTATGTATGTATTATTTACGATTCTTTAATGCTGATGTTTGAGATTTCTTGTTATTTCTTTGAAATATTTCTCAGAATTGTATGAAGAGAAGTGACACGAAAAGTCCCTTTGTCTCCCGGGCAATAGTTATCTCTTTATTTAAAAAAAATTCAGAAACAGTATTTACATTATTAAAAAATCTAAAATAAAAATTCAGAAACTGTATTTACATTGGTATAATAACAGCATAGCACATCAAAAATTATAGATACGTTTGAGACGTATCACTTACCTCTATAAACTCAGATTTAAACTTCCAGAACCTCTGTCAATGTAGGAAAAACCATGTTCTCATTCGAACCTAGGATTATCACCAAGGATAATCTGTTATAAAAGTTCGGAAAGGAGCTAAAAATAAATCACGTGGAGATCATGAAGGTATTAATCATCTTTTTTCTCCTGTCCAGTCGCCAAGTATATGTGTAATGTGGTTGACAGTTCTTTAGGTGTTAGAACTAGCCCTGAATCTCTTTTTGATCCACGAAAAAATGCGACAATTTTTTAAATGGAAAAATGGTCACAAGCTCACAGCCACAATTCATAACGCTAGGACATAAAAAAAAAGCAGAAGTAACTTATAATTATGTCGAAGGTATCCTCGAAGATATTATTGATGCAGAATAAAGATCGCATAAATGCTTTCACCAAATTCAACCTATTTTAGGCAATATATCAACATGTATCCCCGATTTACAAATCCATATATATAGTTGAACCTCTCCCAACCCACAGCTAGCGCCACCAATAAACTGTCATACAAATTACATATAGGCTGAAAGGGAAAACTTGGATTCATTCAAGAGGGGTGTAGAAAGAGTGTGGTATTCTCAGCATATTTTTTCCAGGAAGCAGTGAAATTTGAGTGACTGATTTCCGAGAGAAAAAATTACTTAGTAACGGTGCTAACATGGAAATTTAGAAACCCGAGCATTCTGGGGTTGTCAGTGTCTATAACATGATACATATCCTGAAGACTGGAGATATGGGAACGGAAGACATCAAGAAAAAACCACGTGCTGCATTACCTGCTAAGACGACACTCGGGCCTGCAGCATCCCTGTTTGTCGCCAAGGTGGGTTGGTTAGTTTCCTGGAGGATACGATCTTGTCTGGGTTAGCCTGTCCCAAGTGAGTGCCTAGTGCTGCCGCTTTTGGAGCCTCCGCCTGGCGCTAATTGGAAGCTATATCTGGTAACAGCACAAGTAAGAAGAAAAAAAGATGGGAAGAGGAATCTGGAAGCCTCCAGGATCAATATCTGATATAGCGCTTACATGCTCCGTCATGTGCGCGGCTCAGGGCCATCTCGTCGTAGTTGATCAGTTCGACAACGTAGCCTCCTGGATCACATGTGCCCACATATAATCTGTATATACAGTGCTGAATTTACACACGTACTAGGACGTAAATAGTGTCTACTAGCCACGACAAGCCGCTTTGGAGGACACACGGAGCTTATTTCTGATTTGTTTTTTTTTTAAATCAACATTATGAGATTTTAAAAAACAAAATAAAAAAATCCTAGATTTTGACAATGACGTATTCTACCATGCTGAAAACTTTCATCACAAAATAATTTATATTCCGGCCTATACAAAAATGGCAAATCGTGACAAATCTGGAAGTTTTTGAATTTTGCACTGTTCATCACCTCAGAATTTTAAAATTTTATACAGCCTAAAATACAATAATTTTCGCATTGACCTTTTGCACACTAATAGAAATCATTCGTTATCTACATACATGATTTTCTTTTCAAAATTTCTCAAACTTAGAAGTGTCGTTTTTAACTTTTGAAAGAGGGGCTCATGGAGCCCGTGCTCCAAACCGATCCACTCCTACTAGCCTACTACATTAACCACATAACTGAAACTTGACCATGAAACCACAATCGGTGATATAACTCAGTAACGCATAGCAATACTAGTACACATTGTGCATCAAACCGTCCAAAAGGTAATAAAATTACATAAATAAACAATAGTAGCTATATACAACAATTCTGCAGAAAAAAGCTAGTATAAGAATTACATAATACAAATGCATTTTTCACTAAAAGGGTCCAAATCGTAAATTTTCACGCGATCTGCGGTTTTGGGCCAAAAAAGAGCCTGCCCTCATACTCAATATGACCCGGCCCACAAATATTTTTGTGGTAAACCCTCCTACATTCCTGTATATCTACTGGTACTGTTGGCAGACTGCAAAATGTTTCACGCTATCCCCGCCCCCCTCCCACCCCCACCCCCACCCCTCTTTAGAGGACTACAAAATGTTTCACACTCTTCTCCGAAGCAGCCCAAGTAAGGAGACACATCGTGCAACAACGATATTTTCGACAAGGCAACAACGCCATAAGGCGTCGCCATCGTCTACCATGGTTTTCATTGGTAGCCGCGCATCTCCAGATCTGCCACTGACTGGACTGCTATGCACCAGCGGAGAGATCTCGACGTGGTGCACGGCGGCCCACCATATGCCTAGGCCCAGAGCGTCGGCCTCTTGTGCGGGAGGGGCGATGAGTCCCGCCGGCGCTCACCAGGGGTTCGGCGGGGTTCCGGTCTCTTCACGGGGACGACGAGCGGAACTATCACTTTGAATTGTATGGATTCAGATTTAGTAGTAACAATTCAATTACATGGAGGAACACATTTTTCCTTTTGTAGAGAACACGGTAAAGGGTTAATCCTTTTGTCGTGAACAATTATGCAAATTTAACTCGTTTCAATCAGGCAACAGTTTCAGTTTAAATCAATCTCAGATAAAGAGTGTACGCCAGAACAGTTTTGTATTGCGCCGAGAGATGGCGACATTTATTCCAAATGATTTGATCAGCCATATCATTGCCATGGACCGGATTCCTCAGCAATCACGCTGCATTTCTGGAGCTACGCCGCCTCGGTGGTAGTCACCGCCTTGTCCCCGTCGCATCCGTTCTCGGTCGCCTTCGCGGTGCCGCACTCCCGCAGCCTGAGCGCCTGGACGACGGCCTGCACGCATGCGTCCGCACAGTTGGATTAATCAATCGAATGACCGGTCGAGCACGAATTAGGTTACGTAGTAAGACAGAAGATACGTACGGTGTAAATGTCATGGTGCATTGCTCGGTTGACGGACTCAAGCGACGACTCCCGGAGCGCCGCCGCGACCTCGCACTGGCACTTGCAGTCGCCACCGCCGACCGTCTCCGCTTCCGCCTTCTCGTACATCGCCGCGAGGTCCACCTTCACCTTGCACCAGTACTTGAGCCTCTCCTCGATCAGGTCCAGCTCTTTGCAGCAATCTTTCTCCTGTGGCGGTGGCGGCGGCGGTGGCACCGGCCTCTCCACCGACACGACGGAGGGGCCAAGCTTGACCAGCCCGCCGTCCCAGCCTTGCGTGTACGCGGCAGCGACAGACAGCACCTCCGTGGCCTCCACGTCCGCGTCGCCCTCCGGCACGTCCAGGTACACGGTGAACTCCAGCGTCTGGCCAGCGCTCATGGCGCCCACGTCCACGGCACCAGACCTCGCGTCTCCGCCGATGCTGGCCTTTCGATCGCCGGAGTCTATCCTCACGAGCGACACGCCGGGGTGGACCGCCGCGAGTTCGGCGCCGACGGCGACAGCGGAGAACAGCCGGGACGTGGCCTTGCCCACCAGGCCCGCGAACGCGCCGATGAACTTGTCGGCTCCGCCGGCGACGTCGACGGCCGTGTAGGTCCCGTTGGTCCTGGTGGCGATGTAGCCCATGTTTTCCGCGGACTTGTTTTGCGGGTTCGGTCCCGCGAAGCCGAAGGTGTGAACCGGGAACAAGGATGCCGTGTCGTTGAGTGGAGGGTTTCTTGTCCACTCCTTCTCTTTCTGTATGTTGGTGTCCTCGCCGTCCGACAGCAGGATGACGAAGGCCGCACGGTCCACGTCGCCACGGTTCAACAAAATCTGCCAGGAAATAAAATACACACGTACGCAGCTTCAGTACTGCGATCGAGTTCACCAAATTTTACTTGAAATTTTGGATCTGCAGACCTGCTCGGCCCTCGCTAGGGGCTTGGACAGCCAGGTGCCGTTACCGATCTCCAGTGAATTCACCGTGCTGAGAGTCTTCTTCTTGCCTTCGGCGGACATGACGACGAGCTCCTCAACATCGTCGGAGACATGATCATCGAACGGCACGACGGCGAGGCGGTCACCGGGGAGGAGCATGCGGACGACGAGCGCTAGGGCGGCCTTCTCCTTCTGCAGCTTCTGCTCGTCACTGACGCTCTTGCTCCTATCGATAGCCGCGACGATGTCGATCGGGCGGCGCACCGTCTGCTCCCTCCCCGGAGCCACCAGGCGCACCGTCACCGGGAAGTCGGCGTACCTCTCCGGCCTAGGGATGGACTTCACCGTCGTGAAGATGCTCAGCTGGAGAACGGAGGCTGGAGCCGCCTGCGTTGTTTCAAGGTGAAATAAACGTTAGCTTCATCTACAACACCGAATTAAACGTTATCTTGTACATGCATGAATGCATGAAGTGATCACCTGTGCCTCCATCTCTGCTCTAGGGCAAGCTCGCACGTACGAAGTTTGAAAGCTAGCTAGTAAGCCGTACTCTATATGTTTCTGGTAAATCTGGATTGATCGATGCTCTGATTCGAAACCCGCGTACGCCTATATATATACACGTCTGGAACTCTGTAGTTAGCTCTCGTCGATCCGCCGATGCATGCCGCAAAAACGATGGTGGCCCATGCAGCGTCGGTCCCGGCTTATCACACTGGCGCGAGAGTTTTGTTGCCACTTACACGTGATGTTCGTTTCAGAAAATAACAAAAGAGAACGTGATTCACGTACGTGCAACGGTGCAAGCAGAGAACAACAAATAATAAATATGCAAATGCATGCCGAATCATTCTAGATGTAAGAATTAACATATTTCTCGACCAGTTGCAATCCTTGTGCAGCTAAAAATACTCGGTTGCATCCCATGTGTAACTCTCACCAACAAAGATTATGACGCAAATCCAACCTCTGAGAACTTGATCGAGTTCTAACTTAATTATTGTTTATTTTTTCTCATGTGCAATTTAAAAAACTCAGACAATAATTAACAATCTTGTTTTACTATTTTTTTACAATGGATAAGATATATTTCTAATGGCTATGTACCTAACGGCAATAGTTCTAAGCAGATAACTCATTAGATCAATCTCTCCCTCTCCCTCTCCCTCAAGCTGCTGACGTAGCTGACACGACCAGCATTTTACGTCATCAACTTTTGATATCTGTTGAATTTTCACCTCGTATTTTATTCACAGCTTGCAATACCTTCAGTATTTTCAGAACAAAACAAAAGAGAACGTGATCCACGAGTCCACGTACTGGCAAGCAGAGAACAACAAATAATACTTGCATGCCAAATCTATAGATGTAAATAGAAGCCATATCCTCCAAACCAACCGTGAGTCACGGCAGAGACGAGACAAGAAAGGATATGGACCATCTTATCTAGTGCACACATTCATTTGTGGCACGCTGTAAATTGTCCTTTTCAGAGATTGATGCGTACAATTCCCAATTAAACTACCGGCCTCGCGGTTTCCGCTTATTCATTCTCCCACCACAACAAAATAAAGCAGGTTATTCATAAGAAATGTGCAAATGTTATAACTAGTTTTATTTATAAACAAACACCGAAAAAATACATTAATGCATGCACAATTAATAAAAACCGTCGCCATCACCACCTATTTGATGATCGTATATAACTAATTAGATGCAGCCCTTCTATTGTCTATTTTCCATGCATGCCATCTCCTTAAGCGATGTCGTTAAATAGGCCTCATATTTGAAAACATTTTTACCCTTCTGGCCTTCTCATCATTTTACCTCGACTTTGCCTTCGGCAAGATTTGTGATAACTGGCGAGCTGATGTCTAATGTTTTCCATCACCCACAATTATTTGCTTCCTCGCCTTTCACACATGAAGAAATCAGTATCCCTCTTTAATTTCCTTTTTCTTTGCTCGTTTGTATTGTCACATGCTATGTATCAATCTTCCTTCCTCAAGCGACATCACTGCCTATCCCAGCACACATCCTCCTCACCGTCAAGACGTCCGAAATACCACTCTAGTACTGTTGAACCCTATTTTCCTGCATTTGAGATTTCAAGTGTCGCACCCACCACCATCGCAAACTCAACATACACTAGTAGAAAAAGGGGCAACAACACCGGTTCTATAGGGCCTTTAGCACCGGTTGAGCAACCGGTGCTAATAAATCGGCACTAAAGGGTACCCCCTTTAGTACCGGTTGCTTACAAACCGGTGCTAAAGGCCTCCACGTGGGCAGAGCAGAGCGTGCGCAGGCGGAGGACCTTTAGTACCGGTTCGTATTACGAACCGGTACTAAAGGTTTCGGCTTTTTTTTCTTTTCGTTTATTTTTCAGGGTTTAGGGTTTCTTTTTTTTATTTTCGTTTATTTTTCAGGGTTTAGGGTTTCGGAGGAGATCACGTCGATGCACAAAAAAAAAGTTTTTCGCACACGTGAAGATCACATAGCACACATACAACTTGGTATATATATGTACACATATAAAGTACTCATAATTAATCTATACCTCTTATAAAGCAAAACCCCACTAACTTCATTCATGAATTTTCTATCTTTCACATGCAACATGTCACATCATCAATTAATCACAACCATAGGATTTTGATCTCCATCCGTCCATTGTCCTGATCATGACACGCCCAAACAATCTATACAACATCTCCCGTGAAAGAAAAATTCCCACGTAAAGAAAACACAGTCACCCGTGAAGAAAAAACAATTCCCACGTAAATGAAAAGTCGCATTAGTAGAATTGATTTCGATCCGGTCTGTAGAACTGTAACTGATGCGCATATTGACTCTACCCTCCTCCATTATCTCACCCCTCCCCCATTATCTCTGCAGCAGCACTAGCGTGCGAACTCAATCGACCGGCAACAAGGCAAGTGAGCAGTGGGTCTCGCCTATTTATTCCCTTGAGGCATCACCTCCTTCCCAGCGAAGCTCCTCTGCTCCCTTCTTTTTGCTCCCTCATAGTTCCTTTTTGTTCCGTAACCATCTCATCCAATTGAAGAGGCAATTTTTTTGAATCCCACAAATCATTTTGCTTCAAGGCTAAACCACACCGACACCGACAAGGGCTTCAATCTTTGTGGTCGCAAATCTTATTCTTTTGGATCTCTTTGCCTTCTATGATTCAGTCTTTTGGTGTTGTATTTAGCTTTTTTTTCCATCTAACTCGCATCTGCGTGCTTTCCTCTATGTTCGTCCTAGCCGCCGGCGTTGATTGCCTTCCCCTGGGTAGTGCGGCTGGATATGCTAAATTGATCTATGTCGCTTTTTTCATATTGGCTATGAACAAGCTACATATTGGGTTCCTGCTTCCCGTTCCTTTGTTCATAGATTTGAACTGTATTTTTTTCACTGCAACTGTAGTCTGTAGGTTGGCAGATGATACATGTATAACATATTGATCTTCATGATTGGAGCTTGAACTCATGTTCAGATATATGGTCTGATACACGGTCTGGAAAATGCATTTATCTCTTTCCCACAAAGCTTCACGATACAAAACTGAGTAACCGAAAAAGACATCATAATTAAGTCAGAACTATTCACCTTCATTATCATCTCCACGGGTGCGTTGAGGTTCCATGTGCTGTCTTCGCTAGCAGTTGCTGCATGTGCCTGTTGATGGTTATAGAGGAGTATCTATGCGCAAGAAGGTTTTTTGGCTGCTCCACATTTCAGTATACTATTATAGATTATATTTTCAACTGTATATATGTAGGATAAGATTCTTCCATTGTCACATTGTGCACTGGCACAATTACCTTTACCAGTGTAATTTTTCAGCGAACTTTTTCCTCACTTATTTTCCTATTCAGCTATATTATTACATACTCATTTTCCGGTAACTATATGTTAGCCAATTGTTGATTATGTTTACTATACCCACTTAATGTTACGAATATGGTATGTAGTAGATTTTAATTCTTCAAATTTCTTTGCAAATTCCCGCTGCAACGCGCGGGGTATTTCATCTGTGCGCTATGTTGCTTGTTAATAAAGCGCTCATAGTCTGAAAGGGGCTTCGGTGGAGGGTCATATAAGCAGTCAACGGTGTAATCTTTTTTGTCCATTGGTATAGTCTTCAGAAATTCCTTTACGGGGTGCAGTTGTGCCTGCAGTTTTTCCTATTTTTTCTGTTAAAAAAAGGCTCTTGACTCTTCTTGCAAGCTAGTAGTTATTTCCTCTGAAGTCATCTCGCAAGCTAACTTCTGCTCAGGACTCTTGACTTTCTCGGGTATGTTTGCACGTGCACGTTTCTTGACAAGGGACCTGTCTTTCCTAAGCATAGTACTAGTCGACGTGAACAGCTTCCGCTTTGGCAAATTACTACTGGGCGCATCAGTCGGCTGACGGGACGACACGGGAGATGGACTCGCGGCGGGCTCCCAATCGTCGGGGAGGTCGGGTGGACTTTGAGGTGGTGGATTTCTACTCGGAGGAGTCGGTGGCCTTGGCGCCGCGTCTGGAAACATGATGTATTTCTTATTCCATAGAACGATACCAAACTCGACTTCTCCCAGTGTCTTCTCGTCGTCACATCCAGGAATGTCAAGATCCATTGAATGGAATCCGGGCATAACTGTTTTCACCTCGACATGAGCATAGCCAGCTGGAATCGGAGCAAAATGGAAGATTGCTCCAGGTTGATTTGGTAAAGCATACCCATCCGCCACCGGAAAACTAATGTTCTTCATCGGCATGTGTAGCACACAATTTGTCTTCTCCGTGATATCATCCACGGGGTAGTGAGCCGCCGGCGGTTCGACTGCAGGATCTTCTAGCTGCGTGGAACCCACACTGCTTTTCCGCTGAGATGGGGCGGCATCGACTGCAGGATCTCGTACCACCAGTTGCTGAGATTCCCTTGCCTGGGTAAGTGCGTTCAGTTGCTCCTGGAACCCTTCACCTGCTGTTCTAATGCCGTGAACCGGTCCAACTCCTTCTTCTTATTTCTGGAACGCTTTCTATAAGTTGCAACGTCCGCCGGAAATCCTTGATACTTATTAACGTCGACTCCTCTGCCTCGACATCGTCCGTCGTGTTCAGGATTCCCGAGGGCGAGTGTCAGCTCGTCGTCCTCTCTATCGGGAACAAATTCTCCCTTTCTGACTTTCTCTATTGCGTCCTCTAGTTTTTTTACGACCCTTGTAATTCTTTTCTTCCATTTCCCCTTTGCAACAATCAGCCCTGTGTCTAGGTCCAACCCTGCCCCATGCGCGAACAACCATAACTTGGACCTCTCGGGCCAGTCATCTGTCTGTGGAGTGATCCCTTTTTTACGCAGGTCGTTTTCAAAGGACTCCCACTTAGGCACGGCAGACTTGTAGCCACCTGACCCCAAAGTATGGAAATATTTCTTCTTCTTAGCATTCAACTTATTTTTGGCCGATCGGGCCACAGCGACGTCCGATTTCTTATACGCCACAAATTCGGTCCACACATCTTTTATCTTCTCAAGATGTCCAGCGAATTCTGGAGTTTTCTTCCCATATTTTCTCCACAATGTTTTCTTCCAGTTGTTGAATTGTGTGCCATCTTCTTAAGAGTCCACTGCTTGACTTTGTCCTTCTTCTTCTCTTCGAGACCTACCGGTAGGTTGAAAGATTCCAAGAGTGTGTCCCAAAGCAAATCTTTAGCTCTTTTGTCGACATAACTTGCTCCAATGTTGGCTTTAACCGGCTTATTCCATTCTGCAATGGTGATCGGGATCATGTCCCTAACAAGAACTCGGCATTGAACTACATATCTACGGGAGGTGTCTTCGGGTTTCGTCGGTTTGCCATCAGCAGCAACTTCGTCGATCGACAACTTTGCACCATCTGGAAGCTTTATCCTTTGGTTCGGGCCTCGTTGCGTCTTTGGCGAACTTGGAGGCTTAGATCCGGAGGGCTAAAAGAGAAATGATTTGTTAATAAGTGCAATATAAATCAATTAATGCATCCAGTGATCAACAAGACTTAATATATATATATACCTCGCCGGAGTTTGCTAAGGGCACTTCGTCGTCGTCTCTTATTTTTTCTAGCTCAAGTCCCTCACCGGAGTCGTTCAAACATTTTGCGCTGAATCTTCTCCATCGGAATCTTCATTGGAATCTTCTCCATCGGTATTTACTCCAAGGGTCTTCTCAAAAATAATTGCTGCCATTCGCTCTTCCTTCTCCTCGTCTCGGATGAAGGGGGCGTCGTCATCCATAGCTCAATGGCACTGCAAATTTTTAATTCACAGCATCAAGGTTACAAAGATTGCTTTGCCAAATTTGTAGCATCAAGCTTTCTAACTTTGATTTCTAACTTTGCTAACACAATCATCAAATAACATTGCTTTGCTAAGTTTGCTACATTTTCAAATTTGCTACATTTTCTAACTTTGCTAAGTTTGCTAAGTTTTCAAAGTTGCTACATTTTCAATTTTTCTAACTTTGCAAAAATTGCTACATTTTCTAATTTGCTACATTTTCTAATTTTGCTAAGTTTGCTAAGTTTTCAAATTTGCTACATTTTCTAACTTTGCTAAGTTTGCTAAGTTTTCAAAATTTCTAACTTTTCAAAGTTGCTACATTTTCAATTTTTCTAACTTTGCAAAAATTGCTACATTTTCTAATTTGCTACATTTTCTAATTTTGCTAAGTTTGCTAAGTTTTCAAATTTGCTACATTTTCTAACTTTGCTAAGTTTGCTAAGTTTTCAAAATTTCTAACTTTGCTAAGTTGCTACATTTTCAAATTTTCTAACTTTGCAAAAATTGCTACATTTTCTAATTTTCTAGATTTTCTAATTTTGCTACACTAATAATAACCTAAATTTAAGAAGCAAGCTAATTTAAATTTCTTATACACAAAAATTGATACAAAAATTGCAACAAATATTTCTTAATAAAAATATTGCAACTAATTATGGAGTATTAACGAAGTTTTCTAACTTAATTTGCTTTCTAACTTTGCTAAGTTTTCTAACTTTACTAACTTTGCTAACTTTACTAAAATGAAACACTAATAACCTAAATTTGCTAACTTGCTAACTTTACTAAAATGAAACACTAATAACTTGCTAACTTTGCTAACTTGCTAACTTTACTAATAACCTAAAATGAAACACAAATAACCTAAATAAACACTAATAACCTAAATTTACTAAAATGAAAAAAACAAACCCTTGCGGTGGAGGCGCGTCCGGAGCGATGGAGCGCGTGCGGTGGAGGCCAGAGCAAGACGCGGCGGAGGGCGCCGGAGCGCTGGCGGGGGGCCGGAGCAATGCGGCCGGAGGTGATGGCGTGGCGGAGGCGATGGCGTGCGGGGAGGCCGGAGCAAGCGCGCGGGAGGCCGGAGCGCTGGCGGGGGGCGCGGCGGAGGGCGCCGGAGCAAGGGCGGAGGCGATGGCGCATCGGCGGCGGCCGGATCAGCAGGATGATACGTCTCAAACGTATCTATAATTTTTGATGTTCCATGCTTGTTTTATACCAATTGCTACATGTTTTGCATCTACTTTATATCACTTTTATACATTTTTTGGGACTAACCTATTAACAAGATGCCGAAGTGCCAGTTCCTGTTTTCTGCTGTTTTTGTATTTCAGAAAAGCTAGTCTGGAAATATTCTCGGAATTGGACGAAACTACACGGGGGTGCCTATTTTTCCAGAACACGCCTAACGGAGCGAAGGAGCTGCAGAGGAGGGCCACCAGGAGGCCACATGCACCTAGGGCGCGGGCCCCTTTCTGCCGCGCCCTAGGGTGGTGTGGGCCCTCGGGGGTCCGCAACCGCCGCCCTTTCGCCTACTTATTCCCCCCGACGCGAAAACCCTAGGTACCTGAGCAAAAATCCACGAAAAGATCCAGAGACGCCGCCGTCGTCAACCCTAGCTCGGGAGGGTTCAGAACCTCTTCCCGGCACCCTATCGGAGAGGGGAATCATCACCGGAGGCTTCTACATCGCCATGCCTGCCTCCGGAGTGATGCGTGAGTAGTTCATCCTTGGACTACGGGTCCATAGCAGTAGCTAGATGGTTGTCTCTCCACTTTGTGCCATCATATTTAGATCTTGTGAGCTGCCCTACATGATCAAGATCATATTATTGTAATGCTACATGTTGTGTTTGCTGGGATCCGATGAATATTGAATATTATGTCAAGTTGATTATCAATCTATCTTATATGTTATTTAAGATCTTGCATGCTTTCCGTTACTCGTAGATGCTTTGGCCAAGTAGATGCTTGTAACTCCAAGAGAGAGTATTTATGCTAGATAGTGGGTTCATGTCTCCGTTTAACCTGGGACAGTGACAGAAAGTTCTAAGGTTGTGGATGTGCCGTTGCCACTAGGGATAAACTAACGATGCTATGTCCACGGGCATATGTGTTTGTTTACATTACGCACTTTACTTAATGCAATTATCCGTTGCTTGCAACTTAATACCAACGGGGGACTCGGATGACAACCCGGCGGTGGATTATTAGTCATAGATGCTGTTGGATAACGGTCTATGTACTATGTCGTAATGTCCAATTAAATATCATAGTAGTCAACATGTCATGTATATGCATTGTCATGCGCTCACTATTCGTCAATTGCCCAGCTGTAATTTGTTCACCCAACATGTTAGTTATCTTTTATGGAGGGACACCACTAGTGAACTGTGGACCCCGGTCCATTCTTTTAAACTGATTAAACAACCACAAACTGTAAACTATTCCTTTTTCATTCTCTGCAATTTAATACTCATTTTCCACACCATACGTTTAATCCTTTGTTTTCAGCCAGCCAGTGAGATTGACAACCTCACTGTTTCGTTGGGGCAAAGTAGTTTGATTGTGTTGTGTGCAGATTCCACGTCAACAGTCCAGACTCCCTTCGACAGTTATTTTTCTGGCGCCGTTGACAACCTTCTGAAGAGTTCCTGCTCTACTGGTTCGATAACCTTGGTTTCTTTCTGAGGGAAAACTTGCTGCTGACTACATCATACCTTCCTCTTGGGGTCTCCCAACGAACGTGTGTTTTACGTCATCACAGGACTTCGCCGGAGCGCGGCGTCGGCGTGGAGAAGGCGGTTCGTGGAGAAATTTGGGGACTTAGACGATTTGCGGACGATTCCCCTGTTTAAAACCGCTCGAAATCGACCTTTTGCACCGGTTGGTCTTACCAACCGGTGCTAAAGGTCATTTGGCCCGCGGCGAAATTTCGCGCGCGAAGACCACCCCTTTAGTACCGGTTGGTATAACCAGTACTAATGGGCTTTTTATTTGTTTTTTTGTTTTGCTTTATATCTATTTGGTTTCTGTTTTTTTCTTTTTCTCTAGTTTCTTTTTATTTTATATCTATGTAAATTAATTGTCTAAAAATTTGTAATTATCTTTTTTTTTTATATCTATGTAACTTAATTGTCTAAAAAATTGTAATAATTATCTTTTTATTTTATATCCCCTGTAGGATTACATAAAATGTTTAATACATTATTACACATCACCAACATTATTCTACATAAACGGACTTGCTGGCTCGAAGGCCGTAGGATTAGGGGGAACGGCGGGAGGTGCCAGCCCCGTTCGCGGCCGCCCGGTTCTCGCTCGCACGTTTGCGGCGGAGGGCAAGATCCATGGAGGATGAGTCTTTCAGCGCCCAATCCAGCTCGGAAGCCTCCTTCGCCTTGAGCTGGCAGGCAGTTCTGGCTCGCTGTACACGGTCGTCGTGGACGGACTGGAAGGAGGCTTCAATGGCCTCCTGCATCTGCGGCCCGCCGCGCTCTTCCCCATGGTCGCTCCAATCGAAGTCGTCGTCGTCGGGAGGGGCGGCGGCGACTGGTGGAGGTACGGCCGCGGATCCCCACGCCACCCCTGCGGCGTACGCATACTCGTCGGGGTCAGGGACGTCGGACCACGCGCGCTCGTACGTCCTCCGCACCTCCTCCGGCACCGGAGCAGGAGGCCGGTAGCAGGGCATTCCTCTCCACGCCGGGCTCGTGGGCATACGGTGGGATAGGCTCCCGCGGTAGCGCCCAAGCGCGCTATGCCGAGCACGCTCGACCTCGTCCAGAAGGCGCTGCGGCGGGCGTGGCGGATCCATCTCGTGGAGACGATGCGTTCGTGGCTAGGAATGGTGGATTAGCGTTTACCCCGTCGGCGACAATATATAAAGACCTCCAGGGCAGCGCTAGGGGAGGACACGTGGCTAGGGCAGCGCTGGGGAGGACACGTGACTGACACGAGTCGTGACCGCAAAGCCCGCCTTTAGTCCCGGTTGGTGTTACCAACCGGGACTAAAGAAGCACACGGATCGTGTGTTTCTTTCAAGCGCTTGTGAGACGTTGGATCAGGGGTGTGTTTCTTTTGAGGGATTGTGAGCTGTTGGATCAGCAGTATCACGACCACTTCGTGAGCCACATGACCCGGTTGGTGTTACCAACCGGGACTAAAGAAGCACACGTACCCTATATATAGCCCCCCTCCCGGACATGTTCAGCACTCAGTGTCTACTCATTGTAGTTCATTTTGGCAGTACACGGGTAGCAGAGAGCAAGATTTCTGAGAGGCAGGAGTTCCTAGAGCGGAGGCTGAAGGTGAACCCTCCCCTCGGTCGGATCCAAGCAGCGGCAAGGATCTCTGATGATTAGCAACATCCCCAACACTTGTTCGGACGGTTGCAATCATCAGAGACGTCTTGCCGCTGTTTGGATCGAAGGCCGATTTGCCGTCTCACGACCACGCGATGATTTGCCGATTTGCCGGTCAGAGTGGCCACTGGAGAAGGTAGGCAACTTCGATCCGACGTGGTTCTGAAAGGGGCATGGTTAATTTAGGTTGGGCTGTATGACGGGGAAACCGTGTGTTTTGTTCCAATTTTTTCGAGCGCTTGTGAGCCGTTGGAGTTTTTAGAGCCAAAAATCAGTGTTTAGAGTTTTCTTCTGAGTTTTCATAACACAGTTACATAAAAGGTTTAATACATTATTACACATCACCAACAACACCCCCTATCTATTGTTGGGGTATAATTTTTTTCTTCGCGTATGTCGACCCTTTCTTCTGATTGCGCCGTAACCATGGAGAATCTTCATCATTTAACGGGATGCTTGGGTCAGCTTTCACTTTGAAGGGCGGAATTTCATGAAACTTATTGTAATCTTCTGACATGTCTGTCTTCTCCTCCACTCCCACGATGTTTCTTTTCCCTGAAAGAACTATGTGGCGCTTTGGCTCATCGTATGATGTATCAGCTTGCTTATCTTTTCTTTTTTTCGGTCTGGAAGACATGTCCTTCACATAGAAAACCTGAGCCACATCATTGGCTAGGACGAATGGCTCGGTGTGGTACCCAAGATTTTTGAGATCCACTGTAGTCATTCCGTACTGCGGGTCTATCTCTACCCCGCCTGACAGGTTGACCCATTTGCACTGAAACAAAGGGATCTTAAAATAAGGTCCATAGTCAAGTTCCCATATCTGCTGTATGCAACCATAATATGTGTCCTTTGTCCCATTGTCGTTTGTTGCATCAAAGCGGACACCACTGTTTTGGTTAGTGCTCTTTTTGTCTTGGGTGTCCGTGTAAAATGTATTCCCATTTATCTCGTACCCTTGGAAAGTCAATATAGTCGAAGATGGTGACTTGGCCAACAAGTATAGCTCTTCTCCAACAGTGGTGCTATTAATGAGATGTGTACGCAACCAACTGCCGAAAGTCTTCGTGTTTTCCTTTAATCCAGAAGTCGGTCTGCTCCGGGTATTTGGAGCGTAAAATATCCATGTGTTCCACGATATACGGAGCCACCAATCTGGAATTTTGTAGAACTGTGTAGTGTGCTCGAGTGAAAGAATGCCCGTCCATACTTGTTGTTGCTTTCTTTCCTAGCGTGCCTTTTCCACGCAGTCTCCCCTCATGGCGCGATTGAGGAACACCGATCGGCTTAAGATCAGGAATAAAGTCAACACAAAACTCAATGACCTCCTCTGTTCCATAGCCCTTGGACATGCTTCCTTCTGGCCTAGCACGGTTACGGACGTATTTCTTTAAGACTCCCATGAACCTCTCAAAGGGGAACATGTTGTGTAGAAATACAGGACCGAGAATGGAAATCTCTTGGACTAGGTGAACTATGAGGTGCGTCATAATATTGAAGAAGGATGGTGGAAACACCAACTCGAAGCTGACAAGACATTGGACCACATCCTTCTGTAAACTTGGTAGAGTTGCTGGATCGATTACCTTCTGAGAAATTGCATTGAGGAATGCACATAGCTTCACAATGGGTACTCGAACGTTTTCCGGTAGAAGCCCCCTCAATGCAACCGGAAGTAATTGTGTCATAATCACGTGGCAGTCATGAGACTTTAGGTTTTGGAACTTTTTCTCTGCCATGTTTATTATTCCCTTTATATTCGACGAGTAGCCAGACGGGACCTTGATACTGCTCAGGACTTGAAAAAAGATCTCCTTCTCTTCTTTGGTAAGAGCGTAGCTGGCAGTACCTTGATACTTCTCTGGATTCACGTTGTCTCCTTCGTGTATACGTTGCTGGTCCTGCCGTGCATCCGCTGTATCTTTCGTCTTCCCATACACGCCTAAGAAGTTTAGCAGGTTCACGCAAAGATTTTTCGTCACGTGCATCACGTCGATTGCAGAGCGAACCTCTAGCAATTTCCAATAGGGTAGGTCCCAAAATATAGATTTCTTCTTCCACATGGGTACGCGTTTGTCAGCGTCATTCGGAACAGATTGTCCGCCAGGACCCTTTCCAAAGATTACTTTTAAATCCTTGACCATGTCATATATAACATCACCAGTAGGGAGGGTAGGCTTCGTCCGGTGATCTGCCTCACCTTTGAAATGCTTGCCTTTCTTTCTTACGGGATGCTGTCTTGTAAGAAATCGACGATGCCCCAGGTACACATTCTTGTTACCTAAATATATACTGTCAGTCTGACCTAAACAGTGCATGCATTGTATCCCTTGTTTGACTGTCCTGAAATGTTACTAAGAGCAGGCCAATCATTGATGGTTACAAACAGCAACGCTCGTAGGTCAAATTCCTCCTGTTTGTACTCATCCCACACACGTACACCTTCTTCACGCCACAACTGTAAAAGTTCGTCAACTAATGGCCTCAGATACACATCAATGTCGTTGCCAGGTTGCTTCGGGCCTTGGATAAGCACTGGCATCATAATAAACTTTTGCTTCATGCACAACCAAGGAGGAAGGTTATAGATACATAGAGTCACGGGCCAGGTGCTATGACTGCTGCTCTGCTCACCAAACGGATTCAAGCCATCTGTACTTAGACCAAACCTTAAGTTCCTTGCGTCAGCTGCAAAATCTTTGAACTCACTGTCGATGTTTCTCCACTGCGACCCATCAGCGGGGTGTCTCAGCATCTCGTCTTCCTTACGGTCTTCTTTGTGCCATCGCAACAACTTGGCATGCTCTTTGTTTCGGAACAAACGTTTCAACCGTGGTATTATAGGAGCATACCACATCACCTTGGCAGGAACCCTCTTCCTGGGGCTCGGCTCGCCCTCAACATCACCTGGGTCATCTCGCCTGATCTTATACCGCAATGCACCGCATATCGGGCATGCATTCAAATTCTCGTGCTCACCGCGGTAGAGGATGCAGTCATTGATGCATGCATGTATCTTCTGCACCTCTAATCCTAGAGGGCAGACAATCTTCTTTGCTTCGTACGTACTATGGGGCAATACGTTATCTCTTGGAAGCATCCTCTTTAATATTTTCAGCAAGTTTTCAAATCCCTTGTCAGATAGTCCATTCTGTGCCTTCCATTGCAGCAATTCCAGGGTGGTACCCAGCTTTTTCTGGCCATCTTCACAATTTGGGTACAACAATTTTTTGTGATCCTCTAACATGCGCTCCAACTTCGACCACTCGTTCTCACTTCCGCAGTTTATCTGTTCATCAATAATGACCCGACGAAGATCATCATCGGACTGATCATCAACAATGATCTCATGTTCAGCTTCGTCTTCCTCCATTGTAGTACCACCGTGTTCAGAGAACACAGGATAGTTGTCATCATCCTCTTCTTCATTGTCTTCCATTATAACCCCTCTTTCTCCGTGCTTGGTCCAACAAAAATAATTGGGCATGAAGCCTGCTCGCAACAGGTGGGAGTGGAGGGTTCTTGAGGAAGGGTAATTCCTCTTATTCTTACAGTCATCGCATGGACAAAATATAAAACCATTCTGCTTGTTTAACTCAGCCACACGGAGAAAATTATGCATGCCATCAATGAACTCGGGACAGCGTCGGTCACCGTACATCCATTCCCGGCTCATCTGCATTATACAAATATATCAAATAGAGATATGTGACAAAATTCATTAATACAACAGTTCACCACATTTAAACAAAAGTAGAGTAGCGACCAAATCTAATACATAGTTCTCATAAACATTCATTAATTGAAACTAACATACAACTAGCTAAAGAATTTAAATCCAACGACAAATGCGATCAAAATCGCAACTAAGTAATTATTGAACCAACAACATAATGATACCAAGCCTCTTGACTAATGACATATTTTCTAATCTTTTTAAGCTTCAAGCGCATTGCATTCATCTTGATCTCGTGATCCAAGCGCATTGCCTCCATCTTGACCTCGTTATCATCGACGACGTCGGCAATCTTGAACTCCCATTTCATCTTCTCTTCGAGACGAAGATCTTCACTTCTTTTCAATTTTGCTTTCAAATCATTGTTTTCTTTTACAAAAAACTCGACAATAGGGTCGGTTGGAATTTCCGGTTCAACTACCTCCTAGATAAAAATATATGTACGTCAAGTTGGTCGGCATAATTGTTATAAACACGAAATTAAACAAATATATAGTTATAACAAACAATCGTACCACATCCGAATAATAGAGCGGACGAGAGCCGGTGTGGACAGATGTCAAAACCATGACACTATATATAACAAACAATTATACAAATAAGAAAATTATACAAGTAATAATTATGCATCTAAATCATACAACTAAGATTTTTTAAAATAAAAGATAAAAATAAGAGGCTCACCGAGGTGGTGTCGGTGACGGGGCGGCGCGGGCGATCGACGGCGGTGAGGAAGGGGACGAGACGACACTATAAAAAACCACAAATTATACTTTAATTTGAGCTCAAAATGCATATAAAACAAATGAAATCCCTAACTTAGCATTTCATCAAACACCTTGCTAGCACTACAAAAATCAAACTAGCTAAACTAGCAAGAAAATGAGCTAAACTTGAAATGCCGGAAGAGAAGATGAAGTTGCTAACCCTTGTATATGTAGGTGCCACCAATCTTGACAAATGTTGGAAAAATGGGGTGAACTAGAGCTTGGGAGAGCAAAGAGAGAGAAAAAATGGAGTTGTGTTCGAGCTGGAAAATGGAACTGTGGCTCGGGGTGGAAGAAGGTAATATAGGGGAACCTTTAGTACCGGTACTAAAGATGAGCCTTTAGTACCGGTTGGTAATACAAACCGGTACTAAAGGGTCTCGCCGTGGGGCCACCAACGGCAGCCGCCTGTGCCAACCTTTAGTACCGGTTTGTAGTACCAACCGGTACTAAAGATCGGCATTTAGTACTGGTTCATAATACAAACCGGTACTAAATGGTCACGCCGTGGGGCCCCGACCGCCTCGCATCTGGAACCGGTACTAATGTCCACTTTAGTACCGGTTCGTGCCCAATCGGTACAAAAGAGGGCGCATCGATGCCTTGTTTTCTACTAGTGATACTTGTTCCATGCTACCTTAGTAACATTTTCCATAAACCGTCCGCCATGAGACCATAATGGCATGAGTTGTGGGTGCATCACCTTACTATATCGCCTCACGATGCCATGGATGAAAAAAAATCAGTGAGACCACCAAGTGAAACTTTGTGGCCAATGCAATGATAGCCTTGACGGTCCCACCTTCTCTCACCTCATGTGGTTCTCCTATTTTTCTCATATTGTATAACAACGAAACGACCATGCCATTCCCATCTCCATCGTTTCCTGTTTTTGGTCAGGAGGAGGTTGTCTCCACTCCAGGATCCCGTTTAGCTCTACAAGTAGCTTCTTCTTATGTGTCAGGTGTTTCGGCGACTGGCAACAGCAGCCTTGGCAAGCGGGGGAGGCAACATGGGTGGACTGCATTTTTGGTGGTGCTCATTGAGTACCGAGTCTTTATTTTCAGGGTGAAAATCCAAGGTCTGGCTGCTGAAGACATTGTTTTGAAATCTCAGTCTTTTTGCGGGGTGAAAACGCAAGATCATCGATCGGGCGACGACAAAGCTTGTGCATTGTTTCCTTCCTGGAGGCGTGGCTTTTGGGGAGCCTAGTTTGTAGTACGAGTGTTGTATTCGGCTGTGGTTAGAGTGTTGTTGTTGTGAGTGGTTGTAAATCGCGATGGGGTCTTTGTTTTTCTTTCTCTCTTTTTTATTTTTTCTTGGCTGTGTGTATCCCTGATGTCTTTGGACATATCGTCGGTGCAGAGCCTGGGTGTAATTTGTATCTTCGTAATACTAAGATATTCCCTTTATCTTTAAAAAAGTAGCTACTTTACGAGGGCGGCGTTTTGGCTCCCGGGTGTAGATGCACCCGGTAGATTTCAAAAAAAATTCAAAATTTGAAAACTCATCAAAAAAATCTGAAAAAAATCATGCACGTACATGACCCCGGTACGCACCACCGTATTTGTTTTCGCGACGAAATACCATCGTACGCGCCCTGTACAAAAATGACAAATTTCCTGTCAGACAAGTAATCTGACAGGAAATTTGTCATTTTTGTACAGGCCACATACGATGGTATTTCGTCGCGAAAAAAAATACGGTGGTGCGTACCATGGTCATGTACGTGCATGATTTTTTTCAGATTTTTTTGATGAGTTTTCAAATTTTGAATTTTTTTTGAAATATCGGGAGCATCTACACCCGGGTGCCAATGCGAATTTCTGCTACTTTACCTGTCTTCTACAACCCGACCCTATGTGGACCTGCAGGGCAGCAGTACACAGTGGAGCATTAGCCCACGCCCTATGTATAGCTTGAAAAGCCATTTAATAGTAAGATACTTGTATTTTTAGGTCTAAATCATGGGTGCCTAAAATTATGCTGGTATTATGGTACGCAAAGAATATTCCATTTAGCTAACCACATGTTTTTCATGTGAGTACCATTTCATCAGAAAAAATGGATATGTGGAAATCACACGGCGCTTTTGCCCTCTGTTAGGGTTTTTCAAATAAGATATCATTAAAATCAGCAGATTACTCAAAACCAAGGTAATGATCGAGAACGACGAGCAACCACCATGAGGGTGCTCATACGTTTCTCAATTTCTTTATCTATCCATTTTCAATCTCCATTATGTAGCTCCCAATAAAGTATAATAATCCCAAGCTAATATAGTGGGAAACGACAACAATGTTTGCCATTCTGGAAGCTGATCTTTTAGTCCCTATAAGCGCTCAAAGACATGAAAGGGCATGCTTCGTATGCAGTAGCTTTTTTGTGATCAATAAGGTCCTATATTGAAGGATAGATAGCCCATCATGCATAAATTACGTGAGGAAGAACCCCACACACATTTGACCATCCTTCTTCAAGCTAGTGTTAAATCGAAACCGACGGCATCTCTCGAATGAACATCCCAGCACGGTGTTAACTTTTACCTCCACACCCCCATTTGAAAGAAATTATTAACACGGGCTATCAACTCTAGGCAAAACCAATTGGAAAAAGTTCAAAATAAACCTTTAACTTGTAGACAAAAGATAAATCAAACCCCGAACTTTGAATCCCCGAAATTGGCACTCTGAACTTGCAGTTCCCGGTCTATTTTGAACCCTGTACCTGTTTGGCGTACTGGGAATTTTACAATCCCGGCCGGGCTAATCTGATACTCTCACTGACATTCGGGCCCACATGTCATAATCGTCCTCTTCCTATGTCTCTCGAATTCCAGACTATGGCACACGGGGGGTGGGGGACAGGAGCGGGGCAGGGTGGGCCTATGTTGGGCACGCTCGCCGCTGCCTTCGCCATGGCCATGGCCTTGCCCAGCTAGCCCTCGCTGCCGTCTTTCCACGGCCATGGCTGTGCCCAGCCTGCCCTCGCCGCGAAGCCCAGCTCGTCCTCGCCTCCTCCTTCGCCATTCTGTGGCCGTGCCCAACTCGCCATCGTCATCTTCGCCATGGTCGCGTCTAGCTTGTCCTCGCCGCCGTCTTCGAAATGATTGCTCTGTCTGTGTCATTGTCATTAACACAAACACTTCACGTGCACACAAACAGTCTTTCATTGTTGGGCTTATGGGCAACAGGGACGTAGTTAGGCTCGACGCCGTGAGTCACAGAGCGTTGTGATGACGCTGACTGCCGCAGCTCTTGCGGAGGTGGCTGGAGCAGTCCGGCCAGCCGCGCGAGAAACCAATCACCAGGGAGAGACGGAGGTGGCGCAGGTGCGGCTTGCTTGGGCTTAGGAATGCACCTGGCCTTCGAAGGCGCACGGGAGGAGAGCGGGACGGCGTCGTCGAGCACCAGCGACCACCGGCGGCGGCGCGATGAAAGCAACTGTTGTTTCCCCACTCTCTCTGCCTCTCTGGGTTTCTCGCTGGGTGCCGCCGCGGAGGTACACAACCTTGGCGAGACAGACGCGTACGGAGTGGCGCAGCTAGACAGCACCACTGACACGTAGCTGGCCAGGGCGACCCTGTACGCGCGGACGCAGCTGGGCTGTCATGGGGTCATGGCCGTGCACGGAGGCCAACAAAATTCTTGTCAATCGAGTGCCTAGCTTGCTACCTTGACGTTCCCGGCGCTGCTTGCTCCTGCTTCTCTCAATGGATGGAAAGGTTGAAGATAGATATGACATGTGGGCCAGTGCTGTCAGTGGAAGTAGCGATTTGTGATTATTTTTTCTAATGTGCAAAACAGGTTCAGTGTTTATATTAGACCGGGATTCAATAGTTCAGTGTGCCAATTACCGGGATTCGAAGTTTGGGGTTCAACTTAGCTAGGCTCTACAAGTTCAAGGTTTAGAATAGACTTTTTCGAAACCAATTTGTGCATGAGCACACTGGGCAAAACCAGAAGAAAAAACTATCTAATGCAAGTGAAACGTGTCTTCCCAAGTCAATCTATTCGAGAGAGGCAGGGTATGTGTATATATTAGAAGTACATAAATCATTTATTAGCACATGTGTTTACATGCACACTGACGCACTTACATTGCATATGATACATACATACATACATACATACATACATACATACGCACGTACATACATACATACATACATACATACATTTATTTACCCTTGCATCGACAACTTACATAAGGTATTTAGACACAAGGGATACGCTACACAGATAGACTCCGGATAGCTTTAACACTAACAGGCAGGAAACCATAAACATGGCGGCATAGCTTCTGAATGACTTTAGAGCACGTACAACCTCCCATGCACACGCTGCATGCCTGGGAGGCTGTTTTATTTGGGTGTCAACGCTTTGACAGGACACACCAACACTACTAGTATAAGGGAACTTGCATACGTAACGGGAGAAGAGCGAGGCAAGCTCTCCCACTCTAACCACGGACGCTGAACGGCGGTTCCGCGGTTCCGCGGTGCTGCTTACGAGCCTTCTTCCCCGTTGGCCGGCGTCACCGCATTTCCTTTCTCGCCGCAGAGACTACCTTCCTGGCAGCTGTAGCAGGTGCTGTCCCTGCCAACCATGCAGTTCTGGAAGCAGATCCTGTCGTCAGGCCTGAATATGCACTTCTGGGAGCACTCGCACATCTTCTCCTTCAGGCTGTCGTGTGCAAGTGCCTTGGGAAGATTTTCATCTTCTGCGGCGCCCGCGAGATCCACGAGCTGCGCAATGGCGAGGGTGAGCAGCAGGCAGACGAGCATCACCTTGAGAGAAGCACTACGTGGGGAAACCATGTAGCTATAGCCTGGAGGGTTTTAGGCGCTGCTCTCTAGCAATTGGGAGATTGATTGCTGGGTGCAGAGAAGCATCGTGTAGGACGGCTATTTATAGGTAGCATGCATGCATGAGGAGCGTCCGGCGTATGGATGATATCCCTGCGTGTGTGGTGGCTGTACGTCGATATAGATAGGGCTCCGCGCTGCGGGCTTCATGACAGCAGAAGAGTCGAGAGAGAGAAGCGCTTCCACAAAAATTAATTATGCACGGGCATAATGTAGTATGTGATACAAATGATGCGCCGTATATCATCATTTAACCATTGGATGCGCCAGAGTTGTATGTTTATTTCTTGAGGAATTACATAGAACTACCATATTTGCGGCCATTTTTAAAGAAAAAACAACTACTGTTTGTTTTCTGTTAAAAAACACACCACCGTTCGGATGACTTGTCATAAATTGCGCAAAATCTCGGTAAAACGTACTAGAGAGACTTGCATCGCATACGCGGTGGGCGACTGAAGGAGCATTTCTAGCTTGTCCACACGTTGACCCCGCGAAAGGCGCGAAAGGGTGGCCGACGAAGGAGTCGTCAAGAATGCAGGTCCTCGCTCTTGACATGCCACATCGCACACCTTTAGTGACTAGAGCACCCAAGGAACCACTCACACCTTGTAGCAACTCGGTACTCGGACACCACCCCATCAAAGGCACTGGCGTCGCGAGGCCAGTGTTGAATATAAATATATTGCCTAGCCCCTTTCCATCAGTTCGGACTTTTGGTCTAGATGGCTAGTGCAGCAATTCCATATGGTATCAGAGCCAAGAGGTCTCGAGTTCGAGACCCCGCTCACGCGGATTAAAAAAAAAGAAAAAAAAGATCCTGTGACCCGCTCCTATCCCACGCTAAGGACTAAAATAGCCTAGACGTGAGGGGGAGTGTTGAATATAAATATATTGCCTAGCCCCTTTCCATAAGTTCGGACTTTTGGTCTAGATGGCTAGTGCAGCAATTCCACAGCCAGGTCATCCTTCCACCTCCGAGGAAGAGGCTATGGTTGCGGCCACCCTCAAGGGAAGCAGCTTGGAGCCGATGTGATGCATGTCGTGGCGACTGTGGTGCGTGACAAGATTTCCAATCATGCACCACCAAAGGGTACTTGTCCCTAAAAAATTTGAGGCGGCTCGCAGTGTCGATGGAGGTCAACCCCCACGGCAATGTTCTCTTGAGCATGGTTAAGATCCATCGGGCACATATGCTTCCATACCACCGGAACGGGATCGAGGAGAGAGGTGGCTCGAGGTTGAGGGGAGAGGGAGGCGGGCTAAGGGGTGGCGAGCATGCTAGAGAGGACATGTTCGGCGGAGCAGATTTGATGTGCCGAGGGGATATTCAATGGGAGGAGGGGAGACAAGGATAAAACTATATGCATGGCTGATGGGTGAGACCCATGCCCACCCTAGGAAGTCGTCCACATGTGTTGCCAACTATTCCCTGAAAATGGGCCCTCACAGTTTTGAAACGTTGTGAATTACTCTAACGATGGCCATCCGTAATATCTATGTCTTTTCTTCCAAATAGTGGTATGTTCTGAAAAAACAAAAAATAGTAGTTTTCTATGAATATAGTTACAATGTGGTAGTTTTATGTAAAATTTCCTCAAAACAATTCCCATACACACGTATGGATTTTCCTGTAAGTTTTATATGGATATGATGAGTGAGGATGGACTAGCTATGCAAATCATATTATTCTTGTGAGATGTCCTATAAGTATTCCAACTAGTATGGCGCCCCGTTGATTCCGCAACAAGCTAGGTTTTATTACCCAAATTATGTAACGAGAAAGAGAATAGAAGTTACAACAGTACACATTTAGGGCACTCTCGCGATGCTCCAAGTTGTATGGTATCCAAATATAGCCAGCTCAGTTTTTTCATATGTGGAACAATAATCTATTATATACTAAAAGCAAAATGAGCGAGTTTTTTGAGACACCACATTAATCCACATCATCAGAATTATTTTAACTATTAGATCTGAAATTTACGGTTTAGATTTACCGAGAGATTACGTAACTTTAATGTGGAGTCCCTTTATTTTGAAGTCCATGTCACGTACCGTACAATACCCTTAAATACAACTTATTTTTTAGGTCAGTCGTGAACTAGCAGGACTCGCAACAAAAAAGGACTCAAAATCAAAATCTAGAAAAAAGAATAGCACGTTCAAGCTTTTGATGGATTGGCTCAGCCCCTCACGTGCAAGGCACGGGCATGTGCTTTATGTATGGATATGTGGTCCATGTAGTTTTTTTTATTTCACCGAACTTTTTAAAATTAACAGCGTTAGAAAACCATTACTCCCTCCGAAGTCGGATCAAATTTAAATTTCGGGAGAATAACTGACCAGGTACAATTCATAGTACAATGCGGCACATATTTCGGATCAGAGCAAGTAGCATAAATATAAATCTCTAATAGCGAGTCAGTTCAATTTTTCTTTATTATGTGTGTTTTTTTTGAGATTTTTATTATGTGTGTTTGTTGGCTGGCTAGCTAACTAGATTGTTGTGCGGGAAGGTCTGCTACAGTATAAACTGATCAACATATAAGAAGTTGACACGTGCAATTTTTTATTTTTTTAGAAAATGTGCATGGTTGAGCAGACAAAATTCATCACAAGACAATTAGACTTTTTAATTTAGTACAAACATAAAACAGAGATACAGATATTATATAAACTCAGTATACTAGAATACTCCAATGAAAGTTCACTTACACTAGACATGTAAAATATTCAATAACAAAAAAATACATCCAGGTGAACATATTATAGTCTACAAATTATCGACTTGATCTATAACATATTACAATCACAATAAGATAAAAAAGACATATATATTAGAATTTCTATAAGAAGTCATCCAACCACCAATCTTATCTATCCTCTTTTTATTCGAGATTATATGTATCTGTATGTATCAAAACCAATCTATGAACTAAAAAACATTGCAGACCCGCTGGATATTCTCAGACAAACGTAAACATCTGAACAAACCACCATGTAATTGGAGGATACAATTTTGTTAGCCGACATGTTTAATTGTAAGTCCAAGGTTATCGGCAATTTACGGATATGATTTGGCAAGATTTACACTCTTGCAAAGAAGGGGTATGGATAGAGTCCATGTTCCAGCGGGCCGCAAACGAAAAAGATTTTGTGTTCTATTTAAAAAAATGTGAAATAGGAAGGTGAATAGGAAATAATGTAGTACCTTTAAAAAAACAAAGGAAATCGTGGAGTGGCAGAAAAAAGTTCGATGTGATATATCAAGGAATTGCACAGAAGAGACATTTGGGCTATAAAAACTGATAAGTATATTCTAACGAATACACTCGAACAACTACAATACTACTTCGTGCACAAAAAAAATGTATATATAAAATATTTGGAAGATAATTTATTTATTTTTCTCATGTTTGGACATGTTGTTCTATAGAGAGAGAGAGAGAGAGAGAGAGAGAGAGAGAGAGATTGAATTTCAATATTAATATACATATTTTCTTTACAAGTACCAACGTTATTCAGAAAGGAAAATTATGACTATACAATGATCATTTTTTCTTACATTAAACATTGTTGCATGATAAGAAATTCTTTAGCATCCCTAGACTCCCTTCGAATATTTGAAAAATAAAGGCGAGCTGTGCTATGCATACCAAGGTGAATATGTAGTTGTTCCAAACATAGGACACAATCGTATTTTCCTTAGAAAATAGCTTGAAATTGCCACATTGATCTAAAGAATATTCATAAATATTTAGCACAAGACATGCACGGAGGTTAAAGTTATCAGACCATGATTTCCATAATTTTGGAGCTGCACATTCATTTAGTTCTCTAGCAACATTATCAAAAAATTAAATGTTAAATAGTAGTTGAAGTATATGCAAAGATTACATTTCTCGCAATTGAGACCATAATTCAAACAGCCAAAAATATGGATCGTGGAAACTAGACCGATGGTAGGAGCAATGTTTAAACCAATAGCGAAAGTTTAAGCTATGTACGTCGAAATGGGTGGTGAAAACATTATACATATTCCATACGACTAGAGTAAACGAGCGGGAAAAATGTGGAAGAGCTAAATGAAAAATCACATTATTTGTTTTTCCTAGCAATAATGTTTTGTGTTTTTGATGATATATTCCGCATGAGAGAATATGTTCACCCGTTATGTATACATCAAGAAAAAGGAAATTCAGGTCTACACACAACCAATTAATTAAAAAAGAAAAGAAGGACAACCATGTCCATTCCTAGAGAGCATCAGCATGAATCGATGATCATCAACAAAAAACTCCATTGACAACATCTAAGTAACACAATATTCCTTCAAAGAAACATTTCCTGACACGACCCGCAAACACGCCCTATGTTATTGTATCCAAGAACTGAAGGGCATATCAAGAAATTCCACTCATGTGTTGCAGATATATAATCGTATTTTGTATACTGGTGTACGATAAAAGTAATTGAAACTATTAACTTAATTCCAAAATACATATAGGCGATGCCCTCGCGTTTGCGAGGGTTGTATCGTTGATGACACATATTATGAAGCAACGCAAGTGCTTACATTAAGCAAAACACTTCGGTACAAGCCGACCTTCTCCCGTGCTGGTATGCGGCTGGTGCGCCGTCTCTCCCCACGGGCCATCGATGCCTTCTTCCCTGCTGCTTATCTTCTTTTCCGTCTACTCCCCCGTCCTTCTCCTCCCTCCCCCGTAGCCATGAGCTCCTCACCATGTACATGGTCAACGTATCTAGGGCCGATAAGGATCCGGCTTGCTGGATTCTCGGCTGATGACCTTGAACCGTTGAAATTGGCGTAAATGCATCTCCTGAAGAATGAACTACAGAAAAGAAAAGTAGAATCTTAACCCACGACACAAGATCGAGTAGATTTGTTCTTATCTCATGAACTAGCTAGAGACTAGAGAGAAAGGGGACATCCATGGACTAGAGTAGCATCTGTTTTCATCATTTATTCATCTAAAAGCCACGCATAGAAGAAAGCTACTGTTTTGAAGAACAGTTTATATATGCCCTTCTGATTACGGAAAGTGTTAATGGAGCCCAAGCTCCATGTAGCTCACTTAAAAAAAAGTTTAATGTTACGATGTAGATAATGTTACGATTTACAGGTGTAGCTCCATCAGAATTTTTAATTTTAAATTTCAAAATTTCGAAACAAAAATCCTACATGTTGATAATGTTACGATTTACAAGTGTACAAATTTTCAATCCAAAATTCGTATTATTCTAGACTACACAAAAAGATAAATATTGCAAAATTTTCAAGTTCTTAGTTCACCACCGAGATCCACCCATTTCATGTTTCTCGACCGATTTTTCTTGAAAATTTAAAAAGTACAAAATTTAATTTTCTTGAAAAAAGAGCTATGTGCGCAAAACGCCATTGTGCTTCGTTGTATTGCCTTCTTAGAATGCGTAAGTAATTACTATATCCGTACCAAAATATAAGATGGTTTAGCATTTTTTATAGATGTATCTAGACACATATTAGTTTGTAGATTAACTCATTTATGCCCATATGTAGCCTGTACTGAAATATTTAAAACATCTTATATTTTGGTATGGACGAAAGACATTTAAAATGATACGAAAACCACACTGTCTTTTTTGGTGAAGGCCAATCTTGGGTATTGGCCTTTTCAAAGTATTATGGGTAAGAAAAAAGGGGGCGGATCTTACTGATGTCGTGCAACACGAGTCTATACACCCAAACAAAAAACCTAGACTACACTACCCTACAAATCCACATAAATACGACACGTACGTCAAGGTCATACGATCTGCAGGCATATACGCGCACCATGGCTAGCCTATATATGATCAGAAATCTTTGTGGCTATATCAAGATGGCATGCAGGAATTTACATGTAAGTTCCAGACTTTATCTCTACGTGTCCCACAGACATTTGATAGATCATAATTCATAAACGATTCCTCGCCAATTGTCATTACGTGGGAAAAAAACCCCTATACTCCCACGTAAAAATAAAATCTCTACCCACATCTCTCTTCGATCTACTCCCTCCGTTTCAATTTTTTTTCATAGTAATACGATTCTCATTGATAAATAAAAGACGAGATACAAAGTACGTATACACCGATCTTACAGATCTAAAAAGATAGGATAAACCTATATGACAAACCAACGCCTATCCATTTTTTTCGACCCCAGCGTAGCAGCCACAAAAAAAAAAGACAGATCACCTCTTCACTCAAGCTCGACGCGGCTCCATCGCTGATCATCAGCTTTTCGGACCTCCAAAGTAATTTGCCATAAAACAAACCATTGCCCTTGAAAGAATCAGACCGGGGCAGCACGATCCCGGACACGCCATCGAACTTCAACACTGGCACCCCGCACGACGACGTCGGAGTAGGAATCAGAACCATCAGCCTCCAACCACGAACCCACCACAAGGTGCACCATCTTCCAGCTGTCACCAGTGCAGACCACCATCCTCTCTGCGCTCCACCATGGCGCCGAGACAACACCGCAGTAACGGGGACAGAGCAGGAAGAAAAACCCATCTGATGGAGTCGCCGCCGCCGTCTCGCCGACACCATCCATGAACCCTAAAGTCACCGATCTGAAAAATCGGCAAGCACACAGTGCCACCAACTCTGAGACGCCGCCATGAAGGACAACGCCGGTGTGGGAGTAGAGTTGAGACAGATTTATTTGCCCGGGCACCGCTCCCACCACCCCAACGATGCACCATGCCAGAAACTTCCTAACCCTAATTACATTGCAAGAAACGGGGCCCCCCTCCCTCCTGCCGCTGGAGCGGCAAGCGGAAGGAGAGGGGCCCAGCTCTTCCACCGGTGGCCAGCGGCGGCGGCTGTGGCGGCTAGGGTAGGAAAGCTGAGTCGCCTCGCGAGTCGCCTTCGAGCGCCTCCCGAGCGAAGCGTTCCCTCCGTTCTAAATTAGATGACTTCTTTTTGTCCACATGCAGATGTATTTAGACCAATGTTCAAAAAATCGGCCGATATGCCGATTAATCGGCCGATTTATCGTGAATCGTCGAGTGACCGATAAGATTATAGCATATCGGCCGAGTTTATCGCTGGCGCCAATTTTTCGGTCTGACAGCCGGGTTTCAGCCGATTTTTGCCACTTATCGGTGATTTCTCGGCCTGACAGCCGATTTATCGTACGATAGTTTTGTAGAACTTTACATTCCCTCGAATTTTACCCATTTGTTGATTCAATGGAAAGGAATCAATGTACCACTTGTATCCAATACTCCAATGTAATTTTTGCAAAGCATACTTAAGATTATTTAGTGCCGGGAAGTTGACATATAAAAAAAACTAGCCGATAAATAGGCGACCGATAAAATCGATTAATTGGCCGATAAGCGATTAATTTCTAATCTGAGGCCAACCGAGCAATAAACAATAAGCGATATCTTGAACATTGATTTAGACATATTACAAGTATAAATACATCCGCATGTGAACAAATGTAAGTTTAATTTGGAACGAAGGGAGTATATGTATGTGATGGTTACGCCTTTGTCGTTTTCTTTCCCAAAATCCAAGATCTTGGCCACATCCACATGCCTATACACGCATATTATTCGCAAGTTGCAGCCACTGAACCTGATACTGTTCATGCATGCACACTAATGTCGTCCAGGGGGTTCACACTATGCCGAATCGACCCCAATCCTTTTTGTTGAAAAACATATCCCCCATCATCATTTTCTAAATCAAGCATATCCAACATAAATATATGATAAATATATGGTATTCCATCACTCATTGTTAGACTAGCCATAGTGGGGTATTATAAATAGTATCATGCATGTCACATTGGCAAAAATATAAAGTGGCACAACAGTTAATGAAGAAACAGATGGTAGTGGTATCTATCTATGTTACTTTATCATAGCACTTAAAACTAAATATTTTAGTAGCTAGTAAATTTTGTACACATATTTAGTACCATTGGGATTCTACTAACCATTAAATAACATATGACTATGATACTATACATTATATGGGTAGTATCATACCCCAATATCATATGCCTGATACAATGTATGATACTCCTCCTATGTCTAGTCTTAGTGCTAGCATGCGCAGCTGGGTAACGGCAAAATAGTTTTTCCACCAACCATTCGATGGCGAAATAACGCTCAACTCCCTGTCAACACCTGGTGTGTCACGTGAAGTAGAGTACACGGTGGACGCAGGTTCGGCAAGTACGTCTTCAGTGCTGGAAAGCGATATCGAGTGACGGCCTGCGTGCCGTGTTGGTTGTGGTTGCCAGCTGCGTCTGGAAGGTAGTTAAATAGATCCGTCGAACGCAGAGGAAGGTTAGAAAGGAATTGAGTGTTCTATTATCCCTGTCTATTTCCTCTCCTCCCCCAAACCTGTATCTAAACTATCTCTGGATCTGAATTGAGATGTGTATCCGGGTTTGGTGATTCTATATCATACACCTAGATATTACAGTGGTATCAGAGGCTTCGTTTCGATCCGTCGCGCAACTCATAAACTGATTCAGAGGAGTTCGTCGCAACGGCACCGTTCAAGCCTAGTGCGCAGGTTCGCCACACGATTTCGGTGATGGAAGCCATGGAGGGACGGATCCTGGAGAAGTTGAGCAAGTTGGATGGGCTCGAGGACCGCTTCCTCGATCTGGGGAACAAGCTCGATCTCCAAGCGAATCGCCTCAATCAGACGGAGATGAAGGTCGATCTGTCGATGGAGAAGTTGGGGAAGCTGGAGGCAGACCAGATCGCTGCGATGCCAGGAGATCCATCACCGGCAAAGCAGCTTGCGCCGGGAATAACCACACCGGCGGTGCGACCACCTGCACCAGGGGAAAGCGTCATGGGGCCCCGACCAGCGAGTGCGCCACAACTTCAGGTAACGCTGCCGTTCGCTGCTCCATATCCTGAGATGCCGGGAAGCTCGCGACGAACTGACCACGTTCGTTTGGTGGATGTGTCTGAGGAAACAAATTCCAGATGCCCTTGGATGCCCCGCATGGACTTCCCCAAGTTTGATGGCACTGATGCAAGCATTTGGGTCGATACTTGCGAAACATTCTTTACCCTGTATCAGATTGCGCCAGGATTTCAGGTATCGGCAGCTACCATGTATCTGACAGACTCAGCGGCTCACTGGTACCATGCGTTCAAGCGCACAAATGAGCGTCTAACATGGGAGCAGTTCAGGCAAGCAGTGCTGATGGAGTTTGACACGGACACTCATCGGGTGAAGATGAAGGCGTTGTTCCAGCTCAAACAAACGGGCACTGTGGCTGAATATCGCAAGCAGTTTGACCGACTGGTGTATAACATCAAGCTATATGATCCTACCATTGGAGGAATTATGTTGGTGACCCAATTTATCCTTGGTTTGAAGGACGAGCTACGCATAGCAGTGGAGGCCCAGTTACCTGACACGGTGCAACGAGCGACACTGCTCGCTCAAGTTCATGAAAGCGTTGCTGAAACTCAGAAACAAGGGGAAAACCAGCTAAACAGTGGGGAGCAAACTCGAACTGGAAAGAAAACAAAGGGAAATTTGCACAAGGGGAAGTGTGGAAGGCACAACAGTTGAAAGAGTACAGGCGAGTAAACGGACTCTGCTTCAAATGTGGGGAAAAGTACATACCGGGACATCAATGTGTTCTGCAAGCAGGAGCTCAGTTAAAAGCAATGCAAGTGGACCAGCAGGAAATTCTTTCTGATGAACTGTTAGAGGTGGTCAGTGGATTAGACTCACTATCGTTGGAGGAGCCTGACAGGCTCTCATGCCACGCTTTAAGCGGTACAGAGCACGCTAATACCATCAGGCTGCCGGTTAAAATCAATAATCAGTCGATGTTGATGCTCATAGACTCTGGTAGTACAAGCAGCTTTCTGAATCAAGCGATGGTCAACAGACTTGGGTTAATTCCCCAACCCCGTAGCCCGGTTTTTGTGAAGGTGGCCAACGGAGAAAGGTTGCTATGCAACAGTGTGATTCCACAGTTTACGTGGTACACTCAGGGGATCAAATTCACTCATGATATGAGAGTGTTGGACATGGGGGGATATGATGCGGTGCTAGGGATTGATTGGCTGCAAAAGTTCAGGCCAATGAACTGTGATTGGGTGGCCAAGTGGATTGAATTTGAGTACTTGGAAAAGACAGTGCGCCTGCAAGGGGTAGTGGACAAGCAACAAGATCATCTAGCAGAGATATCTATTGAACAAGTGCTGCAGCTACATCAGAAAAATGAGTTGTGGGCTACATCCATTCTTGAGACCAATGCTGACATAGCTACCTTGCCAGTGCCGGAGTCAGTACAAGAACTGCTACAGCAATTTCAGTCGATTTTCAAAGAACCAACAGAGCTACCTCCCTCTCGGGCATTTGATCATGCTATAACCTTATTACCTGGCACTGCACCGATTAATTCTAGGCCCTATCGCTACTCCCCGTTGCAGAAAGACGATATAGAGAGACAAGTGTCTGAAATGCTGAAAAATGGGGTTATCACAGCAAGCATCAGCCCCTTTGCGTCCCCTGTCCTGCTGGTGAAAAAGAAAGATGGGCAATGGCGTTTTTGCATCGACTACAGAAAGCTAAACAAGAATACTGTCAAAAATAAATTCCCAATGCCAGTAATAGATGAGTTGTTGGATGAATTAGCTGGAACAAAATATTTTTCCAAGCTAGATTTGCGAAGTGGGTATCACCAGATTCGAATGGTGGAGAAGGATGAAGATAAGACAGCATTCAAGACCCACCATGGGCATTTCCAGTTCAAGGTCATGCCATTTGGGCTCACAAATGCCCCGGCTACCTTTCAATGCATTATGAACTCAATATTTGCTGGTTATATTCGAAAGTTTGTATTAGTGTTCATGGATGATATCCTGGTATATAGTAAATCTCTGGAAGAACACCAACAACATTTGCAAGTGGTGTTCAAAATTCTGCAGCAGAATAACTTCTTTGTGAAGTTGAGCAAGTGCCAATTTGCTGCTACACAGCTAGAATATCTTGGTCATATCATATCTGACAAAGGGGTTGCGACAGATAAGTCCAAGACTGAAGCGATGGTGTCATGGCCCACACCTACGAATTTAACTGAACTCAGGGGGTTCTTGGGATTTACTGGTTATTTCAGGAAATTTGTGAAGAATTATGGAATTCTTGCAAAGCCATTGACGGATCTGTTACAGCAGCATAAAGCATTTGTCTGGACATCGTCCACACAGGCGGCTTTTGACAAGTTGAAACAAGCCATGGCACAAACACCAGTGCTAACGTTGCCGGACTTCGCACTTCCCTTTGTTATTGAAACCGACGCATGTGATGATGGGATTGGGGCTGTCTTACTTCAACAAGGACATCCAGTGGCATACTTAAGCAAGGCGCTAGGGATGAACAACAAGAGACTGCCAATTTACGAAAAAGAATTCATGGCCATCATGATGGCAGTCGACAAGTGGCGACCATACCTCCAGCGGGTTCCATTTGTCATCAAGACAGATCATAAAAGTTTGTGCTGTTTAGATGAACAAGTGTTACACACTGAATTGCAGAGGAAAGCAATGACTAAATTGCTTGGGTTGCAGTACAAGTTTCAGTACAATAAAGGCACAGACAATACCCCAGCGGATGCACTATCCAGGGTAGGGCACAAGTTTGAAGTGCAAGCAGTCTCAGTGGTGCAACCGGTGTGGCTGCAGGAAGTGCTCAATTCTTACGCGGTGGATCCAATGGCACAACAGTTGCTACAAGAATTGGCTGTGAATAGTCCGAATGAGCACGGCTATGCCTTGGTGGATGGTTTGATCCGCAAGGATGGGAAAGTCTGGATTGGAGCTAACTTGGGTCTTCAAACCAAGATTATCAATGCATTTCATGCTTCTGCTCTGGGAGGGCATTCTGGGATTCAAGCCACATTTCACCGTCTTCGTAACTTATTTGAGTGGCAGGGCATCAAGATGGCTGTTGAAAATTTCGTGAAGCAATGTACAGTGTGTCAGCAGGCGAAACATGAGAACTGCAAAACACAGGGGTTGCTTAATCCCCTTCCACCTCCAGCAGGACCTTGGCAATCCATATCGATGGACTTTATTGAGGGCCTTCCAAAATCCAGTGGTTATTCGGTAATTCTGGTGATTGTGGATCGTTTCACGAAGTATGCGCATTTCCTACCCCTGAAACATCCATTTACTGCAGCTCAAGTAGCACAATTAGTACTGGATAATGTGGTTAAACTCCACAGTGTGCCCACCTCCATTGTCTCTGATCGAGATAAGGTCTTTACTAGTGCATTCTGGCAAGGTTTGTTCAAAGGGATGCACACTACACTCAATATGAGCACCGCTTACCATCCCCAGTCTGACGGACAAACAGAGCGGGTCAATCAGTGCCTTGAAATGTACCTTCGTTGTGCAGTTGCAGCAGCTCCAGCTAAATGGTATCAATGGTTGTCTCTGGCCGAATACTGGTATAACACCTCATTTCACACAACAATTGGGTGTACTCCTTTCAAAGCTTTGTATGGTGTGGATCCTTCTCATGGGTTGTTTCCGGGTGCACCACCTTCCACTTCCCTGGATGCAAATGAAATGCTACAGGAGCGAGCCTTCTTGTCAGACTTCTTGCAGCAACAACTGAAGAAAGCAAGCAAACGGATGAAGAAGGTAGCGGATGGTAAACGTTCCTTCAGAGAGTTCCAAGTGGGTGAACAAGTTCTGCTCAAACTCCAGCCATATGCACAGAAATCGGTGGTAAACCGTCCTTACCCCAAACTTTCATTCAAGTATTTTGGTCCATTTGCAATTCTGGAAAGATGTGGTTCTGTGGCGTACAAGCTTGAGCTCCCTCCTCATAGTCAAGTGCATCCAGTGTTTCATGTCTCACAATTGAAGACTTTTGTGCCGGATCACACACCAGTGTATGGAGAGCTGCCCACACCGATTCAGTTGGACATCGCGGAGCTATATCCTGAAGTCATCCTGGATCGCCGTCTGGTCAAAAAAGGCAATGCTTCTTCATTACAGGTACTGATCAAATGGTCTACCATGCCACAGGAGATGGCGACGTGGGAAAATTATGAAGTGCTGCGAGCAAGATTTCCTGACGCTGCAGCTTGGGGACAAGCTGCAACTCAAGAGGGCGCCAGTGTCACACCTGGTGTGTCACGTGAAGTAGAGTACACGGTGGACGCAGGTTCGGCAAGTACGTCTTCAGTGCTGGAAAGCGATATCGAGTGACGGCCTGCGTGCCGTGTTGGTTGTGGTTGCCAGCTGCGTCTGGAAGGTAGTTAAATAGATCCGTCGAACGCAGAGGAAGGTTAGAAATGAATTGAGTGTTCTATTATCCCTGTCTATTTCCTCTCCTCCCCCAAACCTGTATCTAAACTATCTCTGGATCTGAATTGAGATGTGTATCCGGGTTTGGTGATTCTATATCATACACCTAGATATTACACTCCCAAGAGTGGAATATTTTTACTCATTAAGATAAGACAATTTGGTTCCATATTTCAAGGGGTGTATAAACATTTAGACAAGTTCTCCCGGAATTTTGCTAAAAAAAAAAGCTTCTGGTACTATTTTTAGGGCCAACAAGCTGCGAGCTGGAAGAACCTAGCAGCCATCGGGTGATGGGCTCAGGACAATGCGAAATCCTATATTCCGCGTACCGCGGACGAGAATAACGTCCGCGTACCCGCCCCCCCCCCCCCCCCCCCAACGCCCCCGACGACTTATGGGCCTGGCCTTTTTTTCTGTTTCGCTTCGCTTCGCTCTTCTTCCTCTATACTTTCCGACCACGGGGAGACTCCCCCTCACTAGTTTCCGACCGCGGGGGGCGGCGCACTATTTCTGGTTGGCGGCGGCGCACTGTTTCCGGTTGGCGGCGGCGCACTGCTTCTGCTTCCCTCCCCGATTCGACGAGATAGATCCGTGCTTCTTCTTTCGCCGCCACTGATGGCGGCCCAAGGTTCGTGATTCTCTCCCGTATCCGCATCTATACTGGGGGATTCCGTTTCGTTGTGTTGAATTCACTTGATTTTGCTGCTAGGGTCCCCGTATTCTGGTCGGTCGTGCCTTGATTTAGCTGTATGTAGTTCTAAATATCATCTATTGATATAGTGATTCCAAAGTTTATTTTTCTAGGGTTTCAGTTGTAACCACCGTGGTTAGCGTAGCTTGTTAGATGGTCCGTATGTTTCCTTCGTATCCATCAGTTTACTGGTTTCGAGGTCTAGCTATTTTTTGTAGCCCATGGTGTAACTTGTTTCCATAACTGATCTGTCTTTTTAGTTTTTGTACTTGTTACTGTGTTATTTTTAGTGTGATTTTTGGTCAGACATGGCATTTGAGGGAATAACTCTATTTTTTGTTGGTCAGACATTGAACTGGTCAGACATGACAATGAGTGCCATGCGCATGGCATTTCCTTTTTTTTTCTGATTTATGAACCTGTTTCTAGATAATTAGGTTCGTTTCTAGATAATTTATCTTTGTTTAGAAGCCTCATGTGGATGCATGTGTTTTATAAGATGCGTATATCTGTATGTACTTAGCTGCTGTTTTTTGTGCTATTTCAGGAGATGCATGTATTTTGTGTTTCCACTTTTCGATGTATTGTAGCATTTTTGTCACTCAGGTGGATAAATGTTCTTTTCTTTTTGTTTCTCATGATTGTTGCATTTTTGATGTGCAGGAGACGCTGTGATGGAAGTTGTGAGATCCATTCCGACTATAAACCATATGTTTTCAACTCTGAGGTTTATGCGAGTGGTAAGGAAATTTAACCCCATTCATAGGGGTTATATTACCAGCCGCAAAATGGACTACATGTTGAAGATGCCAGATCACTTGATGCTTCCTGTCAGCCTGCAGTGTCGCCGCCGTTTCCTGTTTCAAATTGAGTTTTCTTGGATTAGTGGTGGTTAATATTATTTCGATTATTTGATGCAGGAAGTAGTTTTTCAAAATACAGGATGATGAGGGCTTTTGAAATGTTTTACTCTACCTTGAATGAGATTGAGTTTGAACCCTTCAAGAGGATGAAAAAGCACAAGGCTTAGCACTTAGCTGCAAGGTTGCGCAGTAAAAAGAAGATGATGCAGAACGGAAGATGCTTCTTTTTTTTTTTGTCTTTTTTCCTATGCTATATCTGGATCAATGTAATACTATGGAAGTTCCTTCACGCTCTAGCCTTTTTTTAGGGTTCTTTTCTCATTTTTACGCAACTGGGTTAATGTAATATATATGCTGGGTTCAAAAATAGTTTCCGTTCACCGTTATTTTCTGTTCACCTTTTAGAATCGTTCAAAAATAATTTATGTTTTGTTCCCTTTTTCAAAATTGTTCAAAAATAATTTTTGTTCACAGAAATTTGTTGTTCACTCTTTAAAATTGTTCCAAAATAGATTTTGTTCACCGAGCTTTTCTGTTCACTTTTTAAATCATTCAAAAATAGTTTCTGTTCACCGCCATTTTCTGTTCTCTTTTTAGAATCGTTCAGAAAATAGATTTTGTTCACTTTTTCAAAATCGTTCAAAATTAATTTCTGTTCAAATACCTATTTTGTTCACTTTTTCAAAATAGTTCAAAAATAATTTCCGTTCAAACACCTATTTTGTTCACTTTTTAAAATCGTTCAAAAATAGATTTCGTTCACCGTACTTTTCTGTTCACTTTTTAAAATCGTTCCGAAATAGATTTCGTTCACCGACCTTTTCTATTCACTTTTTAAATCGTTCAAAAATTGTTTCCGTTCACCGCCATTTTCTGTCCACTTTTTAGAATCATTCAAATATAATTTCGGTTCAAAAACCTATTATGTTCACTTTTCAAAATTGTTCGAAAATAATTTCCGTTCACATACTTTTTCTGTTAACTTTTCAAAATCGTTCAAAAATAGATTTCGTTTACCGGCCTTTTCTATTCACTTTTTAAATCATTCAAAAATAGTTTCCGTTCAAATATATTTTTTTGTTCTTTTTTTGAATCGTTCAAAAATAATTTCCATTCAAATATATATTTTGTTTAGGTTTTCAAAATCGTTCAAAAATAATTTCCGTTCACAGATTTTTCTGTTCACTTTTTAAAATCATTCCAAAATAGATTTCATTCACTCACCTTTTCTGTTTACATTTTAAATCGTTCAAAAATAGTTTTCATTCGCAGTCATTTTCTGTTCACGTTTTAAAATCGTTCAAAAGTAGATTCCATTCAAATACCTATTTTGTTCACTTTTTCAAAATCATTCAAAAAATCTGTTCACAAAAATTTTATGCTCACTTTTAAAATCGTTCCAAAATAGATTTCGTTCATCGACCTTTTCCGTTCACCTTTTAAATCGTTAAAAAATAGTTTCCGTTCAGCGCGATTTTTTGTTCTCTTTTTTTGAATCGTTGATGCCCACAAGTGTAGGGGATCGCTGAAATCTTCGTTGAGAAGTATTACCCAAATTTATAGTTCGACACGATGGGAACACAAGAATACCAATAAGACTTTGGCAATTGAGGCGTTACTCTCAACCACACCTGTATATCAATAAACTTGCAGCAGTGATAGTGATGGCAGTAGTATGACTCAAGTAACAAATAGAACAGCAGTAGTGAACAAGGGTTTCCCAGTTTTCACCGAAAAAGTGAAAGTGTAACTCAGAGATTTAAAACGTAGGCATGAGGTGATAGCGGGGTGTTGCATGAATAAGATTGATCATATAATGAGATATAAGTAGCAATGGGACTTATCTCTAACTCCGATATATGTAGGTATGTGTTCCATAATTAGTTGTGCGTAATAACCAAGAGAATTTGCACAACATCTATTGTCCTACCTGCCCATTTCACCGGGGCCAACTCTGAACTACAGGTAATTAAGGTCTACCCTTTCGAATAGCCCGGAACAACGCATTAACACTTCATGAACACATAGAATCCTCAAATTAAAACATCTCCCCCTTGTTTTCCCTATACTATCACTTTTAGGGTTCGCAGGTTCAACATAATAGCAGGTGATACACTTTGCAGATAAATAACAAACTCAATTATATGATGAAGCAAAATAAGTTCAGTACTGAAATCATGCCACTCGGGCCCTAGTAGCAAGCATTAAACATAGCATAAGTGCATCAACACAATACAAAAATATCCTCAAGATAAACCCCTAAGATCTCGAACAACGGGTATCATTACATGATCAATCTCATCCAATCCCCATCCACCTCACATGCCTACAGCGAACTACTCACACATGGTGATGGAGAGGGAGCTCATGGTCGATGGAGATGAAGGCGGTGAAGATGGCGGTGAAGACGGTCTCCGGATCTCCTGGATCAATCTGTCTCCGAATACGAAGATCGTGGTGGTGGCGGCGATGTGTTTCGCGAAAGCACCCCTCCTCCTAGGGCACCCACTTTTTCGTATATATGAGGGGGTACGCGAAAAGCCGAAGGAGAGGCGGCGCCCGTGGCTCCGTTTAGGTGGGCCCACGCGGCCCAAGGATCTGGCCGCGTGGGGCCCCCTATTTTGGGCCTCCAGCGCTTCTCGTGTCCATCCTTTGCACGTTGTCCTCCTTTTCCATAAAAAATGACGTGGTATTTTTCCCCGATTTAATTTCCAGCAAAAATAGCCAGAAACGAGACCTTGCTAAAAACAGCGTCAGATTCAGCAGGTTTATTTAAATATGGGAAGATTCCGGAGCAAATTATGAAGCAAAGTGCTTGGAAAAGTAGATGCATTTTAGGTGCATCAACTCCCCCAAGCTTAGCTCGTTGTTTGTCCTCGAACAACTCAAACGTAGTGCCGAAGCGATAAAAAAGACTTTGACAAGAACTTTGCATTGCATATGTAACACCGTTTAATACCAACAAGTATTCAAGACATAATTTCCATAACAAATAACAAAATGCTAGCAAAGGTATATCTAATCAGTGTTAAAGCATTTATACATGTTGCAAGAGAAATATCATGAAGTGTCAATACTTGGATGAGTTTGCTCAACTGTAGAAATAAACAAAGGTTCTTGCATCGCTTTTAATTGAATCAATACAAGATTTTTGAGATCTTTTGATTCTTTCTTTTACTGACTAATGAAATCATCGCGCTTACAACCTTGTTCTTAGTTTTATCAAACCATTTGGTGTTCCCTATTTATGACTCATATGCTTGACTGATGACGTGAAACACACGTTCGTTGGGAGACCCCAAGAGGAAGGTATGATGTAGTCAGCAGCAAGTTTTCCCTCAGAAAGAAACCAAGGTTATCGAACCAGTAGGAGCAGCAACTCTTCAGAAGGTTGTCAACGGCGCCAGAAAAATAGCTGTGCAGGGAGTCTGGACTGTTGACGTGGAATCTGCACACAACACAATCAAACTACTTTGCCCCAACGAAACAGTGAGGTTGTCAATCTCACTGGCTTGCTGAAAACAAAGGATTAAACGTATGGTGTGGAAAATGAGTATTAAATTGCAGAGAATGAAAAAGGAACAGTTTGCAGTTTGTGGTTGTTTAATCAGTGTAAAAGAATGGACCGGGGTCCACAGTTCACTAGTGGTGTCTCTCCATAAAAGATAACTAACATGTTGGGTGAACAAATTACAGCTGGGCAATTGACGAATAGTGAGCGCATGACAATGCATATACATGACATGTTGACTACTATGATATTTAATTGGGCATTACGACATAATACATAGACCGTTATCCAACAGCATCTATGACTAATAATCCACCGCCGGGTTGTCATCCGAGTCCCCCGTTGGTATTAAGTTGCAAGCAACGGATAATTGCATTAAGTAAAGTGCGTAATGTAAACAAACACATATGCCCGTGGACATAGCATCGTTAGGTTATCCCTAGTGGCAACAGCACATCCACAACCTTAGAACTTTCTGTCACTGTCCCAGGTTAAACGGAGACATGAACCCACTATCTAGCATAAATACTCTCTCTTGGAGTTACAAGCATCTACTTGGCCAAAGCATCTACGAGTAACGGAAAGCATGCAAGATCTTAAATAACATATAAGATAGATTGATAATCAACTTGACATAATATTCAATATTCATCGGATCCCAGCAAACACAACATGTAGCATTACAATAATATGATCTTGATCATGTAGGGCAGCTCACAAGATCTAAACATGATGGCACAAAGTGGAGAGACAACCATCTAGCTACTGCTATGGACCCGTAGTCCAAGGATGAACTACTCACGCATCACTCCGGAGGCAGGCATGGCGATGTAGAAGCCTCCGGTGACGATTCCCCTCTCCGGCAGGGTGCCGGGAAGAGGTTCTGAACCCTCCCGAGCTAGGGTTGACGACGGCGGCGTCTCTGGAACTTTTCGTGGATATTTGCTCAGGTACTTAGGGTTTTCGCGTCGGGGGGAATAAGTAGGCGAAAGGGCGGCGGCTGCGGACCCCCGAGGGGCCCACACCACCCTAGGGCGCGGCAGAGGGGGGCCCGCGCCCTAGGTGCGTGTGGCCTCCTGGTGGCCCTCCTCTGCTGCTCCTTCGCTCCGTCAGGTGTGTTCTGGAAAAATAGGACCCCCGTGTAGTTTCGTCCAATTCCGAGAATATTTCCAGACTAGCTTTTCTGGAATACAAAAACAGCAGAAAACAGGAACTGGCACTTCGGCATCTTGTTAATAGGTTAGTCCCAAAAAATGTATAAAAGTGATATAAAGTAGATGCAAAACATGTAGCAATTGGTATAAAACAAGCATGGAACATCAAAAATTATAGATACGTTTGAGACGTATCAGCATCCCCAAGCTTAGTTCCTACTCGTCCTCGAGTAGGTAAACGATAAAAACAAAATAATTTTTGAGGTGACATGCTACTATCATAATCTTGATCATATAATATTGCAAGGCACATGTAAATGAATGAAGTGATCCAAGTCAATGGTCTATAATTTGCTACCAAATAGATAATGAGTAAACAATGAATCACACAAGCTAAACGTTTTCATGAATAGTACTTTCGAGACAAGCATCAAACAGTTTTGCATAAGTGTTAACTCATAAAGCAATAGTTTCTAACAAAAGGTATTTAATCAACACAAAGGAAGAATTTAGTTTCAGCATTTGCTTCAACTTTCAACATATTTATCTCATGGATATTGTCAACACAAAGTAGTATAACAAGTCCAATACATTGCATATAACGCATGTTGTAACAAAGTTGACACTAGTGTTTGCTTGTGGAAGACAGAAAGAATAGGAAAACTGACTCAACATAAAAGTAAAAGAAAGGCCCTTCGCAGAGGGAAGCAGGGATTAAATCATGTGCTAGAGCTTTTAGGTTTTTGAAAGCATATAGAGATTGCATAAAATATTTGATACTCCTCCCAACCTTGCTAACACAAGCCATGGCTAACCGAATCCTCGGGTGCCTTCCATCAATCACATACCATGGAGGAGTATCTATTTTTGAGAGGTGTTTGTTAATTGTCAACGAATGGTAGCGGGTGAGAACAGTATTCTACCTGTCGAACGGACTTTTAAGAGCGGCTCCCATGAAGGACGTTATTTCTACCAGCAAGGCAGATCATCCCTCTTTCTCTTTGGTTTACACACATTCAGGTATTTCACTGTTTGTCATTGCTTACTGATGAATCAGGGCAAAAGTGTGAAGAGAATTAATTGGTTAAAGTTGTAATTAATTGGGACTGGGCACCCCGTTGCCAGCTCTTTTTGCAAGTTATTGGATAAGCGGATGTATATGCCACTAGTCCAGGTGTAAAAGTCCACTCGACAAATAGAATAAAGAATAACCACACTAATTCCTCATGAGCTAGTAAACATTGACACAAAAAGGGAATAATAACATTTTGAATAATTTAAAGGTAGCACATGAAAAATTTACTTGGAGTGGCAAGGAAATACCACATATAGGTAGTTATGGTGGACACAAATGGCATGGATTTTGGCTCAAGGATTTGGATGCACGAGAAGCATTCCCTCTCAGTACAGAGTTTAGGCTAGCAAGGTTATGTAAGCAAACAAGAATATCAACCCGTACACCAAGTTTTATATGACAAACATATTGCAAACGTTATAAGACTTCATACCGTCTTCCTTGTTAACCAAACCCTGTTATTAGAAAATATCTAGACCTTAGAGGTACCACCGATGCAAACCAAATTTTCAACAAGCTTTACGGTAGTTCTTCACTAATAGGCTTAACTCATGTGATGCACAATTTAATCATGATCTACTTGTTAACTCAAAACAATTGACAAGCATCAAGTTATCCATTTTAGTGATCTACAAGATTAAGCAAGTTTTTCCTTATACCAATTACCACATGCAACATTTTCTGAACCAACCAAACACCAATCAATTTATTTCATCAACTCTCCAAACAAATATAAGTGAAGCAAGAGAGTACTTTCTACAAAAGAAAGCTAATAGCTCTGACAAGAGATACATGAAAACAAGAGCTAAAAGCTGAACAGCGCTAGATATGAATACTCAACAAATATAAGTGAAGAATAGGAGTATTCTCATGAAAAAGCGGAGCGTGTCTCTCTCCCAATCAAGAATGCTAGGGTCCAGTCAAGCTTTATTGAAAATAAAATGCAATACTGAAAATAAAAGCACACAGACGCTCCAAGAAAAGCACATATGATGTGAAAGAATTAAAATATAGTTTCACTAGAGATGACCTGATAATTTTGACGATGAAGAAGGGGATGCCTTGGGCATCCCCAAGCTTAGACGCTTGAGTCTTCTTGAAATATGCTGGGGAGATCCATGGGAGCCTCCCCAAGCTTAAGCTCTTCACTCTTCTTGATCCTATTATATCATCCTTCTCTCTTGACCCTTGAAAACTTCCGTCACACCAAACTCAAAGTAGATCTCATTAGAGGGTTAGTGCATAATCAAAAATTCACATGTTCTATAAAGACGCAATATGATTTGTTACTTTAAACATTAGCTACAGCCACTGATGTTATGTGAAGCTCTTCCACCCAAAAAAAATTTCACTCAACACTAGTAAAAGAGAGAATGCAAAAATAAAAAGGCATAATCTGTCTAAAACAGAACAGTCCGCAAAGACGAATTTTTTCGAGGCACTTACGACGCTCAGATCGAGAAACTCTGAACTAATGAAAGTTTCAGACATTCATAAAGATTACGCACAAAAATTTCAGATTTAATTAACAATCTGGTGATTTTAGGAATTTCGTACAGTGAACAGCAAAAATCTGTTTCTGCGCAGCAATCAAAATTAAGCATCATCTTATCATTAGAGGCTACTCTTGGCACAACAATGCGAGAAAATAAAGATACAAAGGAGTTGCTACAGAAGTAAACAAACTCCTTGACTCAATAAAAGAAAAATTGCAGAAAAATAAAATGGGTTGCCTCCCATAAGCGCTTTTCTTTAACGCCTTTTAGCTAGGCACAAAGCATGCATCAAGTATTACCAAGTGAAGAAGCATCAACATTGTAATTTGTTCGAACAATAGAATCATAAGGTGGCTTAATCTTCTTCCTAGGAAAGTGTTCCATACCTTTCTTGAGAGGAAATTGATATTTTATATTCCCTTCTTTCATATCAATAATAGCACCTACAGTCTAAGAAAAGGTCTTCCCAGCACAATAGGGCATGATGGATTGCACTCAATATCCAAGACAATAAAATCAACGGGGACATAATTGTTGTTAACCATGATAAGAACATCATCAATTCTTCCCAAAGGTTTTTTAATAGTAGAATCAACAAGGTGAACATCCAAGTAACAATTTTCCAAAGGTGCTAAATCAAGCATATCATATAATCTTTTAGGCATAACAGAAATACTAGCACCAAGGTCACACAAAGCATTGCAATCAAAGTCATTCAATTTCAATTTAATGATGGGCTCCCAACCATCTTCTAACTTCCTAGGGATAGAAGCTTCATGTTTTAATTTCTCTTCCCTAACTTGTATGAGAGCATTAGTAATATGTTTAGTAAAAGCCATGTTTATAGCACTAGCATTAGGACTTCTAGCTAGCTTTTGCAAGAACTTAATTACTTCAGAAATATTGCAACCATCAAAATCAAAGTCATTATCATCAAAAGTAATGGAATTATTCTCTTCCTTATTGCTAGAAATTTCAGCATCTTTATCAAGGACAGTTTCAGAGTTATCAGGCAATTTAGGACATTTTGCAATAGAAGTGGAAACATTACCAACACCAACTATCTTGCCATTAATGGTAGGAGGTTTGTTAACACTTGAGTTTGAAGCTTTTCAGAAGTAGTAATAGTATAAACTCTAGCAATATTATTCTTTCTAGCAATTTCATCCTCTCTTTCCCATCTAGCATGCAATTCAGCTAACATCCTCACATTGTTATCAATTTTAACTTGTATAGCATTGAGAGTTTTGCTCTCTTTAACATCATGAGGCATGTTCTTTAGTTTCAATAAGTCAACATCAAGAGCAAGACTATCAACTTTAGAGGAAAGCACATCAATTTTCCCAAATTTCTCCTCAACAGTTTTATTGAAAGCAGTTTGTGTACTAATAAAATCCTTAAGCATAACTTCAAGATCAGAGGGTACACTCTTATTATTATTGTAGGAGTTACTATAGGAATTTCCATAACCATTGCCACTATTAGAAGGATAGGGCCTATAATTGCTATTACCAAAATTATTCCTATAAGCATTGTTGTTGAAATTATTATTTTTAATGAAGTTCACATCAACATGCTCTTCTTGAGCAACCAAAGAAGCTAAAGGAACATTATTTGGATCAACATGTGTTTGACCATTTGCAAGCATAGACATAATAGTATCAATTTTGGCACTCAAGGAGGAGGTTTCCTCAACAGAATTTACCTTCTTACCTGTTGGAGCTCTCTCGGTGTGCCACTCAGAATAATTAATCATCATATCATCAAGAAGCTTTGTTGCAGCACCCAAAGTGATGGACATAAAGGTACCTCCAGCGGCCGAATCCAATAAATTCCTCGAAGAAAAATTTAATCCTGCATAGAAGGTTTGGATGATCATCCAAGTAGTCAGTCCATGAGTGGGACAATTTTTAACCAATGATTTCATTCTCTCCCATGCTTGAGCAACATGTTCATTATCAAATTGCTTAAAATTCATTATGCTACTTCTCAAAGAAATAATCTTAGCAGGAGGATAATATTTTCCAATAAAAGCATCTTTGCATTTAGTCCATGAATCAATACTATTTCTAGGCAAAGATAGCAACCATTCTTTAGCACGTCCTCTCAAGGAGAAAGGAAAAAGTTTCAGTTTAATAATATCACCATCTACTTCCTTGAGCTTTTGCATTTCACAAAGTTCAACAAAGTTATTAAGGTGAACAGCAGCATCATCAGTACTAACACCAGAAAATTGCTCTTTCATAACAAGATTTAAAAGTGCAGGTTTAATTTCATAAAATTCTGCTGAAGCAGCAGGTGGAGCAATAGGTGTGCATATGAAATCATTGTTGTTCGTGCTAGTGAAATCACACAACTTAGTGTTCTCAGGAGTACTCATTTTAGCAGAAATAAAAACAGTACAGAAAATAACTTGAAAGTAAACTAGATGCAAGTAACTAATTTTTTTGTGTTTTTGATAATTGAAAGCAAACAAGATAAAATAAAATAAACTAAGCAAGACAAAAACAAAGTAAAGAGATTGGAAGCGTGAAACTCCCCTTGCAGAAGACTGCTGTCTCCCCGGCAACGGCGCCAGAAAAATAGCTTGATGACGTGAAACACACGTTCGTTGGGAGACCCCAAGAGGAAGGTATGATGTAGTCAGCAGCAAGTTTTCCCTCAGAAAGAAACCAAGGTTATCGAACCAGTAGGAGCAGCAACTCTTCAGAAGGTTGTCAACGGCGCCAGAAAAATAGCTGTGCAGGGAGTCTGGACTGTTGACGTGGAATCTGCACACAACACAATCAAACTACTTTGCCCCAACGAAACAGTGAGGTTGTCAATCTCACTGGCTTGCTGAAAACAAAGGATTAAACGTATGGTGTGGAAAATGAGTATTAAATTGCAGAGAATGAAAAAGGAACAGTTTGCAGTTTGTGGTTGTTTAATCAGTGTAAAAGAATGGACCGGGGTCCACAGTTCACTAGTGGTGTCTCTCCATAAAAGATAACTAACATGTTGGGTGAACAAATTACAGCTGGGCAATTGACGAATAGTGAGCGCATGACAATGCATATACATGACATGTTGACTACTATGATATTTAATTGGGCATTACGACATAATACATAGACCGTTATCCAACAGCATCTATGACTAATAATCCACCGCCGGGTTGTCATCCGAGTCCCCCGTTGGTATTAAGTTGCAAGCAACGGATAATTGCATTAAGTAAAGTGCGTAATGTAAACAAACACATATGCCGTGGACATAGCATCGTTAGGTTATCCCTAGTGGCAACAGCACATCCACAACCTTAGAACTTTCTGTCACTGTCCCAGGTTAAACGGAGACATGAACCCACTATCTAGCATAAATACTCTCTCTTGGAGTTACAAGCATCTACTTGGCCAAAGCATCTACGAGTAACGGAAAGCATGCAAGATCTTAAATAACATATAAGATAGATTGATAATCAACTTGACATAATATTCAATATTCATCGGATCCCAGCAAACACAACATGTAGCATTACAATAATATGATCTTGATCATGTAGGGCAGCTCACAAGATCTAAACATGATGGCACAAAGTGGAGAGACAACCATCTAGCTACTGCTATGGACCCGTAGTCCAAGGATGAACTACTCACGCATCACTCCGGAGGCAGGCATGGCGATGTAGAAGCCTCCGGTGACGATTCCCCTCTCCGGCAGGGTGCCGGGAAGAGGTTCTGAACCCTCCCGAGCTAGGGTTGACGACGGCGGCGTCTCTGGAACTTTTCGTGGATATTTGCTCAGGTACTTAGGGTTTTCGCGTCGGGGGGAATAAGTAGGCGAAAGGGCGGCGGCTGCGGACCCCCGAGGGGCCCACACCACCCTAGGGCGCGGCAGAGGGGGGCCCGCGCCCTAGGTGCGTGTGGCCTCCTGGTGGCCCTCCTCTGCTGCTCCTTCGCTCCGTCAGGTGTGTTCTGGAAAAATAGGACCCCCGTGTAGTTTCGTCCAATTCCGAGAATATTTCCAGACTAGCTTTTCTGGAATACAAAAACAGCAGAAAACAGGAACTGGCACTTCGGCATCTTGTTAATAGGTTAGTCCCAAAAAATGTATAAAAGTGATATAAAGTAGATGCAAAACATGTAGCAATTGGTATAAAACAAGCATGGAACATCAAAAATTATAGATACGTTTGAGACGTATCATTGACCAACTAGAGGTTGAAAGTCTCATGCCCCGTGAATACGAGTACCTACACCATGTGCTTCTCAACTCTGGTCACTAGGCAAGTTCGAGTTTTTCAGTCATTGCAAGTAATAAAAGCGTCATCAAGAGCGTCAACTGGGTACCTCTTGTCCCAAGACATGGAACAAGCCCATGTCCAAACGACAAGACAAACAGACAATGAACAATCTCAGCACTCTTTTATTTACTATTTGTATAGCTTTTTATTATGATGTGCATCACTGAATGTTCACTATGGTACGCTGTAAATTTCCACCATGAATGATGCATGGCTTAGGTTGGCGGCCCAGGCGTCTCTCTAGCCAATTATTCTTACTCCCCAAACTTACTAAGTTTCCACATTTATTCCGCACATGATAAGCATCCATAAACAAAGGTACATGATATCAACTAAATATAATTTAATGCAATGTTTAAAGCTTTCCATGTGTCAGCACATTTAAGTTAACTCCCAACCACTAAGCTTGTCAAGCATATGACTTCATGTTTATCATTTGAAAAATTCTTTTATTCTTTGGTTGGCAAGTTTAGCAAGCACAATGGGATGCGTAGACCTTTGTTTAGAGCCACAATTACTCAACTCACATCCAAGTGTTGTCGCTACATATTATCTCACTTGCATCATAATATAACATACTAGAACACGGAGCAGATAAACATTTGCTACCACTTCCCTAGATGTTAAAGAAACTATAATGTGCGCACTTGCTGTTATTAAAAAGTCCACATAAGCAGGGCAAAGGTGTCATATCTTTCATCCACTTCACGCACATCAACTCATCATTGTTGTTCTCCTCTCCCAATTTGAACTGCGCAATAAAAACTCAAATCTGCCATAAAATGCTACTGCATACAGTACTATGTTTACCCTACCTAGACACTTCAGAAAAATCTCATAATTTACCGGTGTGTAGGTTATGAAAAGTTGCAGTAGTGGTTAAAATTTTAGCTCATTCGGAGTTACAGAGAAATATGAAAAATAGAACAGTGAGCAGATTGCAGCAATTCCTGCACCTCCGTTTTCACTTTGGATTCAATAAAACGAAAATGTTTTTGTTCTTTTTAGTTTTAAGATGCATAAAGTAAATGTCCAGAAGTAACTAAACAAAGGAAAAAAATGAAATCTTTTTGTTTTTTTGTGATTTTTAGAACAAGAAACTAAAACATAACAAGATAACAGTGATATAACACAATGAATGGAAAGGGAGAGAGATACTCCCCCAAGCTTGCGATCGAGCTAGTATCCCGGGTAGTAGTTGTATCCACTTCAGCTCCAGGGAAGTAACCATATGGGTAGCCTTGCATTCCTGAATCTTGGGGCTCCTCTCGAGGTTGGTAGTCTTGCATCCCGGGATCTTGTGGCTCCTCTTGAGGCGGCATCTCTTCCACAATCCATTTTCCGGTACTCCTGTCAAAAAGGTCAGCACAGGGGAGCCTAATGGGCACTCTTTGTCCATTAGTACTCAAATAGTTATACCAATAATGATCCCCATGCATCACACTTATATCCATACGGGTAGTCAAAGCAAAATCGAGTAAATTGGACTCCACACTAGTAGGAAAAAGCCATTCTGTGGCGCACCCCTAAAGCTATTCTGTGGCGCATGGGGGGTGCGCCACAGAATACTCGCCACTAAATTGTAAATTCTGTGGCGCACCACCCCGTGCGCCGTCACAATTCTGTGGCGCATCCCACCTAGTGCGCCACAGAATAACTATCTGTGGCGCACCCCCTAAGCGTGCGCCACAGAATAGGGTGCGCCACAGAAATATTTTGGATGCGCCACAGAATTCCTATGCAGTATTGTACCGTACAATACCAGAATACAAATACCCGTATAATACCAGAATACATGTATATTTCATATTTACACAGATATAACAGAAACAGAGATATATTTTCACAGGTATATAAAAACAAACACATTACTAATGTCATCGCAAGTTGATACAAAAGTGCGGAAGTTTTACACAAGTGTTGAGATATATACAAAAGTTCATCGATCGTTGCACACGTTACAAATGAAGTGTTCACCGCCTACACTAGGATCAAATAGATTACACATCTCGGCGTGTTGATGGTGAGCAAGAGCGGGAGCACGACGATCTCATTTAGCCTTCTTCTTCGGGAGCGGCGCCGGGAACGGTTTGCACGCGTCTTTCGTCATCCACGCCCTGTCGTCCTTCTGCAACTCTAGGCGTTCTTCGATTTCCCTCTGATGCAACCCTGTAGATGGAGGTAGATATATATATTGGTTAATAATATCAATAGAGTATGCATGCATGATTTATTCATCTAAGTGGATAAATAGAGTATGTATGTATGTATGCATGTAAGGCTTTCTTTTATAATACATCCTAGATACCTCGGCGGCAATTGAAGGTCCCCCCTACTTTGATGACATCTTCGAGGATGACTTCCGATAACCTGGTCTTGATGTGTTGGAAGTCTTTTCTAAGATCCTTATCGGAGTGGCCTTTGTCATATTCGACCCATGTTTGCAAAGCAGATGGCAAAATCAATTGTGCTGCATCTCGGATTAACATGTTAATATGACGGAGGGCGTAGAAGGCATCCATCACGCTGCCCGGCTGCTCCTTGAGGCAAGAGAACTGGGTGACATGCTTGAAATGGTGCAACTTGTTTTGAGGATTGACAAAAATGCTCGCTTTCTTGTCGAAGACGCCTCCCTTTTGGGCGTAGCCCTGAAGAGATTGAAGACAACAATTATGTTGGCATAGCGTTTCTTAGTACTACTACCTGAGTCAAAATAAGTGGCATAGGAATAGCTCGGGTTTAGGATGATGAGGACGCAGTACTTGTCCCTGCTCAACACAATTTAAATGATGATGATCAGAAACAGGCATTGAACTCAGAAAGGCACAAGACGGTGGCGAGCGGATGTGTACTTACTCGGTAAAGAAAGGCACAAGAAGGCTATTCTTTTGCTGGTTTTGCAGCATGAACCTCTCGAGGTACTCAACTGCCCTGGTCCGTGTCACTGATCCTTCCACGAGCTGGCTGTCACGCATGTAGTAGGGATCCGCTACCGCGACGTGCGGGATATTATCTCTGTGGATAGTCATTGCCTCATTGAGCGCGTATAGGCGGACCAAGTTATAGTTGAGCCGCTTCTGGTGAAATAGATTGAACAAGTCCTCGTATGCTATGAAGAACAGATCCGCGGGGTCTTCACGGACGACTACCAACCCGCCATCTTCCATTGGCACTTGGGCAGTGCACACCGGGTAATTTGGATCCCTGTCTTTAAGAAGAAGGCCCTCTAGCATAAGGATAGACTGGTTCAAAGAGATCATTGGCGGAGTTGCGAGGCGGACCATCTCCGGAGGCAATATCGGTTTTCCAGCTTCATGAACCATGTGCGCCGATTTGTCCGGACGGGGTGGTATGGTGTCTTCACGACCCTGGATAATCATAGGAGGTGGCTGGCTCGCAGAGGCGCCCTTTGATCCCTTTGATATCTTGTTGGGGGGCTTCCTGGGCTTACTGCTCCGTGGCTGCCCTACAAGCCCCTCTGCAACCGATTTCGCAATCGTGCCAGGGGAGAAAACGCCGGTAGCCGGTTTGTCTTGAGCTGCAGCGCCGGCTGCTGGAGGTGTCTCTTGAGATAAACCCTGGAAGTCCAGGCGCTGCGTGACTGCATTGAGATGAGCAGGTTGATCGGCGTGGGCACGGAAGGGTGGTTCGTGATCCACAGGAGGCATGAATGCGTCGTGGTCTTCGGCGCCAGTGTTGATGAAGGCATTGATGTCCATAGGATCATCATCGTCGTCGTCGTTGCCATCAATAAGTTGAGGTGCAGAGGCGTTGCCTAATTGCACCGGTTGTGGTTCAGAGCCTAATTGCAAAGGTTGTGGTTCAGAGCCTACCAACAGTTGCTTCTGGCGGTTGGTGGTAGTGGCGACGGCTGCAGGCTTCCTCGGGGGCTTCGTGGGACGGATCGGGGCGTCCCGCCGGAACTTTGAGGTGGCGCCGGTGTTGCGTCTTGGGCCCTCATCAATAATACCCCCCCCCCCCCCCCCCAGACGAATCTGGGTCTTCGGCCATGGCGTGATCCATTCGGAGCACTTTCCAAGGACCAAGTGTTTGTCGGATCCCGGAGGTTGAACGGGGGGGGTCAATGTTGTAATACGCCCTCGGTACCGTGACTACCTTGACCTTCATAAAAGCCTTGTCCATTGGAGCGTGGTGTATTTGTGTGCTGCCTGTTTGTAGGACAAGGCCCGAAGCAACTTCCTTCAACTCGCCGCCGGCCTCTACCCTATGCAGGAGTATGCAAGGCGTTTCCTAGAGTGAAATTAAGCACCATATGCATTTGTGATTAATCATGCATGAGATGGCAGTCATCGATCGAAGCAGGCATAGTTATAGAGAAGACGACGCGGACTAACTAATTAGTTACCTTGGTGATGGCGTCCAGCTCGGCTTCCGTCGAGACAAGGGCGCCGGTGCCGGCGGCGGCTGGAGTATTCTTCTCGGGTGCCGGTACCGTACGCAGCGCCGGTGTGACCAAAGGGGCCATGGGCGGCGGGGTCACCATGTCGTCCGGCGACCGGTGCTGCTGGTTCATGGTGGAGTTGCTGCCGGAGAAGCTGGGCACGTGTATCGACCCCTGATGACCTCCCGCAGCCCAGGCAGCTATCCCCTCCATTAACTGCGGGGGAAGGATCTGTTGGAGCCTATCTTGGACTAGCTTTTCCACCGTGCCGGCATCCACGGTGTTCTTCTTCAGTTCCTCCAGCTCCGCCCTTAGCTGCTGAACCTCGGCTTTATCCTGCTTGGACGTCCTCCTCCTCTTTTTCGTCTCGCCGGCGCCGTCCGAGCTGTAGTACTCTGTGAACTTCATGCTCGTACCATAGCCCGTCACACGGCCAGCTGATGTCGGCGGCGCCGACTTGTCCCTTTCCCTGAAAGAGTTCATCGCCCGGTTGAAAGTAGTGTCCCACACTTCCCTCGAACCCTGGGACGACGGGCCGGCCTCAGCCTCAGCCTTCAACTCTTCCTCCTGCACACAAAGGTGAACACACTTAGAAATTTGAGATCAACGCAATGGACTTTGAGATATCTGTGGTATTTAAATTCCCTTACCAGCTTTTCCTGGAATTTCTTCACATCGTCGTACTTGGTAACGAACTCCCCAGTCGCCCAGTCGAGATAGTAGCGGGACCGGACAAAGTTCCTGGTCTGCTCGTCTAAGATTTTATCCCATGGGTTTTCCAGATTACGACGTGCTATTTCCCTATCCTCCTTTTCCCAAGTGGGTTGTTTCCCTTTGTAACCGCCGCTTCCCAAATGGTGGTTACCTAAGTTCAGAGCCCGCATTTCCTTCCCCCACTTGGTCCATTTTGCACACACCTCAGATTTTAAAAACTCCTTAAATTCCTCGAACTCTTCTAAGGTGATGTGAGGCTCTTGTATACTAATATCCTCCCAGCTCTTTTTCTTCTGAATCTTCACCTTCACCCGGCTTTTCCAGCCGCTCAAGGCGGTGCTCATCTTCGTGATGGCGTAATTATCCACATTTTTGGGGAGCGGGTTCGGGAACGTGTATCGTTTGTGAACCCTCCTGAGGAGGTGTTCGACCAAAGCCGCATTATCGTCGCTTCTGAGGTCAGTCATGTTGATCGACACGCCTTCTCGGAGGATGCACCCTAGTTGCATGCTGTACCCTCGTGCAACTTTCTTAGGCATCAATGGTGCGCCACTTAAACTGACCTCCGTGATCACGTCCGTGACATTGTCCACCGACTGCACTTTCTGCGGTTTGGTCCTTGGCCTCCGCTTCTTCTTGTTCTGAGCGGCCGGGTTGCTGCAGCCGGGTTCCGTTTGGTCGCCGCCATCGGTGGGACCATCCGTGCGGTCATCGCCAGTGGTGGGGCCATCCGTGTGGTCGCCACCATCTCCTGAGGTGTCATCCTCACCACCTTCTTCGTTGTATTCGGGGTCGGACTCCCGTACCTCTTGGTGCTCAGCCTCGGGGCCACTAGTGGCCGCGGCATCCCCCATATGTTCTTCCCAGAAGTCCTTGTTGTGTTCTCTTGCTTGCTCTTCGACGCTCATGCGCTTAGAAGCGTCGCCCGACATGTTTGAACTGCATTAAAAAGAGGCAAAAAGTTAGTATAACAAATATAAGAGAAAAAAAATCACCTAACTAAGTACTAAGATACCCCGGCCCATGCATTAGTCGCAATACCCCATATGTCCTATTTTTAGCAAAGTCATGCCAAATTTCACGAAAAAATTCGGCATGACCTTTGCTAAAAAAGGGACATATGGAGTACCCGAAATTGCCGGAACGGAAGTTAATCGACGTTCCGGCAATCTCAAGGGCCTCTCGGGGGTACCTGCAAGCATTTCCAAATTAAAAAAAACACAACTCCGGCCGGCATCTCCGGCCGGCATCTCCACGACACGATGGTCGGAGCACAAGCACAATACCCCATATGTCCTATTTTTAGCAAAGTCATGCCAAATTTCACGAAAAAATTCGGCATGACCTTTGCTAAAAAAGGGACATATGGAGTACCTAAAATTGCCGGAACGGAAGTTAATCGACGTTCCGGCAATCTCAAGGGTCTCGGGGTACCTGCAAGCATTTCCAAAAGAAAACAAATCTCCGGCCGGCATCTCCGGCCGGCATCTCAACGACACGATGGTCGGAGCCACATCCACATCTCAAAAAAAAAAACACCACCACCATCACCAACACAAAAATACCACCACCATCACCAACACAGTCACATCTCACCTAAAAAAGAAAGAGAACAAAGTTGAGCTAGGTCCTTCCCAACTTCCTGCATATATACGGAAAAACAATATATTAGTTTACAAATGAAGTGCATTTCAAAAATACAAGTAAAACTAACCTAGCAACTAACCTAGCAGCAAGCACTAACCTAGCTAGTAGCAACTAAAGAGCAGCAAGCACTAACCTAGCTAGTAGCAACTAACCTAGCAACTAACCTAACACTAACCTAACAGCAAGCAGCAACTAACAGGAACACACCTAACATCAACTAAACTAACCTAAACTAACAACTAAAATTATCAACTTATGTCCCTGGATCCTGGATTAGAAGCCTGACCATGTTAAAATGGTGTCTGAGCAACTTAAGTAACAACATTCACAACCAAGTTATGCTACACCAGTATATTATATTGCAGCATTGTAACCCAGAAACTAATATAACATAATGTACAAAGTTGTATGGCAATGAGCCATCGACCATTTTTTTTTGCAAACTGTTATAATACTTAATCATGTGTGCAGACTTGTGCTGATGGCCAGATCATATACCAACCCAGAAAAATAGCCTTCCTATCACATACCAACTTGACAGCCACCACCCAATTTAACAATGTAATCCAGACTAGTTTGTCTAATTCAATTTCACGCTTGTTACTGCTTGCTGGAATTCTTGCACTAGTAGGCAAATAAAAAACAAAACTTGCATTGGACTTCAGTTTAAGTTTGGCATTTGACCAAACAGTTTGTGTGCAGGTGTGGAGGGGAGGGACAGGGAAGAGGAGCACACCTCGGGCAGGGAATGGAGAGGGCAGCGGTGTCGAGGTGGCGACGTCAAGTTGGGGCGGCGGCGTCGAGGAGTCGAGGTGGTGGCGGTCGGCGTCGAGGCGTCGAGGTGGGGGCGGTCGGCGTCGAGGAGTCCGAGGGCGGCGTCGAGGTGGGGGCGGTCGGTGTCGAGGAGTCCGAGGGCGGCGTCGAGGCGTCGAGGTGGGGGCGGTCGGCGGCGAGTTGGGGCGGCGGTGGGGGCGGCCGGCGAGAGAGCACGGGGGAGAGAGGCGGCGGCGCGGGTCGTTGTGTTTGCAGAGAGAGAGAGAGAGGAGGAAGAAAGAAGAAAAAGGCGCCGTTTCGAAAATATGGCTAAGTGCCACAATTCTGTGGCGCATCCTCTAGGGGGTGCGCCACAGAATTATTTGGCTACATTAAGTCAAAAGCTATTTCTGCCTGTTACCTGACAAGTTCAACTTCATAGCATAGTGGTTAGTGTGTTAGTTTAAAACCTGGGGCAGCCAGGTTCGAATCCTGCTGTCCCACATTTTTTCTATTATTTTTTCTTTTATTTTTTTCTTATATTTAAAGAATTAAAGAATAGACACACATTTTAAAGAAAAGAAGAATACACACATTTTTACTTTGTGCCATGCGCTTAGAACAATTTAAAAAAAACAGCTGAAAACGACGGAACGTGTCCCGCGCGTCAACGGGCAGCACGTCCGTAACGGTGGAAACAGCTGAAAACTCGGCGACAACGTGGCGCGAAACGCGAAAACCGTGAACGCACCGGAAGTCCGACGGAACGTGTCCCGTCAACGGGCAGCACGTCCGTAACGGTGGAAACAGCTGAAAACTCGACGAAAACGTGGCGCGAAACGCGAAAACGGTGAACGCGCCGGAAGTCCGACGGAACATGTCCCGTCAACGGGCAGCACGTCCGTAATGGTGGAAACAGCTGAAAACTAGTGCCATCTCAAAATATTTAACTTGTGCCATCTCAAAATATTTTACTTGTGCCATATATCAACAATATACATAGATATGCTTGTGTCACATACACAAAACAAATTATATATAGTACACAAACATTCTGTGGCGCACCTATGCCCATGCGCCACAGAATGTGATAATACCGTGGCGCACATGCATTGATGCTCCACAGAATGTCACTATTCTGTGGCGCACCACAGCTAGTGTGCCACAGAACGTCTCTCCCCCAATTATTGGTGGGGCCAGCGCAAGGAATTCTGTGGCGCATGGGCAGGGGTGCGCCACAGAATATACTAATTCTGTGGCGCATGGGCAGGGGTGCGCCACAGAATTTTCCCAAAAGTGGTTGACCCGTGGGGTGGGTGTGGGGCCCGCACACTTTCTGTGGCGCACCCCTATTGATGCGCCACAGAATAGAACATTCTGTGGCGCACCATGCTTGCAGTGCGCCACAGAATTGCTCTATTTCTGTGGCGCACTGAGACAGATGCGCCACAGAACTAATTTTGTGGCGCTCGGCTTGTTTGGTGCGCCACAGAATAGGGATCCATAGAAAGGCTTTTTCCTACTAGTGCCATCACAGGAGTACCCATGTTATCACCATAACCTCTTTCATCTTTAATGTATTCATACACTAGAGTAGCAATAGCACCAGCATAAATAGGGGTTTGATCAGTAATATTTCTACTCACAGCCGTATGCAAGGATCTAGCAAGAATGACTCCCAAGTTATACTCACATGTGGTGTTTTCTTTTGCACATTTAAGTAAATAAACCATTGGTCCCGTGCAAGCAGAATTGTTATCTCTAGCAAAAATCCTCTTGCAAGGAACAACGCAAAGTATCTCAAACTTGGGTGATGTATATGAGTAAATTTACCCCTATTCAATCTATCATGAGAGTTAACAGAAATAGAGTGCCAAAATGCAACAAGCTCCTGGTTGGAGTCAGCACGGGTTTCATCCCAACTACCCCTATTTTCCACACCAACAGCTTTGCAAAACTCCTCCAAAGACATAACAAGGCGCTCCCCCCTCATAGTAAATTTACAAACAAAGGTAGGATTGGGTGCCTTACTCTTCTTAATGTGCTTGTAGATCTCAGGGCCCTCAAACCTGAATGTGGAGAGGAATTCCCGCGAGAGTTCCTCGTGGATTTTGGGCAAACCCAAGCAGACCAGTTGCATTGGCGAAGGTGTCGAAGTCTTCTTTTATCCCCCACTGCTCAAGAACATGAGGGTCTTGCCATGTAGTTGTATGTATCTTTAGCTTCTCCCCCACAAAAACTGCATCATCCTCCCAAAGATGGTTGTCATCATAATTAAGGGAGACTTTAGATGTTCTTCTCCTCGGTCTTGAGCTCATCCAAGCAATGCCTTGCCTTTGTTCATCATGGTACCTTGCTGGAAGTGGTTTTCTGTCGAGGGGAAGGAGATGGGCACAGGACACTCACCTAACACCACCTGGGGACAAAGTTGGTGGGTCCCACGCGGCCAAGGAATCTGGCCGCGTGGGACACCCCATTTTGGTCCCTGGTGGCCTCCTGGTGTCCCACTTCTGGTAGATGGTCCCTCTGGTTAAATAACTTACCTCCAAATTTTTCTGGAATTTTCAGAAAAAAAATTCTAAAGAGAATTTTTCAAACTTCATATTCTGGAATTTCTGAACTCTGAAATAATTATTATTATGCATATACTCTAAAATTCTAAGATAAATAAAATTAAAATGCAATACAAATTTTTATGGGAATCAAGTTTTCATCATTTCCACATTAGTAATGAGGTTGATCAAGTCTCATTAATAATATGCAAAAGATATAATACATGATTCTTATTTTATAGATATAAAGAAGAGTTTCAAGATACCTCATATTTGATTGGAATAGTTCCAATCATCAAGGTAGCATACTTTGGTGCAGGAGGTGGTAATGCAATTTCAAAGCTTCCAATCATAATAGTATTTCTTTGAATAGAATTCACACTCTTGTTTATCACTGTAACAGGATTCTTCTTGGGAAAATAGATAGTATGCTCATTTCCTTTTACATTAAATGTCACTTTGCTCTCAGTGCAATTTATCACAGCTCCTGCAGTGTTTAAAAAGGGTCTTCCAAGAATAATAGATAGATTATCATCCTCAGGCATTTCTAATATAACAAAGTCTGTAGGAATTAACACATTAGCAATAGAGATAGGAACATCCTCACATATACCTATAGGCACAGCAGTTGATTTATCAGCCATTTGCAATGAAACTTCAGTTGGAACCAATTTATTTAGGTTAAGTTTCTTATATAAAGAAAAAGGCATAACACTAACACCAGCTCCTAAATCACATAGTGCATATTTCACATAAGTTTCTTTAATACGACAAGGAATAGTTGGAATACCAGGATCTCCACGCTTTTCAGGCAATTTTCCTTCAAATGAATAATCAGCAAGCATAGCAGTAATTGCATCATTAGGTATCTTCCTTTTATTAGTGACAATATCTTTCATATATTTTGAGTATGGAGGAATTTTAATAGCATCAACAAGAGGAATTTGCAAACATAAATTTTTAATCAACTCAAGAAATTTCTCAAACCTAGCATCATCCAAAGATTTCATTACCTCTTGGGGATATGGTATGGGTCTTTGTACCCATGGATCCCTCTCTTTACCTTTTTGTGGATTTGGATGATTCTTCTTTTTGTTCTTCTCAGTAGATGGTTGAGGGTCTTCCTTTTCAGGAGGTTCAGGTTCTGCAATATTTTCAACTTCATGTTGATCTTCTTCAGGTGGAGATGATTCCTCTTCTCCATTATCATCTTCGGTCTCAGCATCAGAAATAGAAATATCATTGTCTTGTTCTTGAGAATCATCAATGCCTTTGTTTCCATTGGGAGATTTTCCTGCAGAAGATTTCCTTTTGAGAGCCTCTTGCTCTTTTCTCTTGGGATGGTTTTCAGGATAGTCAGGGTCCTGAGTACTTGCACCACCTCTAGTACTAACCCCACAAACCTGTTTCTTCTCAATAAGATTTTCATACAATTGATTTTGAAGAGAAACCATTTGTTCAATTTGATTATTCATCATTTCACAGTGTTTAACAATTCTTCTAACTTCTCCCACACTAGCATTTATATTTTCACGAAGGAATTTAATTTTATGAGAGTTTTCCATCATATTCATTCTAATATCATGCTCTTCAGGTTTATTATGATAAGCAAAATCATTAACATATGATACATCAATAGGAGGTGTTACCTTTTCATTACCTTCCAAAGAGCTTATAGCATTGACTGGATTGGAAAACATGGTCGATCAATAGGAAGTTTAACACCCATTTCAGATAATTCCTTAAGATGAGAGGTTTTAATTCCCTTCTCTTTCATATCCTTGGAGGCTCCCTTCATTGCCTCTTGTTTAATTCAAGAATACCTCCTTTCTTCTCTGGAAATATCTCTTGTCATCTATTATTTCAATATTCCAATCTTCATAGTTTCTAGAGATAGTTTCCAATAACTCAATTGCTTCATCAACGGTCCTTTCCCTGAAAACACTACCTGCAATACTATCAAGATAGCCTCTTGTATTTTCAGTTAGTCCATTGTAAAATATATCAAGTATTTCATTATTCTTGAAGCCATGGGTAGGACATTTCCTAACCATCTTACTGTACCTCCCCCAAGCTTGGGGTAAATCCTCCTTCTCTGTTTGTGAAAAGTTGCTAATCTCAATAGTTAAACCATGAATCTTATCAGCAGGGAAATATTTATTATAAAATACCTGCAAGCATTCCTCCTTGCTAGTAATACATCCAGGTTCTAAACGATTATACCAAGTTTTAGCATTTCCTCCCAAAGTAAAAGGAAACAACTTTAAGAAATAATAGCGTTGGTGGATTTCATCTTTACCAAATAACACAGATAAATCATGCAAATCAGCAATGTGTTCAAAAGGGAACTCATTGTCTCTCCCATAAAACTTATACTTCTCAGCTTTTTCAATTATTTCAGGATCAACACTAAACTCATAATCTTTGTCTTTAATTTTAATAGCTGGAGCATTCATTTTCTCAGTAACAGGGAAATAATCATCAAGAGGAGAATTTTTATAGATATCAAGTTTATCCAATTTATCAAAATTCGAATCCATAAAAGCCATAGTAAATGCATCCTCTTCCTCAGAAGAAGTTTCATGTTCATCATCACAATATTCATTATCTTCTAATTCAGACTCAACATTTTCAATAATAGCAGATTCAGGTGTTTCAGTTATCTCAGATGTTTCAGGTGTCACTTCTTTGTCTACGCTACCACATATTAAATTATTTTCAATACTAGTAGACATCTTAGACAATGGTGAACTAGATAAAGCTTTTTCTTTCTTCTTAGCAACAATAGCAGAAGCAACATTAGGTGAAAAGTTTGGCCTACTTGGCAAATCAGTACCTCTACGAGTAGTTGAAGGCCTTACTTCCTTCGGAGTATTCTTTTCCTTTCCCATAGTTGGGAACAAGCAAGTGCAGCAAATAAATGATAACAAGTTGTCTTACCAATAAAGCTAGGTTCCCCGGCAACGGCGCCAGAAAATGTCTTGATGCCCACAAGTATAGGGGATCGCTGAAATCTTCGTTGGGAAGTATTACCCAAATTTATAGTTCGACATGGGAACACAAGAATACCAATAAGACTTTGGCAATTGAGGCGTCACTCTCAACCACACCTGTATATCAATAAACTTGCAGCAGTGATAGTGATGGCAGTAGTATGATTCAAGTAGCAAATAGAACAGCAGTAGTGAACAAGGGTTTCCCAGTTTTCACCAAAAGTGAAAGTGTAACTCAGAGATTTAAAACGTAGGCATGAGGTGATAGCGGGGTGTTGCATGAATAAGATTGATCATATAATAAGATATAAGTAGCAATGGGACTTATCTCTAACTCCGATATATGTAGGTATGTGTTCCATAATTAGTTGTGCGTACTAACCAAGAGAATTTGCACAACATCTATTGTCCTACCTGCCCATTTCACCGGGGCCAACTTGGAACTACAGGTAATTAAGGTCTACCCTTTCGAATAGCCCGGAACAACGCATTAACACTTCATGAACACATAGAATCCTCAAACTAAAACATCTCCCCCTTGTTTTCCCTATACTGTCACTTTTAGGGTTCGCAGGTTCAACATAATAGCAGGTGATACACTTTGCAGATAAATACCAAACTCAATTATATGATGAAGCAAAATAAGTTCAGTACTGAAATCATGCCACTCGGGCCCTAGTAGCAAGCATTAAACATAGCATAAGTGCATCAACACAATACAAAAATATCCTCAAGATAAACCCCTAAGATCTCGAACAACGGGTATCATTACATGATCAATCTCATCCAATCCCCATCCACCTCACATGCCTACAGCGGACTACTCACACATGGTGATGGAGAGGGAGCTCATGGTCGATGGAGATGAAGGCGGTGAAGATGGCGGTGAAGACGGTCTCCGGATCCCTCCACCGGGGAGAAATCCTGGATCAATCTGTCTCCGAAAACGAAGATCGTGGTGGTGGCGGCGGTGTGTTCGCGAAAGCTCCCCTCCTCCTAGGGCACCCACTTTTTCGTATATATGAGGGGGTACGCGAAAAGCCGAAGGAGAGGCGACGCCCGAGGCTCCGTTAGGTGGGCCCACGCGGCCCAAGGATCTGGCCGCGTGGGGCCCCCTTTTGGGCCTCCGCGCTTCCTCGTGTCCATCCTTTGCACGTTGTCCTCCTTTTCCATAAAAAATGACGTGGTATTTTTCCCCGATTTAATTTCCTGCAAAAATAGCAAGAAACGAGACTTTGCTAAAAACAGCGTCATATTCAGCAGGTTTATTCAAATATGGGAAGATTCCGGAGCAAATTATGAAGCAAAGTGCTTGGAAAAGTAGATGCATTTTAGGTGCATCAATCGTTCAAAAATAATTTTCATTCAAATACATATTTTTTTACGTTTTCAAAATCGTTCAAAAATAATTTCTGTTCTTAGACTTTTTCTGTTCACTTTTTTAAATCGTTCCAAAATAGATTTCGTTCACTGACCTTTTCTTTTCACATTTAAATCGTTCAAAAATAGTTTTCGTTCACTGCCATTTTCTGTTCACTTTTTAAAATCGTTCAAAAGTAGATTCCATTCAAATACTTATTTTGTCCACTTTTTCAAAATCATTCAAAAAAAATCCGTCCACAGAAAATTTATGTTCACTTTTAAAATCGTTCCAAAATAGATTTCGTTCACCGACCTGTTCTGTTCACTTTTTAAATCGTTGAAAAATAGTTTCCGTTCAGCGCCATTTTCTGTTCACTTTTAAAAATCGTTCAAAAATAGATTTCATCACCGCCATTTTCTGTTCGCTTTTTAAAATCGTTCAAATGAGGTCAATGTTCTAACTGAAAATTGTTCAATTTAGAATATATGTTTTTATTTTTGAAAATGTTGACAGTTGAAAGTATTTCAGATTTTGAAAATGTTCATATTTGTAAACGGTTCAGATTTTAAAACCTGATCATCTTTTAAAATGGTTTATCAAACTTGTTCATATTTGAAAATGTTCATTTTAAAACGATTCATATTTCAAAATTATTCATATTTTTTATGATATTTATATGTGAAATTGGATGATTTCCTATTTTCATTGTTTTAACATGTTCATTTTTTAAAATGATTCAAATTTTGAAAAATGTTTTAAAATATCCAGATTTTAGAAAAATTTAGATTTTGAAGTTAGAACCATCTACGTGAATGCACCACGAAGAGCCGCGAGCTGGACCGTGATGGCAACGGCGCAGGATGGCAGCAGTGCAGCGACGATGGCGGAGTTAATAAACCTACACAACAATATTGATAAAATATTGCCTCAAATACGTGAAGTTGGAGAAGACGCGTACAGTGAGGAGTGTAAACTTGTTCAAAACCAACAATACAATATTATCTCGTATATGACCTTCGAAACAAAAAAATTACCAGACGCAAGTTGTGCGAAACATTTAGATTAACATTCTCTACAGAGGATATTTCAAACGGTCAAACGAGTGCGACGAATTTAATAAAATTCATCTAAAAAGTGCCAAACATCGATTCAAAATTAAGAAGTTACAATCGACGAAACCCGAAACTGAGTAAAGGATTGGAACCTAGTCGTGAAGGCGCATAATTTTTGTGTACACTTTATTTAAATAGAAATATATTTGTACAGAATAGAGGCGGAAGATTTCTCCATTACTTGAAATTAATTTTTAAAACACAGTACATGTTTCTTAATGTAATCAAACATGCAAAATAGGAGATGTTTCAAAATGACTACCGAAGAAGAAGCAGCGAACCAGTAGCGTCGGAGTTGCGAAACAGTCAAATGATAAAGAAACAGGAAAGGCAGTCGAAAAAACAAATTCAGCAGGAAACAGTACGCGTAAAATGGTTGATGCGGAAAGTGGGCCGAGCCCAAATTGAGTCCGGGTCACGGGGAGGGGTACGCGGAGCGTACTCCCGTACGCGTACCGCGTGGTATAGGAGGTCCCCAGGACAATGGCACCGTGACCCAAGTAGCATCCTTATACAGATTGGATGCCCTTACGATGGGCTTAATATTTCCTCAATCTATGGGCTTAATCAAACCTCACGGGAGATGGCCCAAGTAATAGGGTAAATCCCGTCAGTTTTAGTTCATGTTGTTCGAGGAACCAACCTCTGCTTCTTCCTTCGTCAGCCATCTCCTCATCCAGCGCCTACCCGGCGACATCCTTCTCTTCCAGATCCGCCGCTGACGCCGCCCTCCCTGCTCGCTGTGCGCGTGGAATCAGCAGAGAAATTTTGCACGATGAATGCGAAGACGACCGTGGATAAAGTGACCGGCAGGGAGGAGGGAACCAGCAGCGATGAGGGGGAGATCGTAGCCGGGAGAAGGAAGCGGCAATTCCAAGAAACCCCGAGACAGGAGCATCAAGCCAAGCTAGCGTGATTCAGGGAAACACTCCCTGATCCACAGGTCACTCGATTCATCGAGAAACCATTCGGTGAGCCTGTCGAGGAGATCTCAGCTACTACGTTCTTCGGAGACAGTGCTGTCTCGGTTGGTCTGTTCCACAGAGGAGTCATGGTGTTCGCGTGCTCTTGAACAGTCGTACAGTACCGGCACCGCAACATTCAGCCACCACATATGATAATCGTGACCTCCAAGTGTTTGGCCGAACAGTTTGAACTAAACAGACCCAAAGATGACGAACTTATTCTTCAAGCGTATATGCCTGAAGGTATAACTATCTCTGGTTTCTTGGGACTACACGACGACGATATTGATATTGTCACGTCATTCGCCCTGTTAAACTTCATGTGTACGTGTAATACAGGTATGGTGTAGTACACCAACCCGTATCATACCCCTCTGTAATATACGCCACGGTAGAGCCTGTTTCTACCTATATAACATGCAACCGATGCACTCTAACGAGACATCGTTCCCCTCAAATACTAATATTGTCACGTCATTCGCCCTACCGGGTGTCTACCCTGTGCCTCTACGTAAGCTTGTGGATCTGCGACAAGAAGATGACGATCCGCCTAATCTATTTGCGATTGGCCGTACCTACCGTGGTCCTTTCATGGGCACACAATTTTCTCGTCTTGATTTCAATGAAGTCGTCATGTCTTGCGATTGTGCTATCACTGAGGCTGGACTTGGAGGGCCAGTTATCCTACTTGATCAAGATGGAAGTGGACGCTTTGCTGGGGTGATGGTTCAGGTGCCTTCGGCTGAATTGCCTGCGAAATTTCTACCGGCAAATTAACTTAATGAACGGTTGCAGCGTTTTGATCAGGCCATCACTGGACCTACCCACTTCCGTGAATATTCCTTGCCTCAAGGTTTACATACCGTTGTCCCTGCAGGGTTTATGGTAACATCTCTCATGCTAAAATCTTTGGGCTATCCCCAACCACCACCAATGGTGTACGAGCTCAATGGGTCATTAGTTGGAAGATTTGAAGAGATTTATGGTGAATCTCGTGCTTTTGAAGGGTTTTATTATGATATATATCCCTCTGATGATCAGAAGCCTATCTGGGATAAGCTTCCAAAAGATGTTGTCCAGAATTTATCTCGAAGTGTTTTGCTTGCACCGGCTTTCTTGTAACTGGTCGGGACTGCAAGGTTGTCCTATAGGCCAGTTTGTTTAGAACTGGTGATGCTGAGGGCAAGATTGGCCCGACATTGCGGATTGAGGTGTTCCTCTCGTGAGATCAACGTGTGGGTGGGCGACTGGATATGTACCATCAATATTACAACATTGCCATCATCAGTCTCATGCATGACCTGACTGCTGTTTGTGCACAAGATATTTTCACAGCCACAAAGTCATCTAAATCTAAAGTGGTAGTAGCTATTGCGCGTCGGACCGAAGATGGCGAGGGGTTATTGTTGGCCTCAATGGGTAACCTCAAGTATAGAACAAACAAGAACCAGGGTTCAGAATTTGACTGCAAAGACTTCAAGTTGTCCACTTGTAAAATCAAGAAGGTTGGTATTGGAGTTTCTCTTATTCGTCTTGAGGATGGGAGTTTTGTTGGCATGAACTTTTATGATGAAAGTGGACCAACCCCTTATCTACCAAGGAGCAATATTGTAAAAGTTTTAAAGAGAGGGTTTAAACTTCTGTCCAAAAGAGCATTGGCCCGTCCTATTATCCTGGACATGGACACAGAGGGTAATGCTGCAAACAAAAACCGGTGGCCCGTGCCCAAACCGCGTATTGGTATCTTGCTGGTAATCGGAATGTTCTAGACTATCTTGTTGGGAAAGTTCCCATGTAGACGTCAAGCTGCCCATGGAGTGCTCTATATAATATTGTCTATTTTGTTCCTTGCAAACAAATATTTATTTTAAGATGCCTGTGCAATTTCATCATGGTTTGTAGGATTTTTGTTTTGTATTTGTTAGTTGCTACCCTGCCAAATGTTTTTTTCGATGTGACCTAATTTTCTCTTCCGGAAAAATAGCACAGATGTTCTACTGTATCACAAAGCATAAGCTAAGAACCTGCATTTTGAAGGAATAACAATTCAACCAAAGTTTTCTCTCATGATTATATCGCTAAGCACTCTGATGCATTATCTCTGTTAACCATCATTGAGCAATTATGTATCCAAATTAACAACGTGCTAAGCATAAAATAGAAATGACCATTTTATATACTGGAAAATCGCTAGTAAAAAAATAATATTTATATACTGGAAATAGTTAACAAGTAACTTATTAATTAGAAGCAGGAATTTGTGCTCACAGCAATTAATTAAGTGAGCCCCTGAGGTTCTAGAGCTACCCTCCATTGACCCTCTTATTGTTAAGTGTGCAGAGAGGCAAGTCCTGACCATCCTTTGCTGTTTATTTCTCGTTTTCTGTCATGCATAACTTTCTGTCTTTCAGTTCCGTTTAATGAAACGGGACTGGGTGCCGTCTTGGCGCTCAACATCATCTAGTTCTTTCAAATGTGTACTATCGATGTAATAAACTGGGAGAGTAGGAACATCCTATTAGGGGAGCACTGCCTGTCCGTAGATATCTGTAAACCCAACTGCACAGCCGGTGTTTTGTCGAGGTAGGCTTGCCAGTCTGTACCAAAGTTGCTTGTCTTTTTCGTTTTTAAAGTCATTGGATGGGGTGTGTGAAATGAGCATGAAAGGTCATCATGAAGAAGTACACTGCATCTTTTGGAGCACAGGAATCCTAGTTCAGCCCAGCTCACGTTTGGAGATTGCAGAGTAGTCGCTCAAGTTTTGAGATCACTATGCTCTTTAGGAGAAGTACAATACAGTACATATTTTGGAGCAAACGAATCCTGGTTCCCAGCTCAAATTTGAAGAATTCAGAACAGAGAGTACTTGCTTAAGATTGAGGATACTTATGCTAAGAATATCTCTTTTGTGGTCTAAATCTCAGTCATAGAGTTATCAGGTATATTTTCTGGGTGCACAATGATATAGTATAAGAAACCATGGTGAGGATCTCGTGCATTTTCTGATGTCGCTCGGCAACCATATCAGTTGTGTGAAGCCCACATTATTCTAGATATGTGCACGGCCTGATCCTGTCAATGTTCGGCTCAAGGCTTGTCCTGGGAAAACGAGATCTTCACTTTTCCTATTAGTGGATGCAATGGAAGTACACGATGCTGCTTCGATGGAAGTAAAATATATATTCTAGTGTATATGCGTGGAAATATTAGTTCGTTTCTTCTCAGTTTTGCCATGTCACCAAATTTATTAGTAGTGGATCAAAAAAGTTAATTACCAAAAGTTTTACTTCCATTAACCAAAATATACTACCTCCGTTCCGAAATATAAAATGTTTTAGCTTCTTTTCTAATTCTAATGTATCTATACGTGTTTTAGTGTGCAGATTCACTCATTGTAGTCAGTTTTAATCCATATTAAAATATCCAAACATCTTGTAATTTGAAACAGAGGGAGCATGTAACAAGAAATATGTTTTGAAATATAGATTTTAAAGTCGTCTTAAGTAATGCTTTCAACAAGTAGAATTCTACCAAATCTTTGGTTTTTGTTTGAGATGATTCCTTGTTACATGTCTTTTAGTTTACTTTATATCATTTCCCTATCTATTGCGCACAGGTTATGATGTATCTTCAGCAGCTTGGGAGATCTCGAAGGCCATTCATCGACTTTTTTCCAGCAATCCACAGTACTACCATGTGTCATTAACTATTAAACATCTACTGCGTAGCAAAATAAGCTTGAATTTTCAAAGAGTTTCTTGCTCTTCTCCAAACTAAACCTCACGAATTCTGGCACACTTATATGGGAATCTCAATATTATGACGCTTTATGAACTAACAATCCTTAGATCACTACTAGATTCTTCAACTGTGTGAAATATAACATAGATAAATCGTTATCATCACGCCCTTCAGATTATACATCCACACCTGATTCCTCTCAATCCTACTACTGTCATGAATATATAAGCTCTAGGTATCATTACCTAGTAAGTTTGCACGGGATGTTGGCACTAGCAACCACATGCAGAATTTTGTAAATATAGTGAGCATCTTGGTGAATCACTAACTATGCATCTCCTTTCTTTTATCGGCAAAGAATGAGTTCATCGGACTAAAAACAACAATGTGTGCCTCAACAACCATAAGCACCCGAGGATTGAGTGCCCTCCATACATGTTGCTCGTCCTTTACATCACAATATTATGGCGAAAACCATAAGCACACGAGAATTCATAACTGTCCATGCTGCTCGTCCTTCAAATCACAGTACTATGGCTCATTAGTCACTAGACATTTGGATATTTGGATATTTTATAATGAAAAAAGGGTTGTGTGTGTATCATTTTGATGCAGATGCTGGGCTATGCTCCCATTTATAAAAAAAAGTCACTACACATTCACACATATTCTTAGGGCCACTTATTTTGGGCTTATGCTTATAAAGTGGGTATAAACTTCTGTGAGGAGAAGGAACTTGTTATTCCCCTTCTTTGAATTTATGGAATTTGTTGTGTTGAGTTGTGTAATGTTCGTAATGACCCTAAATTTTATATATGCCCTCTGTACATATAATTTAATCAACAATGGTAATATTTAATCATCTACCCATTGTCACCATCACATATACAGTTTGAACTACAATCGTCATCTTCACCATTGTTACTCGGAATTTCCAGTAGCAGCTCAGGGTCTCGTTGGTCACTATCTTCCACCACCACTCAATCGCTTTCTTGACAATCACTTTCTATCTCGTGAAAGATACTAGTAAATTCCAGTTGGTATTCAGAACCTTTAATTGCCAACAAGAGCTTTATCAAAGCATGCAAAAGTCAACGTGCTTGAAGCAACTTACCAGTTCAAAACATTATTTTGCGTATCTACATCTGCGTGGACAGAAACAAGAACAATCATATTCAGAGGTAAGATCAATTTCCCTGCTCGTTGCCAAGGACAATACAATATTCAGAGATATGGCATCGGGGAGACAGGGAGCTACCTGCTCGTGGAAGAAGCTTGCCAAAAAACATGAGTTAATGGCACCAGCGGTCACACAACTCGTCGTCGATGTGCACTTAAGTCACACTTCTCCAGAACGTGATTATTTGGTCACACAACTCGACAAGTGCGTGCACGCAGGTCACTGACCCCACTTGTCAGTCCGTTTTGGACGGTAAATTTTCAGAAAACCCCCTGGAGTAATATTAATTTTACAAAATGGTTTTTCCTACTATAAAAGGGCAGCTGCTTTCTACTATACTAAAATGGGCTTTGGCACTCCTTCCGCTATTACTCGCAATAATAATAATAGTGAAAGGGCAGTCGAATTTGTGACTACGTCAAAGGCTCGTTTCACTCGAATTTAATGGCTGTAACTCCTACTTATTTATATTAATTAAAGCTTGCCCATGGCTGCTTTCTTCCCATTCTTTCTTCTTTCCACTAATCTAATGGTTTCATTCTCCCATCGAGAGGTTATTATACTAGCAAGAGTCCTATTCTTCTCCTCTCGATCCTACCTTGGGTTATGTTTGACAGGATGGTCAGTGAACTTCTATTGGTTTCAAAGGAGGATAGAGATCCATTGGGGAAGGCTCGAAGGGTTATTCGATATCAAGGTTGACCCTCGACGCGCCGCAGCCACTATTTTGACTCCTTTTATGCAATTATGAACGAAACTTTCTCGATTCCAATGCAACTTATCCTTTTGGAGCTGACGTAACAAACTACGCGAGCCTCCCGATGAAGCCAACAGAAATCCTATCCGAATACTAAAAATAAAAGGCAATTTCATTATGGTGGTATACCAGCCGCCAGTTCTGGAACTTCCAGTTCCAATCGGAGCATATAGATCCGTAATGGATTTGTATGTATAGCCACTTCAGTCGTGCTCCTCGTTTCTCGAATGGAAAAAAAGTATCTTCTTTCTGGGAACATGCTAAACCAGAAATTCTTATGTTCGTGATTCTTCATCCACCGATGCAGAAAATCTTCCAGTTTTCCATTCTCATATGAGGCAGGAAAGTTTATGGGCAACAGGTCGGCACGAAGTGATTCATCATGTTCAAACATGAACCTTTCGCTCGTTGGGGACGGTTTATAAATCATCAAATTCCCACAAATGGAATGAGAAGTGGGTCCATGTAAATGATCGAGACCTCGCAAACAACAACGTTCCTTCCCATATGGAGTTCGGGACCCAAAGGCAATCGTTGAGTGAACTGTATCTTATTCGTATTAGTTGACCTAAGCCGCACCATTATTGCTGGGGTGGGGCTCGGCCTCCGAACCGTACGTGGGACGAGTTTCTACCTCATACAGCTCGGGCCGAAGACCGGGGAAGTTGAGGAGAGATGGGGAGACCCAACTGCTGCCGGTCGGGACGGACAGGAAAGGGGGCGGGGATAAGCTTGTGAAGAAGCAGGCTTATTGCCCCACCCCCCAAAAACAAACCGACCCAGCAAGAAAACGTATCCGCAGGCGCAACAAAGCGCTCATCCCTTGCTTCGCGTTCTTTCTATTCCATCCCAGTCCATTCCGGGATAGTCGGCTAATATAATATGTGCAGTAGTCGTCGTCTGACCAATCGGCTCGGACACCAGACCGCTTGTGCCCGCCCATTCTGTCTCGCCCTAAATGGAATGGCTCTCTTAGTTACGCTGTGCCCCGACCCGAGTCCCCACGTCCGCTTTTATCCGCCCGCAACCCGGCCAACACAACATTAGGGCCGTCCCCCCCATTCTATGCTGACCCGGGCCGGGGCTCGCTTTTTGGGAAGCCCGTTCCCACCGCGCTCACGGCCCGGCTGGCCTGCCAGCGGTAGTGGGAATTCTCCCGTTCCCTGGTAAAAAAAGGTTGGTTGGATGCGGGATCTACTCCACGAGGAGCGGTACGGACGTAGATGATATCATCACGACCTCTCTTTGCGTACCGCTAGGGATGCTTAACGCCACTTCGCCAACTGGCATTACCTGCGCTTTCGTGTCTCTCAGTGTGGTCAGCACTGGGTGTTTCCGAGCAGCGAGACTTACACCCATTCGCATTAATTCATCCAAAGTTCCTTACCCTTATGCACGAATTTTGGAATAAGCCATCTTCCTATCAAGGTTAAGGAGTCAACTGAGCATCTCAGCGGCGGATTGAATACCCGGATCGAATCAGAGTTCACGCCGCCCGCCCTGAACAAATAGAATAGGAGGCGTGGGCCACAGGTCGCACATAAGCCATCGGGTCGCACGACAGAAGAACACCCAACATAAAGATGCACACTCCTCCATGTGAAATAGAAAGATTCATCTTCACTTTTTTGTAGTAGTCGTGACCAACAGCCATCAGCAGTCGCCCGGGGCACCTCATCTTGTCATTTTGTTGCTCATTCCCCTTAGGCCGAAGTGTTTGGCCTTTACTTCGGAGCGCCCGCTCACGCTTCGCTGACCTATCGCGTGGTAAAGAGAAGAGAGTACGAAAGAATTGTAAACAGAGCAGACCGCAGAAAGATTCTAAATATGACAAGTCCCCCATGGATTCGATAATAAGGAAATGAAGAACGGGAAACGAAACGAAATAAAGCATTTCTAGCGGATGAGCTTCTCCCAATTTTGTCTGGTAATAGAATAGGGCGGCTTGCTTTGACTAACACTCCACTTTTTGCTCTGTCCATGGAGCGTATGAATTTCCTTAAATGTAGATAGACCAAAAAAGGGAATAAAGGGATAGGAATAGGAATTATAGTACCATTGGAAGAAGAGGCACCAGTGGGAACATCTCTACTGACGAACCATTTCAATAGTACGGGTGCTGCCGTGCCACGGGGCACGACCATGGAAGTAATGAAAAAGAACAAGTTCTGTAGTTGGACCATCTGCTCTATCCGTTCGATTTGAGCTTCTCCAGAGAAGATGAGACGCTAAAAATGCAAGTGTTCGCAACGCATACCGAAAAAGGGTACCTATGTTGCCGACCATTAATGACTAGTTCGAAGACCAGGAGCAGGGGCACGTGCCAAGAAAGATTTGTTACTTTCCCTATGGTTTTCGAACGTTTTCAATAAAACCTTCTCGTAGAAGTATTTTCACAAAGTTTTCGGTAATATTAGTAGATGCTATTCGAACCCTTCCTTTTATTAAGATTCGAATTATTATTCTTTTTTTTTCATGTCAGACACAATCTACTAATTGATCTATATTCTGATACCCTACTTACTAGATCATAGTCTTCTACTACTTGTATTTAGAATACCTCAGGAGCTCATGAGACTCTTTTAGTGAAATTCATAAGTCTCAATTCCCGAGCGATCGCACCAAAAACTCGAGTTCCTTTTGGATTTCCTTCTTGATCAATGACAACCGTCATCATATCGTATTATCATACCGTTGTCACGTTTGAGTTCTTTACATGTACGTACAATTACAGCTCGTCTTACTTCTGTCTGATCTTTCTAGAGGCATTTATTTTGGGCACTGCTTCTTTGATTACAGCAACAATAACGTCACCAATATGAGCATATCAGTGATTACCAGCTCCTAAGATTCGAATACATATCAATTCGATAGCCCCACTCCGTTGTTATCCGCTACATTCTAAAGGGTCTGAGTGAGATGGATCTTGGAAGTCTGGTTTTTGATTGGATAGTGATCTCGCGCACGAGTGGTTGATCTTCGCGGGCCGTCAATGGCCATGGAAAGGAGTATTGATGTCAATATGTTCGATCGAGAAGATTGGACGATGAAAGACGGATCCTTTGTGGTTTGAATAATAGGCTGTGGTCTCGATATTGGGCTATGGGCTGATTGCTTTCTGTATGAGCCTCTTGTGATTGGGCTCTCGTGGGCGGATTACCCGATGTGTACTCATCTTCCAACAAAGAGGAGAGGACAGGGCTACTGCTGGTCCTCGCATGAGAGCTCCTCTGTGTCTTTCCGGAAATTACTTCGACTCGCAAAGGTGAAACCAGAGGAGATTCAGAGGTCCAGTTGAGAACAGCAAGCGTACAATCAATCGTTTGTAAAATTAATATTACTCCAGGGGGTTTTCTGAAAATTTACCGTCCAAAACGGACTGACAAGTGGGGTCAGTGACCTGCGTGCACGCACTTGTCGAGTTGTGTGACCAAATAATCACGTTCTGGAAAAGTGTGACTTAAGTGCACATTGGCGTCGAGTTGTGTGACCGCGGGTGCCATTAACTCCAAAAAACATCGTAGCCACATAGTGGGATGCCAGTTTACGGATAGACTCTCATGAGCTGAATAAAAAGAGATTTTAGGCCCCATGCGTCATTTAAAAGATCAACATGAACTGTAGGCAAAACGATCAGGTAGCTAAAGTATGTTTTCAATATATATATGGCGCCAAGCAGGTCCTTGACTAACTTCAGCTCCTACTCCATCAAGGACAGGTCTCTACTTCTTGTGAGGAGACGCTAGTGCTGCAAAAGGAATATATTTTGGATGTGCAATCGGCTGGCTGGCGAGGGAGTTTAGCTTTGATGGAGAACTTGTTTCTATTTTACGAGAGAGCCCAACTCTGAGCGGCAAATAAGATCCAACCAAATCTCCTAACTTTTCTGAATAGAGGACGCCAAATCTCAAGGAGATGCTCAACGCCATGATGAGCAGCAAATAAGATCCAAACAAATCAAAACCATATTTGGGCTGCCTGCCGCACCTGACCGGCCTAGAGGCACACCCGGCAAGGCGCTCCCCAGCCACTAGTGAAGTTTTAAGCCCGAGGTGCCTTCGGCTCACCGGGATGCAGCAAAGCTGGAATGTAGAGTATAGGTGATTTGTTGTCCTAACATGGTTTTACATCCATTCCCCCGATTCCTCTCAATCCCACTAGTACCTGAACTGTCGTGGACATGATCAGGCATGTGTAGCCGAGTAAGTTTGCAAGATATCTTTCACTAGTAATGCGTGCAAAATTTGCTATATGCATGACCCCGGACTCACAAACTTTGCATCTCCTTGCTATCATCGGAGCAGAATGAGATGCAAGGCGCCCTAATTACCACATCGCTAGGATTTCATTGCCCTCCTTTATATGCTGCTCATCCTTCACATCATATCATTATGACGCTCTTCACCTTTGCACATGCGCTCTCTGCTACAAACACGGCCTTGTCACTAGGACATCAATTTAATGGCGGACAATCATAGGCCGCTTCAAGTCATTCTTCATGGCACCGTGCTTTGAATTTCTCATCCGGTTGAGGGCTTATAGCAACCGAGGCAAGCGAGACAGAGCGAACTCTTCCGATGCCATGGTGTGCGACTGTGCGTCCAATACTTCCGTGTAGGTTCAGAGTTCTAGAGCGGAAGTGTCGAACCATTGTCTTTCCGGTAAGAATGGAGCAACACATGATTGCACGAAGAACCGAATATTGCGGCCCCCTTTCTAATATAATCGATATAAACACACCTTAAAGTTTTAAAAACTTATGATTTTTATCAGAAGTATGTATAAACCTTCTTTAATTACCCATAAACTTTTTATAAAATAATAATGTTCATTTGAGATTTTTTTTGGCAACCTCTGTATTAACCGAACACTAATACTATAAGGAAAACCTTGATAAAAAAATGGAAAATACAATCGAATGTTTAGGCAAGTCTTCATTTTATTCTTCATAATATCCATCCAGCACATGCCGATGTTGCCACCTTCAAAGTTTGCACCGCTGGCAGAACCGTTGTGACACATATGCGCTTGGAAAGTGGCAACATCGCCCACGCACTCTGGTTATTTTTTCGCTCGCCCACGTTCTGTGGTTCTTTCTTTTTTGGCTCAGGATTTTGCTGGTGCTAGTCTTTTAAGAATTTATTTTGTTTTGTTTGTTGATTTTAAAATTCGCAAAATAAAAATGTTCAACGATTTAAAATGTACATAAATTCAAGAAAATATCTTTGAACTTAGAAGTGTTCATGAATTTTAATAAATGTTCATACATTAAAAAAATCTTAATGAATTAAAAAATGTTCCATTTTGAAAACATTGAAGGATTTGAATTTGAAGTGTTTTCGTGGATTTAAATACTATTCCCAAAGTGGATTGGTGATGGAGATATATACAGCTAGGGCAGAAAAGAAAATAAACAGGCTCCAGCACATCTAATTTCTATACCTTCGTTTCTAATTATAAGATTTGTTAGATATTTCATTGTAATCTAAATACAAAGTGAAATGAGTGAATATACACGGTAAAATATGTCTAAATATGTATGAATCTGAAAAGAAAAAAAATCTGAAACGCCTTATATTTAGAAACGGAGATAATAGAAAAGTACAGAATAGTCTGTTAATCAATATACCTGAGGAAACAAAAACTGCATGGCATATCTGGTGAGAAACCGAAACATCTCAACATAGGAGAGGAAACAAAACAGAGTCAAGTTTTATCTCTAGGCCTAATTCAGTCTATTGGGCCCTCATGTATGCTCTGCACATGAAAACATGTTAAGTAAAGTATGGTCGTATTTCATGACGGTCGTCGAAGGTGTCTATTCGGATTTTTAGTTGGTTTCCTGTTAATAAACCGGCCAACTACCTTTTCTTAATTTATGAAAATGCCAAGTCTTTTACCTTGCGTCAAAAAAAATGTAAACGAACAAATGAAGGTGAAGGAGCAATTTCCGACCAAGGTGGATCTTGGGGCGCCTTATGTCGTGATTGGCCTTCGGGAGTATCCAGATTTGCTGTTGTAATGACTGGAATTAGCTGCTAGCGGGAACGGGCAACCGACGGACGATTCTGATCTTCAAATTTCTCAACTTTTATTCAGATTTCATAGTATGCACAGATGGTCATAATTTTACTGCGGCATGCCAACCTTAATCTGGAGCTTCTCTCCGACAACCAACAGCGGGCCAATCACGTCGATCCCTATACCTATGACCTAGTACGTGGAGCCAGCTGCCATCAGCTCAACTGCGTTTACATAGATGGTGAACTCCTTTGGCGGGGACAACGATTGGAGCCTCAAGAAGACCACCTTGCTGATGACCATCCTCCGGCTTGGCGCGTATGAACTGTGCACCACATGCGACCTCATGGCGATGCCCGTGCTCCGCATCTTTATCTCCTTTCACTCACTATTGTGTAGTAGTGGGTTCCTGCTTGCCCACTACAGGAAAGCCACAAGACGCCGACGGCCGACTTATACGCCGACGGCCAAATGTCGGGGCCGTCGGCGTACAAGGCGAGCTAGGGAAGCCGCGAACGCGGCCGTCGGCGTAAAAACCCTGTCGGTGTAGGCCGACGGCTGCCGTCGGCGTCTACAATGCCGTCGGCGTACAAGGCCCGCCGTGACGGCACGCAGACGGGGCTTTACGGCATTGATATGCCGACAGCGGCCGTCGGCGTCTACTTTTTTCTATTTTCCATTTAATATGAAATAATTCATATCTTTAAATCCGTAAATCGAAATTTAACAAATTAAATGTCTAAATCGATTAGAAAAATGAGAGGAATCCAAATATGACATCCATAAAATCTTTTTCACCATGCACATGACATTTTGTAACATATGTTTGGTACTTGCTTAATTAAAAAGTCATTTTTGACACTTAAAAAATGGAAAATGATATTTACGAAAATATTTTGGAAATTATTTTGGCAACAATGTTTTCCATACCATGACACCCCTATGTGTCAAGTATGGACACATTATCACAAACTATGACATGGGGATGGCCATAACTTGGTCATTTGACGCAAAAGCTATACATGTCTATAGATGATAGACCTTTTTGTGAAGCATTTTTTTGAAATATTTGTCAAAACTCAAGTTTATCATTTTTGCTAACAACTAGTACACATAAAAGGACTCCATGTCAAAGGAATTCATTTTTTGAGTATTTTCTCAATTTCTTTTATTTTTTGTGAAAAACGGTCAAAATGACCGTCGTGCCTATTCATTGAAATGGGTCACATTTTTCAAAACTATCGATATTTCTGTGATAAAGTCACTACTTGTGTACCTAAAAATAATTTTTGTAAAAAAATTAGACCAAACTATCACACACTTGTAGTTCAAATTTCAATTACTTTTGGAAAATCGACATAAAGTCATTTAAATAGGAATAATTAGGTAAAAATCGAGAAAATTCCTAATACTTGGGTATTGTCCATAAAATAGTAGTACCCTTTGTGACAATAAGATGGGTGCCTTTTGCAACATATTTTTGGTATTTCCTCCATAACAAAAGTCATTTTTGATACTTAAAAAATGAAAAATGATATTTATGAAAATAATTTGGAAATTGTTTTTGGCAACAATGTTTGCCATACCAAGGCACACCTATGTTTCAGATATGGACACATTATCACAAACTATGGTACAGTGATGGCCATAACTTGGTCATTTGGCGCGAAACCTATACATGTCTATAGATGATAGACCTTTTTGTGAAACAATTTTTTGAACAATTTGTAAAAAAAGAAGTTTATCATTTTTAATAGCAACTAGTACACTTAAAATAACTCAATGTCAGAGGATACCTTTTTTGAGGGTTTTTTTTTTCACTTTATTTGATTTTTTTTTCAAAAAAGAGTCAAAATGGCCAACATGACTATTCATCGAAAGAGATCAATTTTCTAAAACCATCGATGTTTATACAATGCAAAGGATGATATGGATGTCATATTTGAATTTCTCTCATTTTTCTAATTGACATAGACATTTTATTTTTCAAATTTCGATTAACAGAATTAAAGATATGAATTATTCCATATTAAATGTAAAAAGGAAATAAAAGTAAAATTAATTTTATTGTCATTTATTCAAAATATACTATTACATAATCATTGTTACTTATTCAAATGAATTTTTTAAATTTAAACAATGAAAAAGTGTAACATCATAACTCAGGGGTTAATATGATTGATATGATGCAAGTATCAGTAAGTTCTTATTTCTCATTTGGAAGCTAATCTTCAAGGAACTCAAAAGTTAAGCGTGCTTGGGTTGGAACAATTTGAAGATGGGTGACCGAACGGGAACTTTGACCAGCGTAATTACTTTGACCTATGATTAAGTGTGTAATTAGAGATTTAGTATGTAGCTGAGTTAGAAATTTCGAAATAAAAAAAAAGTTTAAAAAAATTCAAAAAAAAATTGCATGCAAAGGCCGACGACAAATTTCGAAATAAAAAAAGTTTAAAAAAATTTGCATGCAAGCCGTCGGGGTATGAGGAGCTGACAAAACGTATGAGGGCTGACGGAACGGCCGGATGCCGTCTTGTGGGGCCCACCACAACGTACGCCGACGGGGTTCTCATACGCCGACTGTCGCAAACAAAAATTTTAAAAAAATTCAAAAAAAAATTGCATGCAAAGGCCGACGGCAATGCCGTCGGCGTATGAGGAGCTGACAAAACGGCGGAACGCAAAGGCCGACGGCATTGCCGTCGGCGTATGAGGGCTGACGGAACGGCCGGATGCCGTCTTGTGGGGCCCACCACAACGTACGCCGACGGGGTTCTCATACGCCGACGGTCGCAAACGCCGACGGCCGTAGGGTATACGCCGACGGCTTCCGACCGTCGGCGTCTTGACGGATTCCTGTAGTGGCCGTACAATTCTCAGGGAAAGGCACAAGGAGGTGGAACTCACATTTTCTTGAGTGCAACGCTGTGACATCAGGGTTTTACATTCAGTCCCGGTTTCTCTCAATCCTACACTAGTTGAGGAATACCTCAAATGTCGTGGATCGATTCTAGCCTTGTTTACCACTATGGAGTAAATTTCCACGAGTTCTTGTCCGTAGCAATGCACGAGAAAACTCTTATATGTACAGGACATAGCTGGGCGACTCACCAGCTATGCGCTTTCTTGCGATCATTGGCATATAATGAGTTCATCTATACTATTATTAAAAGAGCAAACTTGTGTTGATACATTAAATATGAGCCCTTCAATATTTGACCAACGGTTCAGATTGGAGGCGGGCTTGCAGGAGATCATACCGGCCTTGTCCAGAATCTCGGAGGCGTATTTAGCTTGCGAGAGATGCATGCCGGAGGAGTCGCGGGAAACCGCGATGCCGAGGAAGTAGTGCAGGCTGCCCATGTCGGTCATGGCGAACTCGGAGCTGAGAGAGGCCGTGATCTTGTCGAGCAAGCGGGTCGAAGAAGCGGTGAGCACGATGTCGTCCACGTAGAGGAGCAAGTAGGCCGTGCCTTCCGGACACTGGAGGACGAACAGCGAGGTGTCGGAGCGCGAACATGTGAAACCAGTCGAGGTGATGAAGGTCGCGAAGCACTGGTACCACGCACGCGGAGCTTGCTTGAGGCCGTACAGAGAGCGGTTGAGCCGACACACATGGTCGGGGCGCGTGGAGTCGATGAAGCCGGTGGGTTGGCAGCAGTAGACGACCTCGGCGAGAGTGCCGTGGAGGAAGGCGTTCTTGACGTCGAGCTGGCGTGTCTCCCAATTAAGAGAGATGGCGATGGAGAGGATGACCCGCACCGTGGCCGGTTTGACAACCGGGCTGAACGTCTCGTCGAAGTCCACACCGTGCTCCTGAGAGAAACCGCGAAGCACCCATCGGGCTTTGTAGCGGTCGAGAGAGCCATCAGGCTTGAGCTTGTGGCGGAACACCCACTTGCCGGAGACGATGTTGGCGTGTGAAGGAGGAAGCACAAGATCCCAAGTGTTGTTGCCGAGAAGAGCACGATACTCAGCGGTCATGGCGTCGAGCCAGTTGGGGTCCTTGAGAGCGGCACGAGCTGAAGTGGGAACCGGGGAGTACCTGCTAACAGTGGAGACATGCAGATTAAGCTTTTCACGGGGACCCTTGTGAATACCGGAGGTGCTGCGCGTGCGATGAACGGGCGCGGGAGGCGAGGGAGGAGCCGGAGGCGGCGAGGGAGGTGGCGAGGGTGGTGGTGATGGCGGTGCATTAGGAGTAGGCGGAGAGGGGGGACAACGACAGGAGGGGTGTCATCGAGGAAATCATACATAGTCTCTGGAGGTGGCGCGGGAGTGGCAAATGGAAAGGTGGACTCGTCAAAGACAACATGGCGCGAGATGATAATGCGATGAGAGGTGATGTCCATGCACCGATACCCCTTATGGTGAGATGAGTAACCGAGAAAGACACACGCAGTAGACCGAGGTGACAGTTTATGGGGCATGGTGGAGGCAGTATTAGGGTAGCACAAGCACCCAAAAACGCGTAGAGAGGAGTAGTCCGGGTGGGTGTCGTATAGGGCATAGTAAGGGGATGGGGCGGTGATGGGTTTTGTGGGTATGCGGTTAAGAACGTGAGTGGCAGTGTGTAGAGCCTCGACCCAAAAACGAGGTGGGAGGTGAGCCTGAAAGAGGAGGGAGCGGACAATGTCATTGACCGTGCGGATGATGCGCTCGGCCTTGCCGTTTTGAGGCGAGGTATAGGGACACGAGAAGCGAATGTGAATGCCGTGTGTGGTGGCAAGGGAGTGGAGTTTGTGATTGTCGAACTCACGACCGTTGTCGCATTGGATGGACTTAATAGCTAAATCGAACTGTGTACGGACGAACGCATGAAATGAAGAAAGAGTAGCGTAGGCGTCCGATTTTTGGCGGAGAGGAAAAGTCCATAAAAAATGAGTAAAATCATCAAGAACCACAAGAAAATATTTATTACCCGAGACACTTAATATTGGAGAGGTCCAAAGATCACAATGAACTAATTCGAACGGACGAGTAGTGCGACTAGTAGAAGAAGAAAAAGGTAAACGAACGTGACGCCCTAATTGACAAGCATGACATAGAGAGCTATCTTTTATTTGTTTGCTACATGGAAGTGAAACATGGTGAACGAGACGACGAAAAGCATCATGTCCTGGATGTCCAAGGCGGCGGTGCCAAACGTCCGGGGTGGCGGCGATCACAGGGAAGGCGCGAGGTGGTGGTGGCTGCGACAATGGATAAAGCTCCCCCGTACTACTGCACCGAAGAATCTCGCGTCGGGTAGGAAGGTCCTTCACAGAAAAACCGAGAGGGTCAAACTCAACAGAACAGTTGTTATCGGTGGTGAATTGACGAACGGAAACTAGGTTTTTAACAATACGTGGAGTGACTAGAACATTGTTTAAGTGAAGAGGACGATGACTAAAAAAGGAGGGAACAGAAACATGGCCGGAAGTAGTGACAGGGAGAGTGGAACCATCACCAACTACGACATGAGAAAACCTAGGATGGGGAGAGAGAGAGGAGAGGGTACCGGGGTCGGAGGAGAGGTGTGCCGTAGCACCGGTGTCCATTATCCACTCCTGCGGTGGAGGCTGCAGGGTCATGGAGTTGAAGTGCTGCGTAAGAGCAGCCGGGTCCCATGTCGGAGAAGATGCACGGGCGCCGTAGTAGCCCGCGCCGTGGGCGCCGTAGCCCGCGCCGTGCGGGAGACCGCCAGGTCCACCGTGAGGGCCGTAGCCCGAGCCATGCGGGAGGCCACCAGGAGCGCCGTGGTGGTAGGAGGCCGGCGCAGCCATGTAGGCATGGGGACGCGTGGGCGAGCGAGGAACAGCACCGAGGATGCCGTCCACAGGCTTGGTGCCGGGCTGTGGCATAGGCCACATCTGGATGGCCCCGTCCAGGGGTTGAACGGCGTCGGCATGGGAGGGGCGCCGGAGCCCGCCAGGGTTTCTTGCCCTTGTACCGGCCGTAGCCGGAGCCGCCAGGAGTGGGAGGGGCCGGAGCCCTCCAGGGTTGTGCACTGGGAGCACCAGAAGGAGCGGCGGGGTTGGCAGAGCCCGCAGGGCCGCCCTTGGCGGCGACGAACGCCGAGGCAGAAGGAGCAGTGGAGCGCCGCGTCAGCTTCATCTCCTGCAGTAACAACAGGTTCCGAAACTCGAGGAAGGTCGGATACGGCTTGAGGAGAGGGGCGAGGTCGGCGATGCCGTCGAAGTTCTCATGGAGGCCCTTGATCACGTTGGTCACGAGGTCCGAGTCGGACACGGGGGCGCCGACTTCCGCGAGAGCATCGGCGGCCGTCTTCTGGAGGTGAAGATAATCAGAGATGGACCGAGCCTCCTGCCGGATGTTGCGGAACTCCTCGGAGAGATAGATCTCCCGAGTTTTCTTGTTGTCGTTGAAGAGCGCGGTGACGGCCGTCCAGACCTTGTAGGCGGTGGCATCCGTGGTCATGACGAGGTCCACGATCTCCATGGACATGGAGCCATACAGCCAGCGAAGGACGGTGGCGTCGAGACGGAGCCAGGTTTGGTCGGTCGACGGAGTGGCGGAGGTGAGATGATCCTCCAGCGCATAGGTGGTGACGGCAATGTGAAGAAGGTACGCCACTTGGGGAAGGAGGGCACCTTGAGGTCGAGCAGAACGGGAACGAGGGAGCGCACGTTTTGGATGGCCGTCGCCTGTGCCCAGAGATGGGCGTCGGGGTGCGGCTCGGAGGGCGCCATGGGAGAGGAGGGAGAGGCGCGGCGGCGGCTGGAGGGAGAGAGGTGCGGCGGCGGCTAGAGGTGAGAGGAGGGGCAGCGGAAGATGATCAGAACCAATCTGATACCATGTAAGTTTAGGGTTTTGGGGAGAATAGGCCACGCTGGGCCGGTTCCTTTGCATGTTAATATATAGACAAAGTTTACAAGACCTAACCCTAAAGGGAGATCACAACAATATCGATTCTCCTCAATTAGTGGTTTAGGTGATATGTCACGTTCCGTGACAATATTAGTCTAACAGTTTGACAACTCAACACATCTTTTCGTTTTGTGATAATTACGAGATTCGCCACCCTAAAATCAAAACGTTCTTTTCTACGGAGTATGTCACCATTGGCCGTGGCTCGCCATGGACGATGACGACGGAGAGCGCGACGCGCTGACCTCCCTCCATCCCTGCCTCTCTGATGCCCTCGAGGCGGCAGGAGGCACGGCGGGCTCGCCGTCGACGACGGTGGCGGAGAGCGCGACGGAGTCCTCGGCCATGGAGGCGGAGCCGGCGACGCCCCTACCCTGCGAGCCAGGCCCCATCACAATACGGCTCCTCCGGCGTGCCCCGCATCCTTTACCAAGAAACGGTTTGATAAAGAGGTGACGAACCAGGGACGCCGTCCACCAACGACGGCTTTCTCACCGGCCAGAACAGATCCTCCCCGCTGCCGGCGCCGTCCACTCGACCGTTCTGTTGCGCCGCCGTCATCTAATTATTCCCACAGCCCAGCCAGATCTGGGACGTCGCGCGGGACGCGATGGAGAGGCTTTCTTGGATGGCAATGCCCCGGCCCGTTCTTGCTTCCTTGGAATGGCGTGCGGCGTGCCAGAGTATAGAACAGGGAGAAGGAGATGTGGAGACTAGCAGAGCAGGAGCAGTGTCCGCCCTTGCCTGCTTTGCGCGGTTGTGCGGTGCCTCTCCGCTCTCTCTCTCTCCGTGCTACTGTACGTCGCTGTGTGCTGCTGCTGCCAATTCTCTGTACTGCTATCGTCGCTTGATGCCTGGATGAGTGCAATATAAAAGAAGTTTAAAAATGTACTCTCTCCATCGTATTCAGTCTGCTTCAAGCCCTCACTCTAGGTGACCTTATTTTTTTATATTGAATACACAAATAAAAATGACTATATTTTAGTTACAACCAATTAATCATATATTTCTAGAAAATATGGTAAAAGTAATATAAACGCGGGAAAGAGCATGGCTGGCCGCGGCCGATGACCCCGATGTCCAGTGGCCGACGAAGAAGCGAGGAAGGCGGCCTGAGCAGGGCACGTGTGTCTAGAAGAGGAGCGGCGGAAACGGCGTCCGGCAACCGCGTTAGTGGACGGCGGCGTAGGGGCAACGATAGCGTTGAATATGTCGTCGCCGAGAAGCACATCCATGTAGGATCTATACACCTTCTCCTATACGTTTAGACCATTATCAGCACGAGACTAAACACGTGCTTGAATAAAAATATTCAGCTCACTTTATCTTATTCCCTCCGATCCATATTAGTGGGCACAACTTTGTTTAGATACACATGTATCTAGTCTAAATACTTAACTAGATACATATGAATCTAGACAAAGCTATGCCCACTAATATGGATCGGAGGGAGTAACATTATTCGGGTCATGCGCAATTTGCACTACGGTGCTGTCAAACATTGCTTTAATGCACACTTGATGTGTACTGCTATGCATTTTTTGTGTTCGGCGTCTGTGCGGCTATTGACCGCGTCTTCACTATTAAATTAGACAATTTATATTTAGTAAAATACCATACCAGGGCAGATTACTTGGTCCAGCTCAATAGTCAATAGCCGCACAGACGCCGAATACAAAAAATGCTACGTGTCAACTAGTCACATTAAAAAGACAAGATGCAAGGCCCTAACAACCATATCACTAGGATTCATTAACTACCGCCCTTACATGAACGTCCTCCTACATACTCCCTCCATATCGGTTTACTGGGCGCGTTTCCAATCTCATGCATTTTCACAACCAAAGGGTTTTTAGGCGCCATTGGCTATTAATGTGGGCAGCTAATTAACCTCATTTTACTCCCGTCCATTCCCCTTGCCCTTTTTACTCGCATGCGCAGGTGTGAACTGGGTTTGCATGCAGAAGTTATGGAGTTGCATGCGTGTGGGAGAGCAATTGACCAATAAAGACCTTGGATCCTCTAATTAAGCACCCGACATCAATGGAAAAATTTGGGAGAAGCTCCGGTTGTACTACCAATCACAGATCACCTAGGTTCCAGAGTTTTCTCTAACGCGCCCTGTAAACTGTACTGGAGGGAGTATATGAACACATGCACGAGTGATCGGCGCGGTGGTGGCGCCACACTCGACTCCTGGCTATAGTTTGCCAAGTCTGTGTAGCAAATGTGACTACAACAGAGGTGTGGCTAAGAAATTAGGCGGCATAAAGTGTGACAAAATTTAGCGAAAAAATGAATTTATGACAGATGGGCCATATATAGATAATAAAGTGCGGCAATATTAAAATGTGGCAAGAATAAAAAACATGCCAAATTTTGGCGTGACAAAGTGTGACCGGAAAGCAACCACACCCTTAATCCGCCATAACGGCAGACGAACACGGAGGGCGCGCACACTGGGCACATCGCCAGGTCAAACCCGAGGCGGACGAGCGCATCGATCTGCTTCCACGGACTATGGTGCTCGCTGTACTGGCTCTCAGGACACAGGGGAACGGACGGTGCAGGAGATGAACGGTGGCCCGGCCAGATTGATGGACAGACGAGTTGGGGATGGAGATGTATACAGCTAAGACGGAAAAGGAAAAAAAAGGCTCCACCACATCCAATTTTACAAAAGTTGCTTTCGTATGAAGCTTGAGTCTAAGTCTAGTCTTATGCAGTGAAGATCGTGTTAATCAATATACCACCACCAACTAATATCACAAATATGTTTGGCAATTGGTTGAATGGTATAGACAAAAAGATAAATGATAGAATTCGTATTGGCGTTTCATCTATTTGCTGATCTATTTGGAATATCGAAATAATTTTGTTCTTAATAGAACTTCAAACATCCACATTATGTAGGTTATTCACATGACAGTACACTGGATTCAGCTATGGGCATACCTTCAGCCCCAGGACCAGAGAGAGCTTATAGTTACTGGTTCTACCCGGCTCCTGACGGTCGCACAGGAGTTCTTCTCCCTGGCTACTTGGCAGCATACTAGACGACTTCGTGATGTGTAGTGGTCTTATGTTGTCCTTTTTTATTGGTTGATTCATGTCTCAACCTTATGTGACCCATGATTTATAAACTTTGAGATACTTTCAAACTATGCAACAAAAAGTTGTGTGCATCAATCAATGGAGAGGCTGGGGTTTTACCTCATTTCGAGAGAAAAAAAAACCGCAGGACATGTATGGTGAGCAACCGAAACAGGTCAATACCTGAGAAGCAAAACAGAGCAATGTTTTTCTCTTTGGGGCCTAATTCAGTCTATTGGGCCTTCATGCATGTAACATGAAAAAATGTTGTAATCCTACTATATATAAAAGTTCGTGTGAACCACTCTCGATTCAGCTGTCCACGTCGCCCGCAAAACGCGAGCCGTTCGATCTTGCGAATCAACGTCCCAGATCGCTGCCTGCTACAGTGTACTGTAGCAGTGTAATTTCTTCCAATCAGACGCGAACACGTCGCTCTCCAATGTCATTTTTGCAGAAAACCGCACGCAAAGGACCTAATTGTAATTTGCAGAAAGGACAGGGATTTTTTTGCAAAAGTTTCCGCAGCACTGGCCCTCCCTCTTCATCCTCTCTCTCCCGCGACGGCGCGAGGCCGCCGCCGCGCCGCCGCGCATCACCGCCGCTCCGCACCTCCTCCCACGGATCCAAGCACTCCGGACGCTCCGCCGCCGCCGCCTCCACCTCCTCGCACACGCTCACCTGCAGGGACGCCACGAGGCCGCCGGAATCGACGCCGCCACGATCGCCGTCGTCCGCCGCGTTGACGCACCGCCCCGGCCGCTCCGATGACCAAATGGTGGCTGCGCCGCGTCGAGGCGCGTCAGGCGAGCGCACGCGAGCGTCCCAGAGCGCGGCGGCGCGCCGCCGGCGAGCTCGGCGCCGCCGCGGCATCTCCGCCCCCTAGTGACGTCCTCGCGTCGTCAGGCGGGGATGGGCTGGCCAGTTGGGCCGCTAGGTGGGCCGGCCCGGCTGCTGCGCGGCTGGCCGGCCTTTTTCCTTTAAAAAAAAAAACTTTTCTAACTTTTGAAATATAGCTCAAAATTAATTCGGACCAAATTCAAAAAAATTGTAAAAAACAAAACATCCATTTCAAATACTTTGGAACCTTTTAGACACCTTTTCCAAATTATTTCAATTTCCAAACAAAAAATGAAAAAAACAAAAAACCATTTCAAATACATTGTACTCTCTCCAAAATTATTACAAATCTTAAATTTTACAGACCATTTTTTGAACCTTTTAGACAACTTTTCCAAATTATTTCAATTTCCACACAAAAAATGAAAAAAACAAAAAACATTTCAAATACATTGTACTCTCTCCAAAATTATTACAAATCTTAAATTTTACAGACCATTTGAACTTTACACCTTTCTTTGTAAATGAAATAAAAAAGGCAACAAAAAAAGGTATCAACAATTCCATGCAAAATATATCAGAATAATCACAAAAAAAAGACCACACAATTAAACACTGCCTATTTATGTCATATGACCAAAATTAAAATTTCAAATCTTTAAATTCCTGTCAAACTTAACAGTACACAATATATTTTTAAATTCCAATAGATTCAAATCCAAAAAACTTTCCAACGTAACCGTTTCGAAATTAAAATTCCTCACACCACGTTATTTTCAAATACGGGTCCAAAATTATTAAAAATCTTAAATTTTACAGACCATTTGAACTTTACACCTTTCTTTGTAAATGAAATAAAAAAGACAACACAAAATAGTACCAACAATTCCATGCAAAATATATCAAAATGATCATAAAAAAAATGACCACAAAATTAAACACTGCCTATTTATGTCATATGACCAAAACTAAAATTTCAAACCTTTAAATTCCTGTCAAACTTGCCAGCACACAATATATTTTTTAATTCCAATAGATTCAAATCCGAAAAACTTTCCAATGTAACCGTTTCGAAATTAAAATTCCTCACACCGCGTTATTTCCAAATACGGGAAAAAAATGACTACAAGAATAAACAGCACCTATTGATGTCATATAACAAAAATTAAAATACGAAAATTTAATTTTTAAACGCCTTTCAAAACCGAGCATTCAGTAAACATAAGAAATAGTTTTCAAAAAAAAAACTACCCAATTTTAACAAATTCTAAAATTTAAACAACTCGTAACTGCAAGCTTTTCCAACAAAAAAAAAATAAACACATTTAAATCTACACGTCATTCAAATGAGGACATTTTTCAAATTCAAATTTCACCACACGGGCCGCGGCATCTGCCGCGCCAACATCCCTGGCCGGCCAAAGGCCCCTGCGTTCCTCCCAACGTTCGAAAACCTGGCATCGATAGACTTGCCCAAACTACATGCACTTTCCCAAACTACATGGATTTGAAATTTTAAAATATGTTCAGCTACAAAATTCAAACGAAATTCGAACGAATAAACATGCATTTCCACTCCTTTCCTCGCACGCGCGGCATTTGCAATAATTTTCAAACCTAAACGTTTTTAAAATACGTACACTACCAAACTTGAATTACACCATGCATTCGCGACATACAAATTTACAAATTTTACAAATTTATTTGCCTTTCAAACCTAACCATTTCATACATGTTAAAAATATTCAAATCCAAATAACTTACCAATTAAACCAATTCCAAAAAAGCTAGACAACCTCTTAAACATAAACTTTTTTTAAACTTTGTTAGTTTCCAAATACTAAAAAAAAATAAACCCAAATTTCAAAATTCAATTTTTGGCCACACACGCGCGGCATTGCCGCGCTCGGTTGCCTAGTAAGTTAAAGAACAAGAGAAGGTGGAGGAGCAATTTCAAGTCAAGGTGCATCTTGGGGCCTTTTGTCATGATTGGCAGTCTTCGGGAGTATCCGGATTTGCTTCCGTAAAATGTGTGGAAGCTGCTAGCGGAACGGCCAACAGCAATGTTAGAACCTGCGGACAATTCCAATTTTCGAATTTCTTAAATTTTTATTCAGTACCATGCATAGTATGCACAAATGGTCACAATGTTAATGGGACATAAAAATCTTTATATCCAACTTCTCGTCGACGAACAACCACGGGCCACTCACGCCGAGCACTCCATTCCCGACCTGTACATGGAGCAGGATGGCCTCAGCTCAACGTCATCTATATAGATGGTGTACCCCTTTGGCGGCGGCGGTGATTGGAGCCCCATGAACACCACCTTGCCGAGGACCATCCTCTGCCTTGGAGTGTATGAACTGTGCACCACATGCGACCTTACCGCGATGCCCGTGCTCCCCATGTTGCAGCAAAATATCACAGGGATCCACTTCCACCTCAGCACCTTTGTTTCCTGTGACTCACTATTGAGTAGCTGTAGGTTCCCCCTGGCCGTGCAATTCTGAGCGAACGCCGCCAGGAGGTGGAACTCACATTTTCGTGTAGGCGACGTTGTGAACGCTGGGTTTTACACCCACTCCCGGTTTCTCTCAAACCTACACTAGCTGAGGAATACCTCAAATGTCGTGGATCCATTCTAGGTATGTTCACCATTATAGAGAAAGTTCGCACGAGATCTTCAATAGCAATGCATGAGAAGTCTCTTATATATACACAGGGGCTAGCTTGGCGACTCACCATCTATGCATCTTCTTGTCATCATTGGCTTATAATGACGTCATCACAATAAAAGGACAAGATGTAAGTCCCTAACAACCATATCACTAGGATTCATTGCCCCTCTTACATGCATAACCTCCTACAAATAAGAACACATGCACGCGTCCAGCCATAGCAGAAGAAGAATTGAACCTTGTATGTGCGAAAGATGATGGACTGAGTCGGCCAGCGAAAGCGTGAAATCAAGTATGTGGGTAGACACGTACGCACACTCGGTAAATCAAAGTGCAACCAGACAAGACCGAAATAAGACATATTGCAACGAATTCCACCAACGATTGAACAGATAAGAATTCGACTATTGACAAAAAGGAAAAAAGTCAATAGTTAAATAACAAAAGTGAAAAAAAAACATTTCTAGTTTTGAGAACTTCTATTTATTTTTCACAAGTGCAACTAGGGTTCTATAATGCATGAGTGAAAAAAGGGGTCTTAATTAACTACATGTAATATTAGATAAAAATGTTTAACTGTGAGTTACACAAAGAAAAGAACCAGGGATCTATAATGCATGTACTTTTCACAAGCTCAGTACCTTGTGGAGACTCTGCTCCACCTCATGTACTTAGCCACAATCTTGTCTTCCCTATATGGTAATGGTAGTACCTTGTCCCCAAATATAACCCGTTTTGTAAGTTGTGGTTTAGCCCACAAAAAGGTGCCAAGACGATACCACATGGAGCACTCGAATGTATCCAAGGGTGACCCGACCGCGAATGAAGTGGAGGTCGGTCTCAATATGTTTGGTGTGTTGATATTGAACCAGGTTCGTGAACATGGTTGCCGCGCTAACACTATTGCTGAACAGTGGTGGTTCGGGGGAGAGGTCAAAAGCTCCATGAGAAGTTGCTGAAGTGTGCTTGACTCTGTGACAACGATTGCAACCGATTGGTATTCCACCTTGCCCGTGTGAGCCATGGCAGGTTGACTTGTGGGGATGATGTCGTCGAGGTAGAGTACGAGGAGGTATGTCGTGCCCGTGGAGCAGCCTGACTGTAGTGATCAAGTTGGCGAAATACCCGTGAAGCTTATTTCAACCACATAGAGAGTGGTTGAGTTGGCACACCTGGTCGGACCGGTTGTCTAGGTTGGTGATCCTGTGACGGAGACTTTTCGGTTTAACAACCGAGTTTAACGTCTCGAGCTGAAATCAACTATTCTTTGGAGCCAAACAAAATGTCTCGAGTCTCGAGAATATATACTCCCCCACGGATCCTGAAAGTAAGGCTTGAAAAGTCAAATAATCTGAAGTTTGAACAAGTTCTAAAAAACAACCAACAACAATAATACTATGTGAACATCACATGGAAATATATTTCATGTTGTGTCTAATAGTATTAATTTGGCATTGTAGATGTTAATAGTTTTTTGTAATCCAGACAAACTTAACACCGTTTGACCTTTTTTCGTATACATTTCAGGAACGGAGGGAGTACTGTAGATGCGTCAGTGATGCCCGGTACACCAAGATAGTTGTGAGAAAACTGCAATTTACGTGGACGGTGCTAGTGGACAGCCAAGGAGAATGCTAGAACCCGCAGGTTACCATGTAGCTTCAGAAGCTCGAGGAATCTGGAAGCTAGTACGGTCTTAGAGATATCCTACTCGTTGTTACTTAAGAATTGCTGATATTTGGGTAAATCATAAGTACTATCGGGGCGTGGCAAAAGCTGACCCACAATTTCGTCTATTGGGCCTTCATGTATGGTCATGCATCCTTGTTCAAAGAAGTCGTAGCTTTTTAGACAAAAGAAATTTTTTAGACAAAAAAATGTCGTAGTAAGTGAACAATTCACCTGAAAAAAGAGGGAAAGGGGTAATTTCATACCAAGATGGATTCGTGGGGCACCTCATTTCTTAATCGACCCTTTCTAATGGAGCTACTACTTAAGTTATCCTGATTTGCTTCTCTCATCTCAAAAAAAAAATTGCTCCTCTGAAATGAGTGGAAACTGCTAGCGGAACCGGAAAGACAATTTTAGAACCGGTAGACGATACCAATCTTCCAATTTCTCAAAAAAAAAAAAAAAAATTCAAAGAGTATGCACAAATGGCCGACGCAGGGCGTCTTGGACGCCGTGCACAATACTCCTAACCAGGCACCTGTTTCCTTCTTCCTTCAGCTCAACGCCGTTTACGTAGATGGTGAACCCCTTTGGCGGCAGCAGCGATTGGAGCAACATGAAGACCACCTTGCCGATGACCATCCTCTGGCGTGGCGCGTAAGAACTGTGCACCACATGTGACCCCCTCGCGATGCCCGTGCTCCCCATGGGGCAGCTCAATATCACAAGGCTCCACTTCCACCTCACGCCGCCCGTCGCCGGTGACTCACTAGTTTGAGGAATACCTCAAATGTCGTGGATCGATTCTAGCCAAGTTTACCATTACGGAGTAAGTTTTGCACGAGATCTTGACACTAGCAATGCGCCATCCAGAAAACTCCTATATATACAGGACACTAGCTCGGTGACTTACCAGCTATGCACCTTCTTGCCATCATTGGCATATAATGAGTTCATCACAATAAAAAGACAAGATGCAAGGCCCTAACAACCATACACTAGGATTCCTCAATTGACCCCTTACATGAATATCCTCCTACAAATATGAACACATGCACGACTCCAGCAAATGTAGAGGAGGAACTGGACCTTGTATGGGCGAGAAATAATGGAGCGAGTCGGCTAGCGACAAAAATCAAGTACGTGGCTAGAAATAAACGCACGTTGGGTGAATCAAAGTGCGAACCAACAACGAGCGAAATAGGACATACTACGCCGAAATTCACAAACGATTGAATGGATTAGAATCGGAGTTTTAACAAAAAGGAAAAAAGTCAATAGTTCAATAACAAAAGTAAAAAAAACCATTTCTAGTTTTGAGAACTTCTATTTATTTTTCACAAGTACAACTAGGGTTCTATAATGCATAAAGTGAAAATAAGGGGATTAATTAACTACATGTAATATTATATAAAAATATTTAACTGAGAATTACACAAAGAAAACAACTAGGGTTTTATAATGCATGTACTTTTCAGAATCGCGGTACTTTGAGGAGACTCTGCTCCACCTCATGTACTTGGCTACAATCTTGACTTCCCTATATGGTAATGGTACTACCTCTGTCCCCAGATATAACACGTTTTGTAGGTTGTGTTTTAGCCCACAAAAAGGTGCCGAGACGATACCACATGGAGCACTCGAATGTATCCAACGGTTACCAATCACGAATGAAGTGGAGGTCGGTCTTGATATGTTTGGTGTGTTGATGTTCAAACGGGTTCGTGAACATGTTGGCCGCACTAACACTGTCGCAGGACAGTGGTGGTTCGGGGGAGAGGTGGAAAGCTCCATGAGAAGTTGCCGAAGTGAGCTTGACTCTGTGATAACGTTTGGAACCGATTGTTATTCCACCTTGCCCGTGTGAACCATGGCAGGTTGACTTGTGGGGATGATGTCGTCGATGTAGAGTACGAGGATGTATGTTGTGTCCGTGGAGCAGCCTGACTGTGGTGATAAAGCTGGCGAAATAGTTGTGAAGCTTGTTTCAACCACATAGAGAGTAGTTGAGTTGGCACACGTGGTTGGACAGGTTGTCTAGGTTGGTGGTCCTGTGACGGAGAGCTTTCGGTTTAACAACCGAGTATAACGTCTTGAGCTGAAATCAACCATTCTTGGAGCCAAACAAAATGTTTCATGTCTCCAAAATATATACTCCACCTCAGTTCCTGAAAGATCAAAAGAATGTGAAGGAGCAATTTAAAATCAAGACGGATCTTGGGGCGCCTTATGTCGCGATTGGCTTTTGGGAGTATCCGGATTTGCTGTTGCAAAATGACTGGAAGCTGTTAGCAGGAACGGCCAACCGTGGACGATTCCAATCTACAAATTTCTCATTTTTATTCAGATTGTCATAGTATGCACAGATAGTCACAGTGTTACTGCGGCAGGCCATCCTTAATCTGGAGCTTCTCTCCGACGACCAACAGCAGGCCACTCACGTCGATCCCTCTACCTATGACCTAGTACCTGGAGTCTGCTGCCATCAGCTCGACGGCGTTTACCTAGATGGTGAACCCCTTTGGCAACAGCGGCGACTGGAGCCTCACGAAGACAACCTTGCCGATGACCATCCTCCGGCTTGCTGCGTATGAACTCTGCACCACATGCGACCTCATCGCGATGCCCGTGCTCCGCATCTTTCTCTCCGGTCACTCACTATTGTGTAGGAGTAGGTTCCCGCTGGCCGTACAATTCTCGGGGAAAGCCACAAGGAGGTGGAACTAACATTTTCTTGAGTGCAACGCTGTGAAAGCAGGGTTTTGCATTCACTCCCGGTTTCTCTCAATCCTACACTAGTTTAGGAATACCTCAAATGTCGTGGTTCAATTCTAGGTATGGGTACCATTACGGAGTAAGCTTGCACGAGATCTTGTCACTAGCAATGCACGATCCAGAAAACTCTTATATATACAGGACACTAGCTCGGTGACTCACCAGCTATGCACCTTCTTGCCATCATTACATATAATGAGTTCATCACAAAAAAAGACAAGATGCAAGGCCCTAACAACCATATCTAGGATTCACTAATTGCCCCCCTTACATGAATATCTTCCTGCAAATATGAACACATGCACGAGTCCAGCCAAAGTAGAGGAGGAACTGGACCTTGTATGGGCGAGAAATAATGGACCGAGTCGGCTGGCGACAACGTGAAATCAAGTATGTGTGGCTAGAAACATACGCACGTTCGGTGAATCAAAGTGCAACCGAACATCGAGCGAAATAAGACATACTTGCGCAGAAAACCACAAACGATTGAACGGATTAGAATTAGAGTTTTAACAAAAAAGGGAAAAAGTCAATAGTTAAATAACAAAAGTGAAAAAAAATCATTTCTAGTTTTGAGAACATCTATTTATTTTTTCACAAGTACAACTAGGGTTCTATAATGCATAAAGTGAAAAAGGGGTCTTAGTTAACTACATGTAATATTAGGTAAAAATTGTTTAACTGAGAGTTACACGAAGAAAACAACTAGGGTTCTATAATGCATGTACTTTTCAGTATCGTAGTGAGACTCTGCTCCACCTCATGTACTTCGCCACAATCTTGCCTTCCCTATATGGTAATGGTACTACCTCTGTCCCCAAATATAACATGTTTTGTAGGCTGTGTTTTAGGTTTAGCCCATAAAAAGGTGTCGAGACGACACCACATGGAACACTGGAATCTGTCCAAGGGTGGCCCGATCGCGAATGAAGTGGAGGTCGGTCTCGATATGTTTGGTGTGTTGATGTTGAGCCAGGTTCGTGAACATGTTGGTCGCGCTAACATTGTCGCAGAACGGTGGTGGTTCGGGGGAGAGGTCGAAAGCTCCATGAGAAGTTGCCAAAGTGAGCTTGACTCTGTGACAACGTTTGCAACCGATTGGTATTCCACCTTGCCCGTGTGAGCCATGTCAGGTTGACTTGTGAAGATGATGTCGTCGATGTAGAGTATGAGGAGGTATGTCGTGCCCGTGGAGCAGCCTGATTGTAGTGATCAAGCTGGCGAAATACCCATGAAGCTTGTTTCAACCACATAGAGAGTGGTTGAGTTGGCACACGTGGTCGGAGATGTCTTGGTTGGTGGTCCTATGGCGGAGAGCTTTTGGTTTAACAACCGGGTTTAAAGTCTCGAGCCAAAATCAACTATTCTTGGACCAAACAAAATGTCTCGAGTCTCGAGAATGTATACTCCCCCTCGGTTCCTGAAAGAAAGGTTTGAAAAGTCAAATAATCTGAAGTTTGAACATGTTCTAAAAAACAACCAACAACAATAATACTATATAAACGAAAATATATTCGTGTTGTGTCTAATAGTTTTAATTTGACATTGTAGATGTTAATAGTTTTTTGTAATTCAGTCAAGCCTTATACCGTTTGACTTTTTTTTAGTACACATTTCAGGAACGGAGGGGGTACTATAGATGAGTCAGTGACGCGACGCCCGGGACACCGAGATAGTTGTGAGAAAACTGCAATCGTGTACGTGGACGGTGCTAGCGGACAGCCAAGGACAATGCTAGCACAGTCAGACGATACCAACTTCAATTTGTTCTCGAAGAAAAACAAGCCAACTTCAGTTTTCAATTTTTATTCAGCACACATGGTTAATGTGGCATGACGACCTTGATCTCGAACTTGTGTCCGACGACCAGCGACAGGCCGGTGACGGTGAGCACTCCAGTTCTCTGGAACCTGGTGCCGGCTGCCTTCAGCTCAACGCCGTTTACATAGACGGTGAACCTCTGTGGCGACGCCCGGGACTGGAGCCCCATGAAGACCACCTTGCGGATGACCAGCGGCCGGCTCGGCGCGTATGAGTTGTGCACCACATGGGACGTCATCGTGATGTCCCTGCTTTCCGTACTGCAGCTGAATCTCACCAGGGTCCACTTGCTTCTGGCCCCGCCCATCTCTGGCGACTCACCGTCGTCCAAGAACAAGTCCCCGCTGGCCGTGCCATTCTCTGCGAGCGCCACAAGGAGGCGGAACTCGCTTCGGCGTCCGCGCGACGTGGTCAGCGCCGGCTGCTGGAGCGGCAGGATGGTTCCGCCGGCCAGGTGCACGTTCGCCACGTCCGCTGGTGCCTGGAGCGTCACGCGCTTGCCGGTCCGTGTGGCCACCGTGAGGGAGTAGTCGTAGAGGCTGAACCACCGGCCGGCGGGGAAGTAGGCGTCGACGGTGGTCGCGTGCGGCTCCAGCACCGGAGAGACGAGCACGCCCTGGCCGAGCAGTAGCTGCCTGTCCACGCCGTAGGTGTTGGCGTCGTGCGGGTAGGAGAAGAAGAGCGGGCGCACGATGGGCGTTCCCGTCGTGTGCGCCTCGTACATGAGCGTGTAGATGTAGGGGAGCAGCTGGTACCGCGTCCCGAGTGCCTTCCTCGCCGACCTCGCCGTCGACTCCCACCGGTACAGCTCTCGCCGCATGGTTTTCTTCTCCGAGTGGGCCCTCGTGAACGGGTAGAACGCGCCAAGCTGAATCCAGCGGCTGCAGAGCTCCTGGCTAGCGTTTCCTGTAAAGCCGCAGACGTCGGAGCCGACCATGGGGATGCCGAAGAGGCCAAAGCTGAGGACGGTGTTGATGGAGTGCCGGAGCTCGTCCCACCGCCCGTCGTTGTCGCCGGTCCAGTGCGCGGCGTAGCGGCCGGAGCCTACGAAGGTGGAGCGGCTGAGGACGAAGGGGCGGCGCGCCGTGTCCCTGAGCAGCCCGGCGTGCGTGGCCCGCGCCTCGAGGAAGCCGAAGAGGTTGTGCGCGTCGTACTCGGTCACGCCGTTGTAGTGCGTCGCGGAGACCGGCACCGTCTTGTGGTTGATGTGACGGTGCGAGCCGGAGTTGTTGATGGCGTAGGGCGGGTCATCCAGCGCGTTGAGAGGCTCCCAGGCCCTGAAATTGGCCGGCTCGTTCATGTCGCACCAGAGCCCGTCGACGGGGATGGTCCGGCGGAATTCGGATATCTTCCTTTCCCAGTACTCGGCGCCGCGCGGGTTCAAGAAATCCGGGAAGTAGACCTCGCCGGGCCACACCTCGCCGACCAGGTTGGTACCGTTCCACTTGAGGAAGATGTCATCGTGAGGCGTGGCGTTTCTCCTGATCTCCGGGTCCAGGATGACCACGTACTTCTGGCCGTTCCTGTGGAGCCGGTCGACGAACGGCCGGAGCCGGTTGGCCGGGTAGTTCACCGGATCCAGCGTGAAGTCTTGGTAGACGTCCATGTAGTCGATGTCCGTCCACATCGCCTCCAGTGGGATCCTGGCCTTGGCGTAGCCGGCGACAACGCCCTCCAGATCGGCCACGTTCTTGTACCCATACCTGCACTGGTGGAACCCTGCAAGAGATGCAATAAAACAGAGTGAGCAGAGCAGATGGCAAAGAAACAGAGTAAGCAAAGCAGATGCTGTACCGAATGACCAGTATGGCATGGGGGCAGGGCGGCCGATGAGCTGGGTGTACTGGTTGACGACGGCGAGCGGGGAGGGGCCGGCGAAGAAGTAGAAGTCGAGCACGCCGCCGATCACCTTGTAGGTTACGTGGGAGCCGGCGTATAGTATGTCCATCCCGTTGCTGTTGAGGAGGAGCACGCCGTGCGCGGCGCCGCCCGGGGAGCGCACGTCCATGTAGAACGGGTGCGAGCCGTAGAGGTTGAGGTCCAGCTGGTCCGACCTCCCCAGGTCCTCGTTCCACAGCGTGAACGTGTCGTTGTGCCGGAGCCGGAACGTCCGTTTCGTCTGCTCGCCCAGCCCGTAGAGGGATGCACGCCCGGCCGGCAGCGCCGACGTGACCTCCAGGTACCTGGTGCATGCCATCCATGCCGATCAACCACTTCACTACGATCCAGTGGCATTGCAATATGGCTACGACACGTAACGCTTGTCTATTAGTATCAGTTACCGGTCCTTGAAGACGAGGGAGGCGGAAGTGTCGAAGAGGACGTCGCCGGTGGATCGTCGAGCGACGGAGAAGCGGAACGGGGCGGTGTGGATGGTGAAGGTGAGGTCGGATGTCCGGCTGGAGAGGGTGCGGCTTCTCGGCAAGGCCGCATTGCGCGCCGTCGGGTCGAGCAAGACGTCCTGCGGCGCCGGCCGCGGGATGATGTCCCGGGGGACCTCCCATCGCCGATGGTCGGTGTCGGTGATGCGCACGTGGAGCCGGCTGTCCGTCTCCAGGCTGCCGCCGTCATGACAAAACCAAAACAGTGAGCAAGAATCAAGTTATCGAGGATAAAGATCATACGATGCAACACACTTGCCTTGCAGTTAGGCTGAGCCTCTTGACATCGGGCCCCAACTCCGCCGTCCCGCCTACGAGCTTCAGCCGAGCCGACATCAACCTCCCCGACCCGGCGACGGACACGACGTCATAGCCGGCGTGCTTCGCCGAGCCGCAGTGAGGGAGGAGGCAGATGAGGACGGTGAGGAGCACGACATGATTTGCAGAGGACGAGCCCATCGCCCTCAGATGATGGTGTGCAACACACTGAGGCCCAGAGCCTACTGGACGCTCCTGTGCTTTATGTAAGTAGAAATATAAGTAGGAAGATAATTAAATCCCACCCAATGGTTAATACCCCATGGCTAAGATTATACCTGTGGATAGGTACAAAGACTATAAAAGGTACTCCGAAGTTAATATAGACTTGATTAACGCTTCATCCAATTGAGGAACTAATTAATGCTGTACAAAAATTTAATTACAATTATATCGTGCTTCCTATGTTTCGAAATAGGAAATATTCATGATTCCTACCAATGAATAGGATATATCTTTTCTATCGTGGATTTCTATGAATAAAGAAATACATGGGTAGTCTTTAAAAAACTGACTTTACTTTCTAAAATTGAAAAAATGTTCCCGCAGAAATGTGCATTTTCCGAATAAAATTATTGTCATCCTACTTTGTATTTAACTTCTCTTGCGGATATTTATAATTTTATGTATAAATTTGACTTAAAAAAGTTCCACGTAAGACAAAGCTAGAATGACAATCCTTATGAAACGACATAAGTACGCTATTCGTCCGGTTAAAGTTAACATGTGTGAGAAAAATGGAGGGACGTAATTAAGGATCAGGACGTTAAGTGGTCAAGTGGTCGATCTGTAATCATAGGAAAATTCTGGTTCATAACAATACTCGTTGCAAATATGGGCACATTATCATGAACTATGTGATGGATATGGCCACCACCTTATTAATTTGGCTTCAAACCCACGAATGTTTATACATTATAGTATTTTTTTGTGAAGATTTTACTTTAAGTTTTCATAATACAAGTTTGGTATTTTTCGTGGCAACTAGTACACATAAATGGACTTTATGAGAAAGTATTTCATCTTATTCATTTTCTTTGATTTTTTCGAAACAAGATCAAAATGATTGGCATGGCTATTCATGTAAGTGGTCGAATATTTCAAATTATTTCTGATATAATCACTACATGTGTACCTTAAAATGATTTCTTTTGCAGTTTTTAGGAGGGAACTATCACATCCTTATAGTTCAAATTTAAATTACTTTCCATAAATCAGCATAAAGTCGTTTCAATGGGTGGAAATATCTAGAAAAGCAAGAAATTTATAATATGGGGATTATCAATCAAATATGGTATATTTTGTGTGAAAAATAGATTGGTGCCCTTTTGCACCATGTTATTTGTACTTGTTTTCACAAAAGAAACCATCTTTTGCACTTCAAAATAGGAAATATTTTTATGAAAAAATTTAAAAAAAATCACTTTGACATTGTTTAGTTTGAGAAAAGGCAACTTTTTGCAAAAAACAAATATTCATTAGGATGATTTTTTTTTTACCAATATGCAATTGTCTTCGACATCGCACACTTTTTTTCTGAAAACCGTGTGCAATTGTATTGCATACTCTTTTATTTTAACTGTGTGCGATTGCCAGACATCACACACCTTTTTTTAAAGAGTATGCGATGAGTAATTTGTTACGAGTTTGCCGAAATAGTAGTTGATTCAGGGGTCATAAAGTGTACGATCTGTACTAGTGCCACAAACTTCTACTCCCTCCGTTCCAGTTTAATTGACTTGCTATGCACAACATGTGGATGTATCTAGGCATGTAACACGTCTAGATACATCTACATGTGGTGCATAGCAAGTCAATTGAATTGGAATAGAGCGAGTAACAAATAGGATTTAGTACGTCTATGAATTGGACTTTTAGTTTGTTATTAATTGAAAAAAAACATAAACATACTTTCTTTTTAGCAGTAGCAACCCGGTGTTGTTTTTACTGTTAGGCTACTGAATTAAAGAGATGAATACAGTGTTGGACTAAGGATTGTGTCGTGAACTATATATTATATAATCGCTGTTTCAAAAACCCATGCTTCCCCATCTTCTTAGCTCTTTTTCGACAGAGATCCAGCAGGAGTTCTCAACATAGACAATAGAGGTCAGAGGATGGTTTATGTTACTCCCTCCGATCCATATTAATGGTCTCAACACTATATGCATCCGTATCTAGACAATGTTGAGGCCATTAATATGGATCGGAGGTTGTACAATTCTTGCAGATGCTGGAAATCGCCACAGTCAAGCAAACAAGAAAATCACGCGACTTCTCGCGCTAATCTACCTCTAACTTCGAGCTTAACTCCGTGCAGAGCTTTTTCATCGTATCCGTCGTTACAGCCGTGGACTCAAACTTGCTTTTGAAGACCCAGTCGTTCCGTTCAAGCCAGATGGGTCGCATCATTCCAATCAAACCAAACAGTTTCTCCATGTTTGACTTCCCTTCCAGTTTCCGTAGCCTCGCAATCCTAATCACTCCAAGGTGTTTCATGTTTACAAAAAATTATATGTGTGGAGGTTACATATGAATGATCACGTGGGATGAGAGATGAAAATAGGACTGGAATTGCGTTGTAGCCTAGCTAGAGCTGGCCACTACTTCAACTACTTCATCCGCTCTCTTCTGTGTTATGCGCGGTAGGCAGATATATAGAGGAAGAAGTGGTAGATACTACTAGTACTGTAGATACAGGCATAAGAAATGCATGGACCCAAATTAATGAAGTAGACCTGGACCAGTGAAGTGTGCCATGCAGGGAGCACCTGTCAAAGTGCTTCGAGCGTGCCTGCCATGCGTGCCCAGCCGTGTCCACGTGGATGCCCTTTAGTCCCGGTTCGTGGCCAACCGGGACTAAAGAGGGGGGGGGGGGGGGGCTTTAGTCCCGATTAGTTTGCCCTTTGGAACCGGGACAAAAGCCCTTTTTTCTACTAGTGTATAGAGGAAGAATTGGTAGATGCTAGTATTGTAGATACAGGCACAAGAAATGCATGGATCCAAATTAATGAAGTAGACCTGGACCAGTGAAGTGTGCCACTACAGGAGCACCTGTCAAAGTGCTTCGAGCGTGCATTCACTCCCTCTATATGGGGTGAGAGGAGTAAAATTAAAATCCACTTTGGCACGTCGAAGCATATGTTTATGTCACTGGAAAAGGTATTTCGTAATGTTAAAAATTCTGCAAAAAAAATTGACGCGTACACATCTTGACATTGTACGTGTGCACACCAAGCCGATATTTTTGTGACTTGTGTAAAAATAAAATAAAAATGTCTCGTGAAAAGCCTTTTAGCAACAATTTTTTATTTACTTTGTAAGTATATATATAGAATGTTATGATATACATGCAGGTGCTTTTTCAATCTTGTTTGATATTCAAAGTGAATTTGAAAATCGAGAACCAAAACAACACTCCCATGACAGGACCTAGCTAGCTAGCTATACATACTGAAAATCTTCCTTACAACATCTCCACCACACGTCCCCATAGCCTTTTCATCGGTCCAATGCGGGTCCGAACAAAAAACTTTCCCAGTCACGCCTAGCATCGGTCCAAACGGTCTAAAAAAGTGTGAGGCAATCGGCTTTGGGGGTACTGCACACACACCGGAAACGCCCGTACATGCCTGTCACGTCGATTTTTTATAGGTGGACCCGATATGTCATCGACTCAAGGTCGACCAAGATTGTTTAACGGCACCCACAAACCTCGTCGCTTCCCTAGGCGAATGGTGTTGTCTCACCGTGAGGAGACGGCACGGCTTCCCTAACATTAACTTCGCTGGCATTAAACTTCCCTCTCCCTGTATCTACCCCTCCACGACGAGCTGCATCATCCAATCCACCCACACCTCTCCATGCCCCCTCTCCTTCCACCTTGTCCACCACATGAACCGTTGGCATGGGTCAAAACGACGAGGCTTAAGGCTCCGGCTCCATGGCAGCAAAACCTCACCGTGGACGAGGCGAAGGCATTCCCCGCCTACGGTATACTCATGCCATTGGATTACATGCTACCAAAGCAGTGGAAGATTAGGTACGGTGGGCCATCTATGCCGCTTATTCTCGTCGGAAACAAATCCTATGCGACCCAACACGGTACGACCTAGCTATGGACCACATTGGACACCGTACTGGCTGAGGGATTTCGACGTGGCTGGTGCTGGACATGGTCCACGCATTGGGTCGTTGTAGTTTGGGTCGTATAGGATTTATTTCCGTTCTCGTCGGAGCCGCCCGTGAACTGGCCTCAGTCATTGGAAACTGATGATGGCGACGCAGAGGGTCAACCCTCACAAACACCCCAACAGCCGGGCGTGGGACACGCTTTGAAAGGGAGAGGGCCACCGCCCTAGTGGTGTTCCATGGCCCAGTACATCCATACGCGGTACAACATTGAACAGTGGAGGTCCTATTGAGTATGCCCCGACGTGCGGTAACGAGCGTCATCAAGAAAAAATGCTATGAGGCCACCGGGATGGAGGGCTCGCCCCCACCTTGTGCAACGGTCGCCACAACCGGATGGGATCGTCTTCCGCAAGCCAAAACCACGACAGGAGTAGGTGCCATAGGATTTCTGCATCCCATCAACTGTTTACTCTGAGCTTTATCTCCACTAATATAAAAAGAGAGAGTCTGTCAGATTCGGAGGATCCAAACCGTACAGCAGCCTAGATCCAACGTCTCATGTGAGTCCAATGGTGTATGATGTGCATCTAAACATTAACGGAAAAAAAAGCAGACGCAGCCCGCACCCCACTTCCCAGCCGTCCTGCAATCGGAACCGCTGTCCTCGCTTCGCCTCATCTCTCTACTGAATCCACACGACGCCGTCGTTCCCCGCACCGCCGCCCACCCATGCGCCGCTGCTGTTCCCACACTACCGCCCACCCACGGTTACCGGTCTTCAGCCAGCGCCCTCCCAATCGGCGTCGGCGTCCCACGCGGAGCCTCCCTTCTCGGCATCCGGCACTGGCATCCCACGCGAAGCCTCATTTACCAGCTGATCGGTGCTCCGCCAATGACCTCCCCACCAGCATCCCACACGAGGCCTCATCTCCTCGGACCAGCGGGCAGCGATCTCCATCCTTGGCCTCGCCGGGTCATGAGACGCATTGTTAATCGCGGTTAGGTCAAGCCCTCTTTTTAATCTTACTTTCGACTGGATTTGTTCAGATCGGTCGTTGACTGATACATATATTGGGTACTCATATAAGAATTCCATTATGATATATCCATGTTTCAACCTGTCAAAACATCTCAAAATAACTTGTCGTTTAGCACTGTTGCTAGCAAGATATTGTATTTCAGTCTGATCATGTACCAATGGCCAAATTTCCTCGAATATGTATCAGGTTCATCAAATACTTGAGTTGTGAATGTGTGTTAGTTCTGAAGCTTCAGAGAAGTGTACATTCAGGTGTCCACAACGCAATTCATGGCCATGGCCAGACCAGTTTGGAGTGTACATGGTTCAGTCCTGTGATGTATTTTTTTTAAAATCTTGTTTAATAAGGAGGAGCAATAAGTTTTCCATTATTTCTATGCCACACTTGCTGATTGCTCTTTTTGCCCATCTTATAGGGATGTGGCGCCCCGACCCGACTATTATACATTGATGTTGTGTGTCACCGGTTAAGCGATACAACCGGAGGTTACGGGTTTACCAATCCCCGGCCAAAACCTTTGGCAGGCGTTGCTCTGAATGGATCATCGGCAACGCAACATCCCGATTGATGCCTTAACACAGGCACAACCCTCAATGTATAATAGAGAGATCAAGACTTGTGGAACAACTGCCATATCACAGACTCTACGACACAAAGCATTATAGTTCAACTCTTATAATAGAGAAAGATAGCAAATTATAACCAGAGGTCACAGACCCAACATTACAACAGGCGGAAGCGAATTAGGTTGTTCTAAACAACAAGATCCAAAATATGGCCTAAGAGGCCTACAGATAAACATCCAGCGCCAGCTGTTCCGGGATGTCCCAAGCTGCCACCTGGGAACCCCAGACTACTCGTCGACGTCCACAAAGAACCCACCTTCGAGGTCGGTGAAGTCCACCTCTGAAACAAAACAAACGACGTTGAGTTCGACGAACTCGCAAGATTATATATAGAGCTTTAGCTCGATGAGGCTTTCAAGGTTTTATGGCTGTTTTGCATAAAGCTGATTTTATTTATGGAACATAACTCAATGGCATCGACTATTCAGAGTATTTTAAAAAGGGGGTAAGAAGTGACTCTTTTCTTGATCACTTTTCTCATCATCAACCATCATCAACCACTGTACCTGTTCATCAAAGGCACCTCCCCGAATCACCCTCGAGCAAGCTCACCTTACAATCTTGAGTGGTACCTCTAGTACCCAGTTTTTAATCATTCCGTTAAAGTTATTCTATGGTCTTATCGTCCTTTCCCAAGTTGTCCGTAACCGGGGACACGGCTTTTCGAAAAGATTTAACCCTGCAGGGATGCACTGTGTTTAGCTTCGGTACCGCCCGGCTCATTGCCTACACGTAGCTCTCTTCCGGGGAAAGCCGGCTGAGTGGGAACGGTTACCACCTTTAACTTGCTTGAGACTAACCCAGGATCATCAGTGGCGGTAGGACAAGAGGTACCTCCAGCACCCTGTCCCGCGGCCACCTATTTTCCTGACACCACCATCCTCATCTCGGTCTTGGCCACCATCTTCAACGCACGCGCAAATGGAAAGCCAAACTAGAGGACCCTCGGCTAGTCCGCCACAAGTTAGTCGGTCGACGAGGGCTCCATATACCCCACCGAAAGGAAGCGCGCTCATTCTTGGTTCAAGAGGTAAAGAACTCGCACCTAGGCGGCGAGAATGAGACAAAATACCACCATACCAAAGTGGCCTCTCATCCCCACCTTTAAGCATTTTATTACCTGTCTCCACCATTCTCCACCATCATCTGTACATCTCAACACCTGTTTCCAACATAAACCATCCATCGTACAGCTAAGCATCTACTAAGCATGGCTAAGCATCGACATGGCATAATTAAGTAGCTCAAGCCAACAATCCAAACCTATGGTTAATAGGAGGGGAACAGGTATTGGCATCGGAATCTTAATGCAACTATAGGATACTCTAATCCAATAAAATTGACATTTGGAACCGCATGCAATATTATAGTGGAGAAAATATTTGCGGAAAATAGGATAAGATATGCTCAGAGGGGGGATTACGCTTGCCTTGATCGAGGTGCTGGTAGTACGGATCCTCGGGGTATTGTGGAGTAACCCCGGCTGCTTGATCTATCGAAACACAACGCAGAAGAACAATCAATCACCACACAAGCTTTAACAAATGCAACGCGCAAACACATGATGCCATGACATTTTTAATGCACTGAAATTATTATAGCAAGTTCTACCCATTTTATATGGGGTGTGATACGTCTCAAACGTATCTATAATTTTTGATGTTCCATGCTGATATTATATCAATTGCTACATGTTTTGGCTACACTTTATATCATTTTTATGCATTTTCTGGGACTAACCTATTAACAAGATGCCACAGTGCCAGTTCCCTGTTTTCTGCTGTTTTTGGTTTCAGAAAATCTATTAAGGAAATATTCTCGGAATTGGACGAAACAAAAGACATCGTCAATAATATCACAAGGAGACCACGGAGTCCAAAGGGGAGTCGGAGCAGACCCACCAGGGGGCCACGCCACACTAGGGCGCGGCCCAGGGTGGGCCCGCGCCCCCCTATGGCGTGGTGGCCCCCTCGGCCACCGACGCCGCCTCTTCGCCTATATATTCTCCGCGACGCGAAAACCCTATGACGGTCGATCATATTTCACGAAAAGTTCCGTCGCGGCCGTCATCGTCAATCTCAGATCGGAGGAGTTCTGAAGCTCTTCCCGGCACCCTGCCGGAGGGGAGATCATCACCGGAGGGCTCTACATCACCATGCCTGCCTCCGGAGTGATGCGTGAGTAGTCCACCCTGGACTACGGGTCCATAGCAGTAGCTAGATGGTTGTCTCTCTACCTTGTGCCTCCATGTTTAGATCTTGTTAGCTGCCTAACATGATCAAGATCATCTTATTGTAATGCTAGATGTTGTGTTTGCTGGGATCCGATGAATATTGATACCATGTTTATTCAAGTTGTTTATCTATGTGCTCTTGATCTTGCATGCTCTCCGGTGCTAGTAGATGCTTTGGCCAAGTAGATGCTTGTGACTCCAAGAGGGGGTATTTATGCTCGATAGTGGGTTCAGTCTCTAGATATCTGGATCAGTGACAGAAAGGTCTAAGATGGTAGATGTGCTGTTGCTACTAGGGATAAAACATTGGTGCAGTGTCCAAGGGCACTTGTATTGATTACATTACACACTTTACTTCATGCAATAATCTGTTGTTAGCAACTTAAAACTGAATGGGATGCGGATGCTGCCTTGAAGGTGGATTATTTAGGCATAGATGCGGTTGGAATAACGGTCTATGTACTTTGTTGTAATGCCCAACTAGATTTCATAGTAGACATCTTGGCATGTATTGCTTTGTTATGCTGCTAGGGCTAAATTGACGAGGGAATATCTCCCCGGCAACAGCGTCAGAAACTATGCTTGTACGTCACACGTCAGTTGGGAACCCCAAGAGGAAGGTATGATGAGTGTAGCAGCAAGTTTTCCCTCAGTATGAAACCAAGGTTTATCAAACTAGTAGGAAAACGAGGTTGCTTCGAAGGTGTTGGTGAAGGAATGTAGTGCGGCGCAACACCAGGGATTCCGGTGCCAACGTGGAACCTGCACAACACAATCAAATTAATTTGCCCCAACTTAACAGTGAGGTTGTCAATCTCACCGGCTTGCTGAAAACAAAGGGTTAAACGTATCGTATGGAAGATGATGTTTGTTTGCATAAAACAGTAGAGAACAATGATTGCAGTAGATTGTATTTCAGATGTAAAAGAATGGACCGGGATCCACAGTTCACTAGTGGTGTCTCTCCAATAAGATAACTAACATGCTGGGTAAACAAATTACAGCTGGGCAATTGACAATTGATAAGTGCATATAACATGCATGTGTGAGTTGTGGTGTCTACTATGAGATTCATTTGGGCATTACGACAAAGTACATAGACCGCTATCCAGCATGCATCTATGCCTAAATAGTCCACCTTCCGGTTAACATCCGTACCCCTTCCAGTATTAAGTTGCAAGCAACAGACAATTGCATTAAGTAATGTGCGTAATGTAAACAATACATTCATCCTTGAATAAAGCATTGCTGTTTTATCCCTAGTGGCAACAACACATCTACAACCTTAGAACTTGCTGTCACTATCCCAGGTTAAATAGAGGTTGAACCCAACTATCATGCATAAATACCCCCTCTTGGAGTCACAAATATTCACTTGGCCAAGGCTTCAACAAGTAACGGAGAGCATGCAAGATCACAAATGACATAGACATGATAATATAATATTCAGCTCCACATAGGTATCAATATAAGTCAGATCCCAGCAAACACAACATGTAGCATTACAATAAGATGATCTTGATCATGATAGGCAGCTCACAAGATCTAAACATGATGGCACAAGTGGAGAAGACAACCATCTAGCTACTGCTATGGACCCATAGTCCAAGGATGAACTACTCACGCATCACTCCGGAGGCGGGCATGGCGATGTAGAGCCCTCCGGTGATGATTCCCCTCTCCGGCAGGGTGCCGGGAAGAGCTTCAGAACCCCCCGAGTTAGGGTTGACGACGGCGGCGGCAGCGAATATGTTCTGGATGAAAAGCTCGGTGTTTTAGGGTTTTCACGTCTCGGGGAATAAATAGGCGAAGGGGCGATGTCGGCGGACCCCCGAGGGGCCCAAACCACAGGCTGGCGCGGCAGAAGGTGGGGCCGCGCCGCCAGGTGGTTTGGCCACCTCGTGGCGAGTCGTCGTCTCTCCTTCGGACTCCGTGTACGTGTTGGAAAAATAGGGACTTGGCCTTTTGTTTCGTGCAATTCCGAGAATATTTCCAGAAGTAACTTTCTGAAACCAAAAACAGCAGAAAACAGGGAACTGGCACTGTGCCATCTTGTTAATAGGTTAGTCCCAGAAAATGCATAAAAGTGACATGAAGTGTATATAAAACATGTAGCAAATGGTATAATATAAGCATGGAACAGCAGAAATTATGGATACGTTGGAGACGTATCATATGCCCTCTCTATTTGTCAATTGCCCAGCTGTAATTTGTTTACCCAACATGCTAGTTATCTGTTCTGAGAGAGACACCGCTAGTGAACTGTGGACCCTGGTCCAATTTCCTCATACTGTTTACACAACCTGCTGCAATCATCTGTTTCCTGTTACTTGCTGTGTTTCCTGCTGTTTTCCACACCATACATTTAACTCTTTGTTTCTGCAAGACCGGAGAGATTGACAACCTCTCTGTTTCGTGTTGGCCAAAGTTCTGGTTTGTGTCTGTGCAGATTCCACGTTGGTGCAAGCTCCCTAGCGCCAGGGGGAGTCAACATCAACAACCTTCCAATTGATCGTCAAGTCCTACTGGATTGATAACCTTGGGTAGATTTCTCAAGGGAAAACTTCTGCTGTCTACATCATAACCTTCCTCTTGGGGTTCACCAACACGTAGCCATCAAGCTGTTTTCTGGCGCCGTTGCCGGGGACTTGGAGGCTATTGGAAAGGGGAGTCTCTCAGTTCCAATCTCTTTACTTTGTTTTTGTCTTGTTTTATTTTTGTTTTGCTTGCTGTTAAAAATCAAAAACCCAAAAAAATTAAATTCCTGCATCTAGTTTACTATTTCGGTTGTTACTTGCTTGTTGCCATGTCTAGTTCCGCTCCTAATATCATGTCTCCTGAGGAAGAGGTTTTCACTTTTAAGCAAGGAAGTGGGGAGAGTTTTGGTGATGCTTGGTCTAGAATTTCTGAATCCTATGTTAAAACTGAACCTAAAATGGCTTTGAGTCTGTTTCTTAGTAGTTTCTATTTTGGGTTGCTTCTTTGTTATAGATATGCTCTAGATGCTGTAGTTGGGGGATTTCCTTCGTTATGATGGGGATCAAGCTTTCAATGCCATAAAAAAATTAATTGCAGCATCTGCCTCTTCAAATAAAAAAATAGAATCTGCTTTTGAGAACATTCATTCAAGACTAGAATCACTTGAGTCAGAGTTGGCTAGTTTTAAAGAAACTTTTAAACTTTTTGAAAGTGTCCCTATGCCATTCGAACCTTCTGGATGGGTTCCTTCACTAAAAATTTCAATTGATGGGACAATTTTCTATGCTCATTGTGATATTAAATCTGAATTTTGCTTGATGCCTAAGAGGATTTATGACTCCCTGAATTTATATGAACTCTCAAAAAGTGAAACTTTTGTAACTCTAGCTGATAATTCAATCAAGTTATCTTTTGGGACTACTCAAGGAGTTGTTACTAAAATAAAGGGAGTATTTACACCTACTGATTATCATGTCATTGAATGTGTAGGAAATGGGAGCATCACACTTGGAAGAGGATTATTGAGGCAATTGGGAGCTGTCATTGACATGGGTGAAGCTACTCTGAAATTTAAACCTCCATATTGTTTGCATCATTTTCCTAATGCCCCTAAAGCCAAGGCTAAGAAAAAGAATAAGAGGTCTAAAGGTAACACTATTGGTACCTCTGGTCTTAACAATACTTGATGCATCTCTTCATGCCTAGCTCAAAGGCATTAAAGAAAAGCACTTCTGGGAGATAACCCATGTTTTTATTTGCTGTTTTATTTTTGTTTTCTTGAGTCAAGGATGCTTGTTTACCTCTGTAGCAACTCCTTTGTATCTTTTATTTGCTGTTTTGTTGTGCCAAGGAGAGTTACTAATGCAAAGTTGGTTTTTATTTTCGGGACTGCATTGGGACAGATTGCTGTTCGTCACCGTTTAATTCAGTAGAAAATCAGAAAAAATCGAAAAATGCTGAAACTTTTTGTGCATGTTCCTGATGATGTTACGCAACTTTCATTATTTCAAAAGTTTTTCATCTGAGCATCGTAAGTGCCTCGAAAAAATTCGTCATTACAGACTGTTCTGGTTTGACAGATTCTGTCTTTTATTTTGCATTCTCTCTTTTACAAGTTTTTAAGTGGTTTCTTTTCGTGTAAAAGTGCCCACTTGAGCCTAGTAACAGTGGCTAATGTTTAAAATAGTTGGCTTGTGAGTTTTGTCTTTGCTAGAACTTTGAAGTATTATCTTTTAGTGCACTAACCTGCTAATGAGAAAAGCTGTTAAGTTTTGGTGTGAAGGAAGTTTTCAAGTGTTGATAGAGGAGAATGATATTACATGATCAAGAAGAGTGAAGAGCTTAAGCTTGGGGAGGCTTACCTCCCCAGCATATTTCAAGAAGACTCAAGCATCTAAGCTTGGGGATGCCCAAGGCATCCCCTTCTTCATCTACAAATTATCAGGTCATCTCTAATGGTGCTATATTTTTATTGCTTCATGCTAGTGTACTCTTCCTTGGAGCGTCAGTGTGTTTTTGTTTTCAGTTTGTTTTGTTTTGTTTGCTGTGCTATACTTGTTGGATCCTAGTATTCATGTTTGGGAGAGAGACACGCTCCACTTTTTCATTAGAATACTCTTGTGCTTCACTTATACTTGTTGAGTATTCCTGTCTAGTTGCTGTTATTGCTGTTAGCTCTCAGTTTTTCATGTATCTCTTGTTAGAGCTTCAGTTTCTTTTGAAGAAAGTACTCTCTTGCTTCACTTATATCTGTTTGGAGAGTTGTCAAATAAGTTGATTGGTGTTTGGTTGGACCAGAAAAATGCTATGCATGTGGTAGTGGTATAAAATGCTTACATGAATCTTTTTAGATCGTTGTCTTGAGTAATTTGATGCTTGCCAATTGTTTTGAGCTGTCAAGTAATTAATGTTTAAGCTTGTGCATCATGTAAGTAATGGCTATTAATGAAGAACTACTATAAGGATTTTCTGCTATAATAATCTGTTGCATAATTGGAAGTCCATAGTAGTCTAGATAATTTTTGGATGAAGGCTATGTGTTAACAAGGAAGACAGTGGGAGTCTATGGTTCGTCAAACCTTGTGTTTTATGTACACTCTTGCTATTCCAGTTGATAATGATGTTTGCTTATAATAACCTTGCTAGCCTAAACTCTGTACTAAGAGGGAATGCTTCTTGTACATCCAAAACCTTGAGCCAAATCCATGCCACCTGTGTCCACCATACCTACCTATTATGTGGTGTTTTCACCATTCCAAGTAAATTTCTTCATGTGCTATCTACTAACTACTCAAAACTGTTACATTTCCTTTTTGTGTCACTACTTGAAAAGCTCATAAGGACGTAGATAGGTGGTCTTTATTTCCTGGTTGATCAAATTTTACACACCTGGACTAGTGGCATATACATCCGCTTATCCAATAATTTTGCAAAAAGAGCTGGCAACGGGGTGCCCAGTCCCAATTAATTACAACTTTAACCAAACAATTCTCTTCACATCTTTTTGCCCCTGATTCGTCAGTCAAGCAATGTTCACAAGTGTGTAAACAAAAGAGAAGAGGGATGATCTGCCCGCTGGTAGAAATAACGTCCTTCATGGGAGCCGCTCTTGTAAAGTTTGATCAACTAGTGAAGTAGAGTATTGCCTATTTGCTGATTTGTTGACACCTGTATACACCATTACCTTACAAAACAATATTTTATGCTCTCTATATGCCTTCGGGAACTACAGCTCTAGCACATGATGTTAATCCCTGCTTCCCTCTGCGAAGGGCCATTCTTTTACTTTTATGTTGAGTCAGTTTTCCCACTTCTTTCTGTCTACTTAAGCAAACATCATTGTCAACTCCAGTATAACAGTTTTTACATAACTTTGTGTTTGGTTGATCATATTCTTTGCATTGACATTATCTATATGATATACATGTTGAAAGTTGAAGCAAAAGCTGAAGCTATTATCTTCCTTTGTGTTGATACAAACACTTTCATGTTGAGAATTATTGCTGCTGTGAGCTAACTATTATGTTAGACTATTATATCTCTAAATGTTTTATAGTATTATTCATGAAAGTTTGCACTTGTGTGATCACTTATGTTTACTCTTTATTTACTTGCTTGCAAACTATAGACCATTGGCTTGGATCACTTCATTCAGATCATGTGCATTACATTGTTATTTGATCAAAGATTGTGTTGGTAGCATGTCACTTCAAAAATTATCTGTTTTTATCGTTTACCTACTCGAGGACGAGCAGGAACTAAGCTTGGGGATGCTTGATACGTCTCAAACGTATCTATAATTTTTGATGTTCCATGCTGTATTATATCAATTGCTACATGTTTTGGTTACACTTTATATCATTTTTATGCATTTTCTGGGACTAACCTATTAACAAGATGCCACAGTGCCAGTTCCCTGTTTTCTGCTGTTTTTGGTTTCAGAAAATCTATTAAGGAAATATTCTCGGAATTGGACGAAACAAAAGACATCGTCAATAATATCACGAGGAGATCACGGAGTCCAAAGGGGAGTCGGAGCAGACCCACCAGGGGGCCACGCCACACTAGGGCGCGGCCCAGGGTGGGCCCGCGCCCCCCTATGGCGTGGTGGCCCCCCTCGGCCACCGACGCCGCCTCTTCGCCTATATATTCTCCGCGACGCGAAAACCCTATTACGGTCGATCATATTCCACGAAAAGTTCCGTCGCGGCCGTCATCGTCAATCTCAGATCGGAGGAGTTCTGAAGCTCTTCCCGGCACCCTGCCGGAGGGGAGATCATCACCGGAGGGCTCTACATCACCATGCCTGCCTCCGGAGTGATGCGTGAGTAGTCCACCCCTGGACTACGGGTCCATAGCAGTAGCTAGATGGTTGTCTCTCTACCTTGTGCCTCCATGTTTAGATCTTGTGAGCTGCCTAACATGATCAAGATCATCTTATTGTAATGCTAGATGTTGTGTTTGCTGGGATCCGATGAATATTGATACCATGTTTATTCAAGTTGTTTATCTATGTGCTCTTGATCTTGCATGCTCTCCGTTGCTAGTAGATGCTTTGGCCAAGTAGATGCTTGTGACTCCAAGAGGGGGTATTTATGCTCGATAGTGGGTTCAGTCTCTAGATATCTGGATCAGTGACAGAAAGGTCTAAGATGGTAGATGTGCTGTTGCTACTAGGGATAAAACATTGGTGCAGTGTCCAAGGGCACTTGTATTGATTACATTACACACTTTACTTCATGCAATAATCTGTTGTTAGCAACTTAATACTGAATGGATGCGGATGCTGCCTTGAAGGTGGATTATTTAGGCATAGATGCGGTTGGAATAACGGTCTATGTACTTTGTTGTAATGCCCAACTAGATTTCATAGTAGACATCTTGGCATGTATTGCATTGTTATGCCCTCTCTATTTGTCAATTGCCCAGCTGTAATTTGTTTACCCAACATGCTAGTTATCTGTTCTGAGAGAGACACCACTAGTGAACTGTGGACCCTGGTCCAATTTCCTCATACTGTTTACACAACCTGCTGCAATCATCTGTTTCCTGTTACTTGCTGTTTTCCTGCTGTTTTCCACACCATACGTTTAACTCTTTGTTTCTGCAAGACCGGAGAGATTGACAACCTCTCTGTTTCGTGTTGGGCAAAGTTCTGGTTTGTGTCTGTGCAGATTCCACGTTGGTGCAAGCTCCCTAGCGCCAGGGGGAGTCAACATCAACAACCTTCCGATAGATCGTCAAGTCCTACTGGATTGATAACCTTGGGTAGATTTCTCAAGGGAAAACTTCTGCTGTCTACATCATAACCTTCCTCTTGGGGTTCACCAACACGTAGCCATCAGGGTGCGATAATTAATTGTTTAACAAGAGAGCATTATAGCTCTACATTTGTTTTAATGTTTTCCTGTGCTATAAGATCATGTAAACATGCATGCAAGTGATGCTAAAGGTTAGTGCACATTTTTCGGAGCATTTCGATATTAAGAACACATTTTTCGGATGCCCGATTAAAAGTTATTATTTTTATAATTCCTCTTTTTAAATATTTGCTTTTAGTTATTTTAAGTAAATTCAACAACATTAATAATATTGTTTACTCGAGTTCGAGGGAAAGAGGTGGAACACGAAGGAACCATCGAGTTCGACAACACTCTAAGGCGCGAAGGAGTAGCCGGAACTAAGCGCAAAGGGGGAGAAATTGGAAAAACTAAACAGCGGGAAAAAAAACTGTGTAGCCGGTTTGTGGCCCGGCTGGGCCGGCTAGCAGGCCGGGCAGGCGGCAGAGAGCTCCGGATCGTGGCCCGGTTAAGACCGGGCCCAAGGCCGGTTAGTGGCCCGAGCCAAACGGCACATAGCCCGGCTAAGCCGGCTCTGCGTCCGGTCGAGCACGGACACGAACGGCGACGACGGCGCGCGGCTACGGCGAGGTGGAGCGGGAACCAGTGCGGGAGAGGGAGAGGGGAGAGGGGCATTGGCACGGTGAGCTCACCACGAACACGAGCACGGCAACGGCGAGGCAGGGGATGGCGTGGCGGCGACAAAATCGTCCGGCGAAGCGGCGTCGGGGACGGGGACAAGATCGAACGGCGGCGGCGATTCTCTGCGTTTCCGACCGATTCCTTCTACGTGGAGGAGCAGCACGGCGAGGCGGAGCGGGTGGCGGTGCTCGATTTACGCGGGGGCTACTCAGACGGCGGGGACGAGCACGGCGAGCTCGGGCGGTGCGCCGGCCATGGCGAGGGAAACAGAGGGAGAGGCAGGGGAAGAAAGGGAGCAGGTGGGGGCTCGCGTGCGTGCTCTTCTTCTCCTCCTTGCAGGCAGAGGAGAGCAGGGGGCCCGGGCGCGCGCACGGCGGTGCGGCGCGAGCATTGCGCCCGGTCGCTACAGGGGAGAGGAAATAAGGTTTTACAAAGAGGCCCCTAGAACTTTTAAGTTCATCACAAACGGGTCCTTCTGCTGTTTTTTTTTTAAATCAGTGGCTCCAGGGATTTATTTGAGGCACTTAAATATTTTATTAAAATCTGAGAAAAATTGGGGAGGCTCCCCTGATCACCTAGTTGCTCCAGAAAAATTGGGGTTTTAAAATAAATTGTTTTGACCACCTTTTGTTCATAGTTTCAATTATGGCAATTTTCTAAATTCCCCGAATTATAATACTTTAGGAATTTTAGGGCAAGTCCAAAATAGTACTTTGAACTCTTGGAACTTCCTTGACAATTATAAGATGTCAAAGTATTTTGTTTGCAAGTTTTGAAAACTCTCATGATTTGAATTTGTACATGAAGCGTTTCATATTAGAGGTTTTTCAATGTTGTAATTACTTAAGCAATTTTAATCAAGGATGCCATGATGCGCAATAAACATAAAAAGCGAAAATTTTACTCAGGTTTTTTGGTTCTCAGCTTTGAGCTGTTACAAATCTACCCCCCTTACAGGAATCTCGTCCCGAGATTCTAAGACGGCGAAAAGAAGTCGGGATACTCCTCACGAAGACTAGACTCTCGTTCCCAAGTTGCTTCTTCCTCGGAATGGTGAGACCACTGAACTTTGAGGAACTTGGTAGTCTTGTTACGGGTCTTCCTTTCGGCTTCATCCAGGATACGGATAGGATGCTCGCGATAAGTGAGATCTTCCTGGAGATCTAGCTTTTCATGATTTACTCCATGGATAGGATCCTTGAAACAACGGCGAAGTTGGGAGACATGAAACACATCATGTACATTTGGGAATTTGACCGGTAACTCCAATTGATAAGAAAGATCTCCTCGCTTGGTAGAACGGCGAACGGGCCAACATAGCGAGGGGCCAATTTGCCTTTGATACCGAAGCGGCGAACGCCACGAAGGGGAGAGACGCGGAGATAAGCTTTATCACCAATTTCATAGTGAATCTCCTGATGATGCTTATCATAGTAGCTCTTCTGGCTAGACTGAGCAATCTTCAGATTCTCTCTTATGATTTTAACCTTCTCCTCAGCTTCATTGATCACATCCGGACCAAAGAGTGCTCTCTCTCCGGTCTCGGACCAATTTAGAGGAGTGCAGGATTTTCTTCCATATAGAACCTCAAATGGAGCCATGAGTGGAAATCGCCAAGGGTCGGCTCATTTTCTCAAACGGTATTTCGTGGTCTTTTGCGAAAGCTATGGATATGAATGAATGCGATGCTCCAGAGTCAAACAAAACTATGGCACGATTATTGTTGATTCGTAGCTCACCCATAAGAACGCCAGGGTCATCTTCAGCTTCCTCAACAGAGACGTGGTTCAGGCAACCACGCACAATAGGTCCAGCCTTGCCAGCTGGAGTGGCAGGGGCTCGTGCAGGAGTTATCGTGAGAGGTGCCTTCTGGGGGCACTCCCTAGAGTAGTGGCCAGCCTGGCCACAGGTGTAGCAAGTGACTCCAGGTGGAGCAGGTAGCATAGGACGGTACCCACTCCCGCCTACCCCAAGTGTCGAAGTAGTGGGGCGCGGAGGTGGTGGCCTGTATCCTGCGGCTCTTGGCATGAATGGAGCACGCGGCACAGCGCTGTAGGGGACAAACACCCTGCGCTTCTTGCTCTCAGAACCCAAGGAACTCTGGTGGTCTCCGGTTGCGGGCCTCTTGGAAGCCTCAAGTTCCTTTCTTCCTTGCTCGAGAGTAAAAGCCTGGTTGTACAGCTCCTGGTAGTTCTGGAACCTGAAGGGCAATAACTCATAGCGGAGCTGCGGCGTAAGACCCTTGCGGAACAGCTCTTGCTTGTCAGCATCATTGGTCACGTCCCTTGGGGCGTAACGAGAGAGGTGGTTGAACTCTCGACCATAGGTGCGGAGGTCCATCCGTCCCTGTTGCAAATCCAGGAACTCCCTCCTCTTCAAGTCCATGATCGGCTGGGGAATGTACTCCGCACGGAAGGCAGTGCGAAAATCCACCCAGGTGAAGACATGGTTGGCTGGAAACAAGGCCACATGGCTTTCCCACCAACAGCCAGCAGCACCAACCAAGAGATAGGTGGCAAAGTTGACTTGCTCAGCCACTGGGACATGCAGTGCGGAGAACTTGCGCTCCAAAGCACGAAGCCAATCATCAGTTTCCAGTGGTTCCTTAGCATCAGCAAAGGTGGGTGGCTGTGAGCGCAGGAACTCAGTTAGAGTGTTGTACTCGTTCCTCCGTGCATTCTGCTGCACCAACTGCTCAAGCAAACGCTCATTGCGCCCGCGGTTCTCCTCAATGGCCATCAAGAACTCAGCCATCGAGGGTGGTGGCGGCAGATCATCCTCATCATTGTCGTGGTTACCGCGGCCTCCACGGCCTCCACGGCCTCCTCGAGCCATTCTAGAGATTTGACAATGACACAGTTAGTATCTTTCTCCGAATGGTCGAACAATAAAATTAGCGTCTACACAAGTACACAGACTAGGGACGATAATACATTGTACAACAACTAACAAGGAATCAACATGATAGAACTTGGGTCAAAGATCAGCATCATGTGCTACTAGCGAGAGTTAAGAAATCACAACTTAACACACTCTAGTTGGCACAATCCGGGACCTTATGTTAAAGTCCTTGGGTTAAAACCCAACATAGTAGCAATTGATTAGACTCGGTAGAAACATCTGAGTTGATTTGGGATTGCACGCAGCGGGAGCAACTGGACACGTAACACTAAAGGTCGAACCCAACCCCGTTTTACTCCTAATTTTGAAGTAACAGGTGAGAAGTAAAACCTTTAACTCAAATCGAGGTAAGATTGCTCCGAGATTAGAGGGTAACCAGATAAGGAGTAAAAGAATCCTAAGATGGTTTTCACAACTCATTTTTAGGTTAAAAATATTTTCACAAACACTAGACTCAACATCGACCAGTAGAAGGGTTTCCTACAGGCAGTACTGCTCTGATACCAACTTGTGGCGCCCCGACCCGACTGTTATACAGTGATGCTGTGTGTCACCGGTTAAGCGATACAACCGGAGGTTACGGGTTTACCAATCCCCGGCCAAAACCTTTGGCAGGCGTTGCTCGGAATGGATCATCGGCAACGCAACACCCCGATTGATGCTTTAACACAGGCACAACCCTCAATGTATAATAGAGAGATCAAGACTTGTGGAACAACTGGCACATCACAGACTCTACGACACAAAGCATTATAGTTCAACTCTTATAATAGAGAAAGATAGCAAATTACAACCAGAGGTCACAGACCCAACATTACAACAGGCGGAAGCGAATTAGGTTGTTCTAAACAACAAGATCCAAACTATGGCCTAAGAGGCCTACAGATAAACATCCAGCGCCAGCTGTTCCGGGATGTCCCACGCTGCCACCTGGGAACCTCAGACTACTCGTCGACGTCCACAAAGAACCCACCTTCGAGGTCGGTGAAGTCCTCCTCTGAAACAAAACAAACGACGTTGAGTTCGACGAACTCGCAAGATTATATATAGAGCTTTAGCTCGATGAGGCTTTCAAGGTTTTATGGCTGTTTTGCAAAAAGCTGATTTTATTTATGGAACATAACTCAATGGCATCGACTATTCAGAGTATTTTAAAAAGGGGGTAAGAAGTGACTCTTTTCTTGATCACTTTTCTCATCATCAACCATCATCAACCACTGTACCTGTTCATCAAAGGCACCTCCCCGAATCGCCCTCGAGGAAGCTCACCTTACAATCTTGAGTGGTACCTCTAGTACCCAGTTTTTAATCATTCCGTTAAAGTTATTCTATGGTCTTATCGTCCTTTCCCAAGTTGTCCGTAACCGGGGACACGGCTTTTCGAAAAGATTTAACCCTGCAGGGGTGCACTGTGTTTACCTTCGGTACCGCCCGGCTCATTGCCTACACGTAGCTCTCTTCCGGGGAAAGCCGGCTGAGTGGGAACGGTTACCACCTTTACCTTGCTTGAGACTAACCCAGGATCATCAGTGGCGGTAGGACAAGAGGTACCTCCAGCACCCTGTCCCGCGGCCACCTATTTTCCTGACACCACCATCCTCATCTCGGTCTTGGCCACCATCTTCAACGCACGCGCAAATGGAAAGCCAAACTAGAGGACCCTCGGCTAGTCCGCCACAAGTTAGTCGGTCGACGAGGGCTCCATATACCCCACCGAAAGGAAGCGCGCTCATTCTTGGTTCAAGAGGTAAAGAACTCGCACCTAGGCGGCGAGAATGAGACAAAACACCACCATACCAAAGTGGCCTCTCATCCCCACCTTTAAGCATTTTATTACCTGTCTCCACCATTCTCCACCATCATCTGTACATCTCAACACCTGTTTCCAACATAAACCATCCATCGTACAGCTAAGCATCTACTAAGCATGGCTAAGCATCGACATGGCATAGTTAAGTAGCTCAAGCCAACAATCCAAACCTATGGTTAATAGGAGGGGAACAGGTATTGGCATCGGAATCTTAATGCAACTATAGGATACTCTAATCCAATAAAATTGACATTTGGAACCGCATGCAATATTATAGTGGAGAAAATATTTGTGGAAAATAGGATAAGATATGCTCAGAGGGGGGATTACGCTTGCCTTGATCGAGGTGCTGGTAGTACGGATCCTCGGGGTATTGTGGAGTAACCCCGGCTGCTAGATCTATCGAAACACAACGCGGAAGAACAATCAACCACCACACAAGCTTTAACAAATGCAATGCGCAAACACATGATGCCATGACATTTTTAATGCACTGAAATTATTATAGCAAGTTCTACCCATTTTATATGGGGTGCGATAATTAATTGTTTAACAAGAGAGCATTATAGCTCTACATTTGTTTTAATGTTTTCCTGTGCTATAAGATCATGTAAACATGCATGCAAGTGATGCTAAAGGTTAGTGCACATTTTTCGGAGCATTTCGATATAAAGAACACATTTTTCGGATGCCCCGATTAAGAGTTATTATTTTTATAATTGCTCTTTTTAAATATTTGCTTTTAGTTATTTTAAGTAAATTCAACAACATTAATAATATTGTTTACTCGAGTTCGAGGGAAAGAGGTGGAACACGAAGGAACCATCGAGTTCGATAACACTCTAAGGCGCGAAGGAGTAGCCGGAACTAAGCGCAAAGGGGGAGAAATTGGAAAAACTAAACAGCGGGAAAAAAAACTGTGTAGCCGGTTTGCGGCAGAGAGCTCCGGCTCATGGCCCGGTTAAGACCGGGCCCAAGGCCGGTTAGTGGCCCGAGCCAAACGGCACACAGCCCGGCTAAGCCGGCTCTGCGTCCGGTCGAGCACGGACACGAACGGCGACGACGGCGCGCGGCTACGGCGAGGTGGAGCGGGAACCAGTGCGGGAGAGGGAGAGGGGAGAGGGGCATTGGCACGGTGAGCTCACCACGAACACGAGCACGGCAACGGCGAGGCAGGGGATGGCGTGGCGGCGACAAAATCGTCCGGCGAAGCGGCGTCGGGGACGGGGACAAGATCGAACGGCGGCGGCGATTCTCTGCGTTTCCGACCGATTCCTTCTACGTGGAGGAGCAGCACGGCGAGGCGGAGCGGGTGGCGGTGCTCGATTTACGCGGGGGCTACTCAGACGGCGGGGACGAGCACGGCGAGCTCGGGCGGTGCGCCGGCCATGGCGAGGGAAACAGAGGGAGAGGCAGGGGAAGAAAGGGAGCAGGTGGGGGCTCGCGTGCGTGCTCTTCTTCTCCTCCTTGCAGGCAGAGGAGAGCAGGGGGCCCGGGCGCGCGCACGGCGGTGCGGCGCGAGCATTGCGCCCGGTCGCTACAGGGGAGAGGAAATAAGGTTTTACAAAGAGGCCCCTAGAACTTTTAAGTTCATCACAAACGGGTCCTTCTGCTGTTTTTTTTTTAAATCAGTGGCTCCAGGGATTTATTTGAGGCACTTAAATATTTTATTAAAATCTGAGAAAAATTGGGGAGGCTCCCCAGATCACCTAGTTGCTCCAGAAAAATTGGGGTTTTAAAATAAATTGTTTTGACCACCTTTTGTTCATAGTTTCAATTATGGCAATTTTCTAAATTCCCCGAATTATAATACTTTAGGAATTTTAGGGCAAGTCCAAAATAGTACTTTGAACTCTTGGAACTTCCTTGACAATTATAAGATGTCAAAAGGGACACACATGTTATCAGTTTCAGGTGGTCTCTGGTGTGAATGAATCTGTATCAGATCTTGACAACAGTGAAGACTCCAGCATGAAGCGACTAACTGAATTTGTAATGAACCTTTGGTGTATTCCTGAACTACCCTGTCCTCGAGCTCGCGTTCAGAATTTGGGGAAGGTGAGTGTTTAAGAGTTTTAATTAGAAAGCCAATGCAGACTTGGAAGTTATTTGGAAATTCTTGTTTGTTTCATTTGAATTAAATTGCTTATCTTTCACTGAAGCAAAAAATCGATGTTAGGAGGTTCATTGTGGTGTGTCTTGAGGAGGTGCTGTTTCAGATGTACAATCAAATTAATTAGCCCTGGACTGTGCTTAGACAGAAAAATAGTCTGATCGTACAATGTTTCGTTGATGCCTTGATTGCTGAGGAAAAACTTAAGAATCTTTCTTCATATCAAAGGTATTTAAGACAAAAGAATCATTTACTTGGACCCCTCAATGTTCATTATTTAACTAACACAACAAGTTTGGTTAATTTGGGACAGTTTTCTCAGTTTTCCTGTACATGGAATGTTGATGTCTGTCGGTTGCAAAAACAAACAAGTGATATCCTATAGGGCCATGTATTTTTTTCTGAACTTTCATGTGCATACCCATCACTGATGGATTTATGCACATGTGATCTAAATGCTGAGACTGATTAATCCACCTAATGATGTTCGTACAACACTTAGAATTTTGATTCAAGTTTTCACATGTCAATGGGATCATAAGAGCTTGATTTTTTTTCACCAAGGATCATAAGAGCTTGATTTTTTTTCACCAAATTAGTACAGGTGTAATTACCTACATATATTGTTTGCACTTGATTCTATCTAGCGGCTCACATATGTTACTTTCATGTAGTTAGCCAGATATTGATACCTATACATATATACAAGAAAAGAAAAATTCATGTAAATAAGTACTCCTACTTCATTACCAAGTTCATAGAATGATTTTGAGATACATGATCTTTTGCTTTGTTCTGTTATAGGATTCTCCTTTGTCCTCAGGATGTCGATGCATGAATGGAGTTGTGATGACAACATCAGCGGTGCCGTTGTCTCCTTCATGTATAGAAGACCCGACATGGCAGCCTTGGTGACAACTATTGTCATCTTCATGCCCACCGAAGCCGGTGGTAAAAAAGTGAAGGAAGATTGTAGCTGTGCAGGAGTTTATGTTTTCTGTTCGGTAATTTGCAAATTAACCAGCGGCTCAATTCCTGAGGTCTCACCACGGATAGCGCTATTGTGGTTGTTGGTGGAAACATGAAGCAACAAGGCTTTCTAAAGCTGCAGCGCACCGACTCGGAGGAAGTGATGCTGCGTATGTAGTAAATTCCTAGAAACATGAAGAGGATCCTTATGTTGCATGTACATTTATGATTGTTATTGAGTAAAAACTAAGTTGTATACATTAAAATTAGCGTGAAAGTAATGTAAAATGTTTTTATTAAATGTGTAAGATTTAATTTTGTTTTAGTCCAAACGAATGCACATTAACAATTTAAGTTGCATTGGCGAACACGTGCAATGCATGGGCACAATTACTAGTATAAACAAATATGAGGAGGAATTTTTTCAATGATGATCACAAGTCACTTTGAGCGGCCAATTAAATCCTACCCAATGTTTAATACTCTGCGGATAAGATTACCTCTACATAAGAATGTAAAGATAGTACAAAATTAATATAGACCAAATGAGGAAGTAATTAATTTAGTCTAAAAATAGCACTATTTACAAGACCAAATGAGGAAAGAGTATCTATAATATCCACAACATCTATACTAAATTAATGTAGATTATACTATCGATAATATATATTTATCTAGTGTTGATATTGATAATTGTAAGTGTAAATTTGGTCACTCAGAGCATCTCCACCGGTACCCGTGACAGTGTGTCTGACAACCCCAAACGAGGCAGCTTTTCGGTTGTTGGATACTTCTCAGACTGATAGCGATGGCAGGCCAAAATGGCGTCCCTTGTAACTACGAAAATTCACCACTCAAATTTAAACGAACGTCTCCAATTTCATTTAAATTTTAGGATACTTTGCAACGAAATTCAAGCTAACATAAATAGAAAAGCTTAAACACTAAACCTGACCAAAAACCTAATATAGTGCGACAACAGAAGAGGCTCGACGTGGCTGCAGCCAGCCTCGTCATCGTGCACTGCTGGCTTGCCCCAACCGTGATTCGCGTATCAGCCTCCTCATCGTTGTTGCTGCACGTGCCGTCTGGTGGTGTGCCTCCGCCATCCGCAGCCGAACAACATGCACTGTCTAATCCTAAGCTTGCAACGCGATGGCATTCTTCGACCAAGAACCGGTGGGCGGCTAACGTCCCTTGCCAGAGTGTCACGGTGACTAGGAAGGCCGGGTGTCACCTTGTCTGGGGGTGTGCCGTCTCTTCTCTAGCGGGTTGGCGTCAGAGGTGTGGATCTCTCGTGTGTTGGATCATGGGCCTTCCCTGATATGGTAATTTGGGAGTTTTGGGCCTCACGGTCTTTTGTGCGGTGCGACACACGGCAGTGGTGGTGTGTGGCAAAAGCGACTGTCTCATCAGCCATGGCGACAACGGTGACTCGAGCATGCGGCCAAACCGCGGCTTAGGTAGGTCTACATCCGCCGCATCTGTTTGCATGTAGGTCTGATCTGCTGGTTACAACAATCTTGGATGTACTACACCTCTCGATGTGCGGATATGGTCGGTGACATTTCCGCCGGTGTCGAGGTGCGGAGCAGAGGCTAGGCGGGGGATGCCAGAGGATCTCGTCAAGGACGTCCCCTTCAGATCATGGCGGTCGTGGGCGCTCGCTAACATGTTCATGTGGACATGGTTATCAGTTATGTGACTAGGTCACATTAGGACCGTGATTGTGATGTGTGTGTCAGACTCTCGATCCAATGTGTGCATCCCATTGGTGGGTTCTCTTGGGCCTATGGCGTTTGAATGTATACGGAGAACTAGTTGGGCAATCGATTCTTGAGACTATGACGTTCCATGCTAAAGGCGTACGTGGGTTTGATTTGAGTTTGAGAATGTCAGGGATACGAAGAATAATGATAGCTTCACATGGAAGCTTGATGAGTATGGGTTTTACCTAGCAGCAATGGCGTTGCGCAGAGCGGATTGCATGGAGTTTTCGAAGACATACTCTTCAGGATGAAAACTTAGAATCTGATATCTTTGTCTAGATCCGGCGACGGCCCCTTCCTGAAGGTATTGCTTTTGGATAACTTTTCTTGCTTTCATGCATGTGTTGTATAGGGCAGCGGTTGTTGTTCTTTTTGTTGTGTCAGTTTTTCTTTTCTTTTGATACTGATTACGATTAGGATTGACTAGGAACATGTGTTGACTTCGATTATGATTCCATTTATGTACGTATAGTGTGGTCTGTTCAAAGTGAGTGTCGTAGATTGTGCCAGGTTATTACCAGAAATCGAAAATGGAAAACTCTCCAACTTTGAGCACAGCCTTGTACGCCATGGTACCGTTACCCTTTGTGCTCCCATCCCCGATAATCGAGTATCTTGGTATCCCAGCCTCTCAAAATGTCTTCCGGCAGGCACGGGTGAGCCGTCAACACTCTGAACATCAGCTTAAAGCCCTTGGGTAACAACTTCCCGCGACGCATACATGCACACAAACAGGAAGGCGTTGCCTCTGGCTCACCTCAACCAGCGGGTACATATCAACTCCAGCAGTGGAAAAACAATGGCTGTCAGATGGGTTGTTTCTCTCCAAGAGTCCTGTCGCTAGCTGCCTAGGCTTTCCCGACGCCTCTTAATCCCAGCAATGCAACCATTGTCTGTTGTGGAAAGATTTTTACAAAAAAAAAGGAGCACAACAGACATGGGCATCTTTTCTAGTTTCTCTTGTTGTGTAAGAAATTATATTTAATTCCTCAAAATAAAACGACAAATATGTGAAGCCCTAAAAAGTTTTAACACGGTAGTAAGTATTCGTCGCCCTACTTATAGACAGTATTCCGTAAGTGCCAACTGGGCTGCAACATCATAAAGCATGTTAGGACTTAGGAGGTACATCATAAAGCATGTTAGGACTTCGTATGTCAGCATTTATTTGTTTTTCTCTCATGTACATGCACTACAGTTCTAGACTTAAAGATGTACTGACAAATATGTGACCAAACAGTACACATGGTCTCTCGGGCCTTGTCATTCAGCCTTTCTCCAGGGGTAATCTCTATAGGTGTTTACCAACCCTCCATCCAAATCACCAGCGCACACTAGGATAGACCGTGTTATTCATGCCTGAAGTTTGTTCTGTAAATATGAAGAAAATGCTACTGAATCAACACTCACGCGGACATCATTGTCTATGTCTAAAAAGTGTTTATTACTGTAACATTAAGTATTACTGCTTTACACAACCAGTATTTGATTTACACATGCGATGGGTTACCATCTCAAGCACAACTCAATAAAAATTCTAAAATTCAGTAAATCACTCTTGTTTCGTGGTTATCCAACTACTGACAAAACATATTAGATGGCTAAGGTCGGCAGCTTATACATTAGTCTCTGTTAAGCGTCACTCAGCTGTTTTAGCAATATTGCAAATAACATAAACGGGTTTTATGTTAAGAAATGCAGATGACCTTTTAGACGCCTCTAATACGCAAGTCACAATAACGACCTTCCTTAGCAAGTTAGCATAGAACTCATAATGCTAACCACACAACAAAAAAGTAATACTATAAAACTATAATAATATGACTGACAGTTTGTTGGAACAAGTTCAGTTTAACTGTACTTGAATTTTTCTGTTGTAGTTGACACGTATTTAGCTCTCTCTCTTGCTTTGTAAACATTCTTTCACTTATTCATCAACCCATTTTTTTTTTCTCTATTCGTAACTTGATTTAGTACTATTTACATTTTTCTCCTCTACTAGCAAATCAGAGCTGTACTACTAATATGCATATTTTAAATACTAATCTAGCTGGAAACCTGCAATTGTCTTTCGCTGCGTATGTCAAGATTATAAATCCACCATTTTTCGCTGAACCTGTATGTGTAAACAAATTATCCGACTACCTTTTGATGTCAAACTTTTTTTAAGGTATTGCACTGGCTTTTGTTTTGCAGATAATTCCCAACCTCTGACACGTATTTAGCTAATCTATAGTCTCTGTTAAGCGTCACTGCAGATAAGCATCACAACAGTCAACATACATGAGTAAGTGGACCATGCTCTCTTCACTGTATTAGAACATCAAAACTGCTATGCGTACGAAAAACCACGTACGATTCATGTCCGACATATTCCGTCGTCCGTGAGATGAACCAGCCTTCAGCAAACCGACGGATTGATTAAACTGTCGTACACGTATCGGACGGATTTCGTCGTATCATCAAAACAAAATGGTAACGTGTACCCATCAAGTATTAATAAAAACATGAGCCGCCCTGGGAGGCAGTCGAAACAGTAGGCTACATAGTCGCGGAGGTAAAGAGTATCTTGCTTATTGTAAATAAACATGATATGTGGAAGAGTTAATTTTGTAACGAACTGGGTGTTCCCTTATTACTAGTCTATACTCTATTAAATACATGAACACTCGCTAAGAATCTTGGGGTTGATGATAACTACGAACTTAGGAGGTCTGCAAATCTCGCAAAATGTAACCAAAACCCCACAGGTCAGTTCCACGAGTATGTACAACTTCGGCCAGTCTCTCCTCCCTTCGTGTTTCCGAGGCCTCACATTCCGAATCACCCCTAGGTGTTTCGTGTTAAACGAAAAGCACGTGGTGTGGGTACATATGAATGTATATCCTGTCAGAGAAGATAAAAGAAGACTATAGATTAGCGCTGTAGCCTAGAGCTAGCCACTGCTTCAACTAAACCTTCATTTGCTGCGTTAGGCGGTAGGCACAGTAGAGTGATATATAAAGGAAAAGTGACCGATACAGGCACATGGAATGTATGTAGGAACTTTAATGGAGTAGGCAGATTAATGGACCTGGACCAGTGAAGCGTGCCACAGAAGCAGCACATGGCAAACTGCTCCGAGAGTGCTTTCACGTCATTTGCTTGTGGTGAGAGGATGAATATGTAAGTGCAAAGTTATAGATGAGTATACAAGTCGATTTAACCAAAATTGTACAACGCTAGTTAAAAGTTCGATACTAGGACAAATTAAGCAAAGAACATGCTATTTTGTACTTCGGCTTCCCGGAATCCTGAACCTGGCAATCATATGCTTCTCACTTCTCAGATGCCCTTATCCTGTCACATGATCGGTTCTCCTAAGATTTAAAACATTCTGGATACCTGCATAGTTGTCTTCTGCAGCTTGTGACAACATTTTAAATTGTAAATGTGCACTAATCCTATTCTCATATACAAATATGACTACCTTTTGATGCCAAAGTGTATTGCACATGCTTGAGACCCCAACAGGAAAAAATGAAACAAGGAATGTATTGTATGGATGAAAGTTTACGAAAGCAGCACAACCGACATGGGTATCTGGGGCTTATTTTCTTCAATGTCTTAAAACAATGGAATCAGGTCCTCACAATAAAAATTCAATTGGCCATCTATCAAGTAATTACTGATAATCAAGTAAAAAAAAGTAATTACTAATAATGACTCGAGTTTCCATGGGAGGCAGAACAAACCTTATTAGCCCACTCATCGTCACCAATGCGATAGCTCCTGGTCATGGCAGCTTAGACACAAAGGCGCTAATCAAGATCAACATGGTGCCACAAATAGCATTTTTTTTGACAAATGGAATATGTTAACATCAAGAAGATACCAATTAAACCCAGCCTCTACACCAACATATATAATGTTAAGAACTAGTCGATGCATCAATAATACACACAGTCACACCACAGTGATCGATCACGCACAGAAGTCAGAACCAAATGACCAATACAACACCCAGAACTTTAGAAAAGGTTCCCCAAAAGCAACGAATCCAAGAAGGAAACATTCAAGCGCTGTCCTCGACCAATCATACATTGTAGCTTCTCACCCAGGAGAAGATCCGAACTCTCCAGAAAATGCCTTAGACAAGGAAAATGCCACTACCAGGTACAACCCGTGAATGACAGGCCTTGAGTTTTCACCCTGAATAATAAGTCTCGTCACTCAACGAGCACCACCAGAAGTGAAGTCCCCTAATGCTTCCAGAATCAATGGGTGGCTCGGACAGAAACATCATCCTACAGTCAGTCTAGAATAACAAAATTTAGTCACATCCACGTCTCCACATCCGCCAACACCAGTCATCCAATCAAAACCGCCTTGACATTTCTTGCCTTGGTCTGAAACCATGGAAATAGCAAGGGTCGACATGTCCAATGGTGTCAATGCTAAGCATCGAGATGTCACAAAATAGTATGTATGTCTAGAATTTGAACTTCATGTTTGTTGATGGATGAAACAAAAAACATAATTGTTGTTTATCCTTAATTATATAATTGCAAAGGCTTATTGTAAGCAACTTCGAGATTGTGACCGGTGTTCCTTCCTTTTTTAGTATAGTGAATTAGATGCATGAACATAGTATTGGACTGTTGAATAGTTTCTTGAATCATGACATAATACTGTACCCACTTCACAAACCCATTGCTTCCACAACTACTTGCCTTTTTTCCGAATATCCCAGGAGATCTGCAGTGGACTGGGAGACTTCAGCACATACAGTCGAGGGACAAGCAAACAACAAAATCATAAGACTACACGCTCTAACCTAACCCAACCTACGATTCTACGAGCTTCATCTCTCTTCGGAGGGTTTTGGTCCCTTCTGTCGCTGCCATCGTCATTTGAAACTTGCTTTTGTGGACCCTATAGTTCCATTCAATCGAAGTGGAAATATCCGACCTCCATTTCTTTCTCCGAAGCCTCACATTCGAAATCATCCATAGGTGTAACAAAGGGTTTTTTTTTACATACAAGTACGTAGCGTGGGTACATAAGAATGTATGGTCATGTGAAAACAATAATATAGAGCTAGCCACTCCTTCACCTATACTTTCATTTGTTGCCTTATGCGGTAGGCTCCCTAGTGAGATATATAAAGGAATAGGTGATACAGGCACATTGAACATATGTAGGCAAATTAAATGCAATAGACTGAATAGGAGCACATGGGCAATTGCTCCGAGAGTGCATTCACGTCGTTGGCCTGTGAAAGGAGCTACTCCCTCCGTTTTTGAATAAGTGTATTTCTATCTTTTTTCTTGATTTTTTTTAAAAAATTCCATTTTTATAGAAAATAGTAGAAACATATATGATATGAAATCGGTATATTAAACAGATTAGTGAAATTAATTTAGTGTCATAAATATTGTTACGTTTTCCTATAAAATTGGTCAAAATTTAAAATATTTCATTTAGGAAAAAACTTAGAAGTATAGTTATCTGGAAACAGAGGGAGTACATAGTATGGCTGAGTTATATGCGTTCGTCATTTTAGAACCCGGAGTTGCTGGTGGCCCTTTTTAAAACATATGGAAACTGCTATTTAAAAGTTCTAAAATGGTCTAATTTTCTATGCATGTATACATACTGAAATGATATACTCCCTCCGTCCCAAAATAAGTGTCTCAAAGTTGTACAAAAGTGAATGTATCTATACTTGTTTCATGTCTAGATACATCCACTTTTTGACAAATCTAAGACAGTTATTTTGGGACGGAGGGAGTACATATTTGAAAAGTTTTGCAAAAAGGTATGTTTTATTTTGGGCTACACAAAATTGTTGATCTAAAAGAAAAAGAATGCGTGGATCATATGTTACACGAAAGGTCACATTGCTAGGCATGCGACACATTTTAATGGCATGGTAAAAAAATAGCTAAAAAGAAATAAAATTTAAAATGGATGCTTATTATAAATTATGGGTAAATTATGATATGTGCATTGAACGTGCACGCCTCGTGCATGACCTGGATTCGGCCTGCGGGGGTTCCATTCGGTGGTCGGCGGGGGCCAGATTTCCGGCCCGGCGGGCTGCGAGCATGGTGGCGCTGCGGGGAGGAGAGCCGAAATAAATCCTGATCCGACGCAGATGCACACTGGCCACCACTGCCGCTAAAAGGGGATCGGCGCCCACTCAACACGGCTGCATCGCCGCCGGCCCAAGCAGCCAAGGCCATTGGAAACAACCCGCAGCGCTGCACCGGCGAGACGCCGTGGACCGGGCCCGCCGCCCCTGCATCCTGGCTCCGCCTCGAGAACAGCCACGGCCAGAGTTCCCGCGTCGGTATCCTCGCTCTGCCGCGCGAGCAGCCGTGGCCATTGGTATGTTTTTTTATGTACTGAACAAGTGACAATGTCTCTATCCTTTTCATTCCTGTGTACCAACTTCGATGCAAATCATCGGCAGGGATTAGTGTAGAGCGTGGGATTCATGTCTCAAGTTCGATGCTCTGAATCTGAATAAAATTGTTGCTGAACACAACACCCAACAGTCATCAGACATCACTATCTTCAGTCCAATAAAACATTTTGCATAATCAGTTCATCCGAACTTAAGTATTAGTGTAAGTTTCCCTCGCTCTTTCTGAATCTTCTTCCACTTTCCATCAGTTCGTCTATGTTTTTTTGCTCTGGAACTTCTCTTCTAGTATTTCTAACAAGAGAGTAACAAATCTGCAAATTTGCATGGATGGAATTTTAGAGAAGCAGCTCAATAGACACGGGCATGTGGGGCTTCTTTCCTTCACTGTCTTACCAACATTAGAGCGAGTTCATCACAATAAAGACAATCTCTGAGACCCTAACAAGTAACAAACGCAAGAACGGTAGTATCTACCCCGCAGAGTAGATAACAATGTAGTAAATACAAAGTTGCAATTCTTGGAAACAAAGCTGCAATTGTCCAAGTACTTCAGTTTCCTCCTAAACTCCCATATATGTGTGATGCGTCCCTGATTCTGTGCAGCTTGGCAGCCACCTCCTCCATGCTGATGCGTTCACTTGGAGAGGACTTGGTGCAGCAAAGGCCAACATCAAGCACAGAAAGTAAGCAATGTACTGCACTGTCATCGGCACCTGGAGCTTCTTGGCGAAGGTGCAAGTCTTGTGCCAGTTGTGGATCGACAACCTGCAACATCTTGTCAGGGAAGTTGATCTCTGCAAACTTTGCTATGCTCAATCCATCCTTGAACATGTCATCTGTTGGTCTCCTTCGGATGAATATTTCGAGTAGAACCACCCCAAAGCTGTAGACATCTGCGGCAGTAGAAACTTGACAACCCCCTCCATATTCTGTAGATTGCACATGTCAAGAGATTGGTTAAATCTCCCAATTCCAAGTTAAACACAGCCTTAAAAAAATGAAATACCTGGAGCAGCATATCCTATGGTTCCCCTTATTGCAGCCGAAGAAATTGATGATGAGTCCCCAGAGGATGATGATATAGGATAGTCTTGCAACCTTGCGAGTCCAAAGTCTCCAACATGAGCCACCATGTCATTATTGAGAAGAATGTTTCTAGGTTTGAGATCACAATGAACAATACTTCCGTGGTGGTTATGGTGCAGGTACGCCACTGCATCCGATATATCCACCACAAGGCTTAACCTTTGAGCTAGTGAAATGTAGCTTAATTTTGATGAGTTCCCATCGTCTTCAGTAGAGTACAGCAAGTTATGCAAATCCCCTTTTGGCATGAACTCGTACACTAAGGCTTTGAAATCATTGCCACTAGAATCAATGCTTGAGCATGCAGTTATGATACGGACTAGATTACGGTGTCGAACATTTCTCAAAGCACTGCACTCTGTAATGAAGCTCTTTGGTGCTCCCCTTGTTTCTAAGCAGAATACTTTAACGGCAACAGTTTTATCTTGAAGTATTTTCCCTCTATACACAGAACTGTATCTTCCCTTGCCAATCAAATTGGCCGCCGAGAATCCATCTGTTGCTCTGGAAAGATCTTTGTAAGAAACTTTTGGGAATTTGCTATCGATTGAGCGCGAAGAGATATGCATAGATATTCTCATATGGTTCTTCCTCCATTGAAATAGGACAAAGATCACCATAGCAAGTGAAAGGATACAGGCAAGTGGGGTCGCTACTTTGAGTACTAAAGATAGGTTATGTTTAGATAAGTTTAAAGAGAGAAGAGAACATGCCGGCAAGTGTAAGTCTGCTGCCCCACCACAAAGGCCCTTATTTCCATCAATATGTGTGGCAGTTGTGTTCTTGAATATTCCATGTATTGGAACCTTACCCTCAAGATGGTTGAATGAAAAATCTAGTTGTTCAAGAAGCTGAAGTTTGCCGAGAGAAGCTGGTATAGGTCCAGTCAGGCTATTGTATGACAAGTTGAGAACTTTTAGGCTAAATAGATTACCAAATGAAGTGGGGATGCTTCCGTTGAAAATATTATTGTCCAACTCAATGTCTTCTAGAGTTTTGCAATCACCCAAAGTGCTAGGTATATTTCCAGATAACTTGTTGGATGAAAGCAACAAAATCATGAGCTGCTTGGCTTTGCCTACTTCAGCTGGAAGATGTCCATGAAGGTTGTTGGACGATAACCCGATTTGCGCAATTGTTGGGATTCTAAAGATCCCCTCGGGTACCCCACCTTGAAGATTATTATTGGAAATGCTCAGTGTTGCAAGCGATCTAAGGTTTCCCAAGCTTGCAGGTATGTGCCCAGTGAATTGGTTTGTGTCTAGAAGGAGTTCTGTTAATTGAGATAAATTGGAAAGGGAGGAAGGAATGTTCCCTGTAAACAAGTTGGTGGATAAGCTTAGTTTTTGCAACTTTTCGAAATCTCCAAGCCACTGTGGTACCACGCCTGTAAATCTATTGTAATCTAGTCCTAGAATGATCAGGTTGGGAAGGTTTGCAATGCTGGGAGGAAAACTTCCAGCTAACTGATTTTGTCCCAAATATAGACGTTGAAGATGAATGGAAAGGTTACTCAATGAACTTGGCACCTGGCCTTCTAGATGATTGTTTTCTAAAGATATACCTTGTAGCTCAGTACAGTTGGATAAGCTACTCATAAACTCCCACTCTTGCTTGTTGCGTGCTTGGAGTTTATTTGTCTCAATATTGAACTTGGCAAGTTTGGAGAGTCTGCCGATGGATCTAGGCACAACCCCTGTAAAATTATTTGTTGATATGTCGAAGACTTGTAAATCGGACATGTTTACGAATGAATGTGGGATTTGGCCATGAAAGAAGTTCTGGGCGAATGAGAGTATTTGGAGATTGGGTAAAGAGTTACCGAGATCAGAAGGTAGCTCGCCACTTAACATATTTGTACTGAGTCCCAGGCCAATGAGATTAGTAAGATTGAGGATGGCTGGTGGGAATCTCCCTACCAACTGATTACTCCCCAGATAAAGAATCTCTAGCCTGTCAAACTTTGCAAGCTCATCAGGGATCCTTCCCTCGATACTATTAAACGCAAAGCTAATCTTCTTCAGCCTTGTGATATTGGCGAGAGAAGGAGGGATGGTTCCACCAATGTCATTTAACGAAAGCTGCAGCTGCTGAATGTTTGGAGGGAAATCCGCAGGGATTTTCCCAGTCAGGCCATTGTTGTCCAGCCACACAACCTTGAGATTAGAACAGTTTGCAAAGCTGGGGATAGTCCCCTGCAGAGTGTTGTTGCTCAAGTATATTGTTTGGAGGCGACGAAGGTGGCCAAGGGATGGAGGGATTTGCCCGGTGAGACTGTTTGTCGGCAGGGCAAGATTTCTTAGGAACGTCAGGTTCCCAAGCCAAGGAGAGATTTGGCCGACTAGTCCTCGGTTCCCGAGGCCCAGAGAGACGACGCGGCGCGGATCCTTGGTCCTGCAGGAGACGCCTTCCCAGTCGCAGAGGTGGGTGCTCTCGTTCCATGATACCAAGGCTTGTTGTGGGTCGACGAGAATGGCCTTCTTGAACTCGAGCAGGGAAAGCCGGTCCGTTTCGATCCCGGGGCTGGAGCTGGCGACGGCTTGCGCAGCACTGCAAGCTGTGAGGAGCAGGAGAAACTGTCCAAGTGCAGTGTCCTTCATTGCCTTGTAGTATATGCTACTTTGGCTAGATCTCTGTAATGTTCATATGCATAGACAAAAGAAAGTAATTAGAAAAGAGCCGGGGGTGAATTCTGCAGGTTGTTTACTACCTGAAAATGATTTAGCTTCACTTTCAGCTAGCTCTCCTTTTTCTCTAGGTTGTTCGGAAAGATTCATTCAGATTAATTGTACGTATGTGCGACGCAGATGAAACAGAGTTTTCTTTGCAATAGAGAGACATAGTGAGGAATGCAGTTTGTGAAGAGAAGCAAAAGCTAGATGAGTGACACCAACAGATGCTTGAACAAGTGAGGCTTACTTTTCTTACGGCTGATCGATGTCAGTGGCGGAGGCACAGCAGAGACACCGGGGGCGGCAGAGCAATTCCCAGCGACAACCTGGATCGAGTGGAGCTGAGCGCGTGTACTAGAATGGCCTGTACTCATATGATCTTTATAGGACAATCCATTGTCGCTAGCTACAGTCAAGTCAAGGCCACTCTCTTTATTGAAAACTCATTCTATCATGTAATGCGTACGGTGTTTTCCATGCTAGTTGACTACACGTACGGTGTTGGAATACCGGAATGCGTCATTTTCTTGGCAAGTTTGATGATATGCTCTGAGTGGCTGGTCAAAAGGATCAAAGTAACGGAAGATGCCTTGGCAGCTAAGCCGTGACTCCATTTCCAGAATATACTATCGACACAAACTTGACGATCAGATTTTCAGTGGCTCCTGGATTTACTCTTGGGGCAGCGCCTCCTAGGTTAGTGGTCAGGATGCTGAGAAAAGTTCGAGATTATGATTTTCCCAGCGCCTCCTACTCCTACAGAAATTACTAGTACTATTTTCCTTCCCAGCACACGGACGTTCTTATCTCGATCACCTGGATCTGGCCCTCCAAGTTAGCCTTTTGCTTGGCTTCTGCTGAATTATATAGGCTCAACACCGGAGACGCAGTCTTCATGTCACCAACGACTACACATATGCGCCATATGCAGCTTTCCTGCCAGAAGATCTCCTTTCATATGGTCCTTCTTGGCTTCTTTAAGGAGTTCTTGCTGCATGGTAACTGAAGTATTTAGCCACCGTGTGTTACTCGCTGACTACTAACTAGCCATCTCTTGTAACAAAGGGTCAAGGGATTTATGTTAAGTTGGTAATAGCTTTAGTCACCATGTACTTGTTGGTGACCAGACATTTGTTATAACCACAAAAGTATTGACCTTAGTGGCTAAAGGCGTGAGGGAGCGATCATCTCTCCAATATCGCAGGTTGTTATTCATATCAAATTCAAATACCAAATAATGAAATATCAGGTTCCAATCATATCCTCATTGTAACACATCTCATTATCTAAACAATCAACAAACGAAAATGACAGCAAATCTGAACTGTTTCATTTTAAAATACACTGTATTAAGCCAATGCTTTAAATGTTTGATCATTAGCTAATTATGATTTATTTCTTGACAGTAAGGCGTCATACTAAATCTCGCCCACTGTCCGAACATGTACTGAGCTTGTTTGAAGTATTGCAACATCCATATAATTCTCCTCGATGCAATTTCACATGTATACCTTCCAGGATAATAGCGGGTGCTAAATGTTCGAGTGAAATCATGCCGGGAGATTAATTATTTGTAACTTGTTCTTTTACTTTCTGTAAAACTCCTTCTTAATTAGTAGATTGGGGCAAATCTTTTGCCCCGTTTAAAAAAATAATATCAACAGCCTGATCTGAAAAGTTGTGAAACTAAACAAATGAGCAGACCCAACTATAAAAAACGGTACATCAAGTTGCGAACCAGTATTAACATTGGGAACATCAGCCGATTTAGTACTCCCTCCATTCGGAATTATAAGATGTACCAAACTACCATCATCTTCAATATGAACCAATTTAGATTGGTATAGTACGAGAGGGGCGTTTTGGCTCCCGGGAGCACATGCTCCCGGTATGTTCAAAAAAATATCACAAATTGAAAACTTTTCAAAAAAATCCGAAAAAAATCATGCACGTACCTGACGATGTCACGCACGACCGTGTCAAATTTCGCACCGAAACGACATCGTATGCGCCCTGTGCAAAAATGATAAAATTCTGACACGGTCGCACAGAAAATTTTGTCATTTTTGCACAGGGCGCATACGATGTCGTTTCGGTGCGAAATTTGACACGGTCGTGCGTGACATCGTCAGGTACATGCATGTTTTTTTCGGATTTTTTTGAAAAGTTTTCAATTTGTGATTTTTTTTGAACATACCGGGAGCATGTGCTCCCGGGAGCCAAATTGGATTTCCGGGTATAGTACTACATTTCTATCTCAGCTCAAACACTATGGGAAGGACCAGACATGGACTGACATTTTCAGGCCTTGACTATTAGTTGCAAGGGACGGAAAACCAAAATAGTAGAGATTACACCAGATCAGATTTTGTGCTCTGAGAATCAAGTCAAGGCAACTTTATTCAATACAGATTATACTATCATGTAATGTGTACGCTCCTTTCCATGCTAGTTGACTCCACCTTTGTCATCACTTGCCTGCACATAGATCCATGAAGTGGTTGCCGCGCATGTATGCTGATCATATTCATTTGATCATTTTCTTCAAATGTATGACGAGACCCAGTGGTTGGCTGGTCAAAGGCTTACGCGAACTAAGAGATGCCTTGGCTCCATTTCCACGGTATTGTCAGCACAACATTGACTCCATTCCCACAATATACTATCAACACAACATTGACTATTGTTGAGTGCCTCCGGGCAGTGCATTTGGGACGACGAGGTAGCTTTCTACAGCGCCTCCTAGGCTAGTGGTCAGGATGACCTGACTGAGATGAATTCATGATTTTCCCGGCACCTCCTACTCCCACAGGTACTCTTTGGCTTTTCAGCACACTGACGCTCTTACCTCGATCACCTGGATCCGGACCTTCCAGTTAGCCTCTGGTTTATCCTGAATGATATATATAGGCTCAACGTGAGGCACAATCTTCATGTCATCGATGACTACATCTGCACTCTCTACAGCCTGCTGGAGATCTCCTTTCACATGGACCTTCTTGCCTTCTTCATGGAAGCCTTCATTGCGGCTGCATGGTACATCTCAGACTCAGAGAAACGCAAAAAAAAAAATTAAAAAAAATCACAATGTTAATCCTAGTCATGGCTCCTGGAAATTTCAGTACAAAAAAATATTTCCGCCTTTTCTTAGGGCTTGGCTTGAAACTTCGTACATCTCTTCCCCTTGTATTTACATTCCCAGAATATCTTGTTTAATAACTTATGTACACTCAAGGCCTCCCCATACAGCTCTGCGGCAAAAAATTACATGAATTTTTTGGGTAGACAGTGGGACAATAAACCATACGGTAATTTTTTATTTTTTTTGAGAAACTTCCAACCTCTTTATTAAATAATCATAGTACGTGGGATACAAACGCCCTCAGGCGGATCAGAGAACCAGACATATCGCCCAAAAGGCGATGAAGAGACTAGCCTAGCTAGATCATGAGGCTCCTTGTTGGAGGCTCGGTTTTCATGCACAAAAGTAGCATCGATGAAACCTGCAATACCTGTCTTAATATCTTGCAAGATATGACAGTAGCTCCCCAGGTTTGGCTCCGCTAATGCCTTGACAACAGCCAGGCAATCACTCGCCATCTTGAACCTGGTGAGGTGTAGGTCTTGGGCTAGACAGACCCCTTCTCTGATCGCCATAGCTTCAAGAACTTCCGGATCAGCTATACCCTCATAACAAACCGCCGAGGCTCCCAAGAATACTGCTGTGTCAGTCCTAGCAACGGCAGCGACTGCCCCAGCCTCTGAGCTTCTCGCCAATCCTGCATCGGTATTGATCTTCACCACACCCGCCGGAGGCGGGCACCAACGTGGATGGCTAGCGGGAGGAACATGGGTCCTTCTTTCAGCTCTAACAGATTGCCGAACTTGATCAAGCTCCGAAATGAAGCTCATCACAAAACTGTGTGTACTTAATGGGCTCTGAAAGACGTTTTCATGTATCGCTTTTCGTTTGGCATGCCAAATCGCCCAAAGGGTAACACACATCCGGATCAGCTGGTCATGCGATAGTGTATCGATCATGGTAAACAGCCACCTTCTCGCATCCGGTTCTTGCACTTGACACATGTGCTCCACCATCTCTTCATCGGCCAACGTCCACACACATCGTGCCATCATGCAATCGATCAAGGAATGTCTGTCGCAGCAGTGGAACATGGGGTTCTCCTAGTACTGCCAAAGTGGGTCCACCCCATGTGGGCCCAAGATGAAGATGGACAAGATCAAGACTCAAGTCAAGCTGGCGGGTTCACCGTCAAGACACGCATGGCCTACATCGACAAAGGCCTCCGGTCCTGGGGACCTTCCGGGTCCCCGAACCAAGCAAGAAGGCCAGGAAGGACCCGAGAGCCCGAGTTCCCGGCAGGAGGCCAGGCTCCCTCTCGGGTACTTCCCCACGTCCCTGTGGATAAGCATTCCACCTCACCGCGGAAGACTTGGGAAGCAAGGCGAAGGCAGCGCGGGCGGGAAGCACGTCCCGTGGTGGTGTCAGCTCCTGTCCACCCCAAGGCGGACGCTCCCACCTAACCCAAAGGAGACGCTAGGCTGAGGAGAGGCCACGTCTCCTCCTAAACTAGATGAGGAGGGTCCTTCACCCCGAAGGTCCCTCATGCGCCTCACGTGACCCTGTGGCAACCCCTTAGCCTATAAAAGGAGGACCAAGGCACGGAGGAGGGAAAGGTCGAAGCAAGGACGAACACAAGGTAGAACCAGAGCAAGACTAGACTAGGGCTGCGAAGGTAGAGAGGAAGGTGATCTCCTCCGGGTCAGGATCTGTCCTTCTTCTACCTCCAGCCAAAACCCTTCCGGGTACCCCATCCGGGAGGTTCCATTGTAAGCCACACTATGAAGAACCCATCAATCCAGACATGCAGGAGTAGGGCTTTTAGCCTCCGGGCGGCCTGAACCTGGGTAGCTCCATGTGTCCCTTTGGTTGAATGCTTTGATCGTGGAGAGGAGAGCTTGATCTAGACTCCGCCCAAGAAGACGATTCTCAGACTCCTTCGCGCCCCGTGCCGAACCTAAAAGGGGGTATCCTATACTCCCGGTGTTCGTGCAACGAGACACGACATCTGGCGCGCCAGGTAGGGGGCGCAAGCGCTGGATTCGTCTTCTTCATCGACCTCAAGTTCAGCGCCAAGTTCATCGCCAAGTTCATCGTCAAGTTCTACGTCGAGCTTTTCGTCCGTGACAAGATCTGCTCCAAGACCCCCAGCGCCTTCAGAGCAGCGTTAGTTTCGGCTCTCGCGAAGAGAGGCACCGAATCCGACGTCCAAGATGACAAAGAAGAGAAAGGGAAAGGCAGCCCTTGAGTTCCTGCGGTACCCCGGCCTCGGTTTCGTTCTTGACGAGTCCTCGCCAGCATCTGCCGCTAAAGACCGTGCCTTTGGAGTCCATTTCGTCCCTCCAGCCGCTTATGTCAGCTCTCTGGTCAGCAAGGGAAGACCTGAGGAAGGTGCCACGAACATTGATGTCCCTCTTTCCCCATGGACGCATGGAGCGAAGGAGGAACTCTGTTCCGACGCGCCGACCACAGTGCCGCTTCCGGAGGAGGAAAACCTCGACCAAGACACAACAGGCGAGCCTCGGCAAGAAGATCCTCTCATCTACGTGCCCCAAGAGCTCAAGATTCCTCTGCGCAAAGATGGCCATCCTGGAGTGTGGTGCATGTACCACAGATCTGACCGGCACAGTCTGGAAGATTGCCGACAGTTCAACGACATCCAGATACGCCAGAAGAACGGTGATTGCTACTCCTGCGGAGAACCATGACATATCAGCCGAGATTGCCCTCTCAACAAGAAGCCCAAGAAAGCCAAGGGGAGTGCCACAGCGGGGGTTCCTCAGAAGGGAAGATCTTTCCGGACCTTCGCCAATGCATCCACTCAGACTGAAGAGCCCCCGGAACCTTGCTCACTACCGGCGCCCCCACAGACACAAAGCAGTCAAGGGCAAGCTGCAGCTAGTTGGGATCAAACCTTCATCTGCGGAGATTTGGCCCAGGGAGAATGGGATCTCCCGGGTCACATCGTCACAATACAGGCAGGACCGAGTGGACCCCCTCAGAAGTACCGGATTGCTAAGTGGCTAGCATCAGGATCCCGCGAGTAAAGCAGCTTCAGGGTCTCCGGACCGGCACGAGCCAGCAAGATTGACGGGTCACCAAACAAGGAACATCCGGGTCCAGAAAGCTAAGACAGCCGTGGGGTCTCCGGACCGGCGTCTCTGATACGCCAGCAAGTCACCGGATCACCAGTTGGGTGGTCTCCGGGTAACTCGAGCAAGTAACACAATGGTCTCCGGACCGGCGCAAGCCAGCCAGTCATGCCCTTAGTCGGCATTGGAGGCTATCTCGGTTGGAAACCTTGTCCCCGCCAAGAATTGCTGGGCAAGTCAGAATTATGTCTGAAACACAGCATAGAAGACCCGCCTTGGTGGCAGCGCGACAGAACGATTACCGAGGTAGCCAGAAGGAGTCAAAACGTGAGCTAAGTACAAACGTGCTTGCACGGGCTTGTTCCCGGGTACATCTGTTTTATGTGCTTTGGCTAAGGCGAAAGCGGGCGTTCTCCTGGGGCAGCGCCTTCGCGATGACACTGTCAGTTTCCCTCGGGCAATGGAGTCGTGGGCTGAGATCCGTGCGGTCAGGAAACGGTGGGTCCTTTGGGGGGTTGCGCCCTGTGTCAGCACTTCAGATCAGTCTGAGTGCCCACGGCTGGTTAGCGCTCACACCTTTGGATCCTTCCCGAGAGCGTAAGGCCCCCACGAGTACGATAAAACTTATATACTTTGGGAAGAAGTTATTTACATTCAAAAGCATGAGTTCATAAGCTAGTTGGCAATATCAGTACAAAAGCATGGTTCACGGCCCCTTTTATTGTCCTTTTCAGGACTTCACAGGTTCACGGGTCGTCTTCTCGGGAAAGGCGCTTCAAGATTTCCTCCACCTGGCGGGTTACGTCTGGAGGAAGCGGCGTCTCGGGTTCAGGCGCCTCCAGCTCGGACAGCAAGGAGAGCTGCGGGTGCCGTTGGCGAAGCGCTGTGACAAACCGGGTCGTCACCTGCCTCACTGCCTGTTCCCCAGCAAGGCGAGTGGCTCTGCTGGCCTGCTCCTTCATACCCTTGATGAGCGAGGCCACGTACTTCAAGAACCCGGGATAGCGGACGAAGGTAGTGGAGTGGTCGGCCATGAGAACAGGCGGAGAAGGCACTCCTAAGTTCATGAACTCCTTCACGATTTCCAAGGACCCGTGGTTCATCTGGAGCAAGATGTTGTGATCATCGCGGCGGTGGTGAGCGAATCGTCGCTGTTCTTTCTCAAGTGCACCCTTTGCTTCCGCCAGCTCGGCCTGCACTCCCTTCAGCTGGTTGGACACCTGCTCGTGTTGATGCCACGAAATCTGAGCTTGAGATTTGGACACTTCCATCGCCGCTCGCCCGTCAGCCAGCTCCTTTGCTTCTTTCTTGCGAAGGACGGTCATGCGCGCATCTTTGTCCTTCCAGAAATCATTCGCATCGCCCAGATCCCGGATCTTTCTTTCCATGGTGACGCGGCCAGCCGTGGCCTCTTGCTTGAACTTCTCAGCTGCTTTGAGGGCCTGCTTCTGCGCCTCGATCATGGCCGTCATCGTCTCGACCCAGGCGGACAAGCTGTCTCTTTCGCCCCTAGCTCTCTGGAAATCCGAGAAGGCATGTTCTCGCCTCTCCCTCTCGCTCTTGAGATCGCTCTGGAGTTTGGAGACCTGCTTGCCTAGTGACGAAGCGGCTCTGCTTTTGGCTCGAAGGTCATTTTCGACCTCGCTGCGAGCCCAGCTAGCCACGTTCTCTAGGCCCTGCTCAAAGCGGTCCTCGTCCCGCTCCATTCTGATCTGGAGCTCCTCAATGGTGCCAAGGTAGTGGCGCTCTTCGTCTTCCAGCTCGGCCTCTCGTCGCTCCAGCTCCTTCTCGCTGCTGGCCACTCTCTGTTCCCAAGCATAGAGCAGCTCTTCGTCCGCCGCCAGCTTCAGTTCACGGGCGCTGAGAGCCTCCTCCCCAGAGGGAAGCCGCAGCTCGCGAGCCTGCGAGTGCTCCCCGCTGCCGGAGGTCGGGGGCACCAGCCGCGCCAGTTCGGCACGGGCAGAGCACAAGAACTCCGAGACGTTGGAGAATGTCTTGGAGAACCCGGTGCCTTCCTCAACTCTCCCGAGTTCATGGCAGGGGTCAGCGTTCCCGAGGGCCGAGCCCCTGGGGATGAACCCGCATGCTTCGAGTCTGCGCGGTCCAGAGGTCGCCTGGGGATCGACGTCGCGCCTCTCCCCAGGGCCTTCCGCGCCAACAGCTTCCGCCTCATCTGCGACGACTGGAGCCACCTCCCTGGTCCTTGGGGCGGACCGGGGGCTCGGGGGCTCGGAGTTGCCTCCATCGGAGGTGCCGGTGGAGCTCGACGCCTCGACATCTTCGCTTCTCCGGGGTCGTTTGCTTGGCCACTCCGGTGTCGGGCTCCTGTGCAAGAAATCAGGGCAAGAACAAGGAACGGCGGCGGCCAAGGCGGGGGGCGGCGATTGGCAAAGTCAGGGAGAAGGAGTCTCCTGCGCGGCGATTTGGGGATTTCGGCGAATCTGGAGAGGTAACGGCTACAGTGGAAGCCAGTCGTGGCTTATAAGGCATCCCACACGTCGCGTCGCGGACCCATTACTCCGACGGACGTGGGGATCGAGGGGGCGTGCCGATTTCTGCGCGTTTCGCCCGTTGGATTCCAAGATAAGCACGGGGTCCGTATGAATCACAACGTTCGCCGCGATTCAGTCAACGGGACCCGGGGGCTCGTCTCTACCTCGCCTCGGCGGGTCCCCAACGGAGCTGAGCAAGGAAGAAAAGGTGCCCGGGACCCACTTTGACCTATCTTTAGGCCATGGCCCCGGCAGCTGGAGCAAGAGCCGTCGGGACCATGCCCGGGGGCTACTGTCGCAGCAGTGGAACATGGGGTTCCCCTAGTACTGCCAAAGTGGGTCCACCCCATGTGGGCCCAAGATGAAGATGGACAAGATCAAGACTCAAGTCAAGTTGGCGGGTTCACCGTCAAGACACGCATGGCCTACATCGACAAAGGGCTCCGGTCCTGGGGACCTTCCGGGTCCCCGAACCAAGCAAGAAGGCCAGGAAGGACCCGAGAGCCCGAGTTCCCGGCAGGAGGCCAGGCTCCCTCTCGGGTATTGTCGTGTCTCGTTGCACGGACACCGGGAGTATAGGATACCCCCTTTTAGGTTCGGCACGGGGCGCGAAGGAGGCTGAGAATCGTCTTCTAGGGCGGAGTCTAGATCAAGCTCTCCTCTCCACGATCAAAGCATGCAACCAAAGGGACACAAGGAGCTACCCAGGTCCAGGCCGCCCGGAGGCTAAAAGCCCTACTCCTGCATGTCTGGATTGATGGGTTCTTCATAGTGTGGCTTACTATGGAACCTCCCGGACAGGGTACCCGGAAGGGTTTTGGCTGGAGGTAGAAGAAGGACAGATCCTGACCCGGAGGAGATCACCTTCCTCTCTACCTTCGCAACCCTAGTCTAGTCTTGCTCTGGTTCTAGCTTGTGTTCGTCCTTGCTTCGACCTCCCCCTCCTCCGTGCCTTGGTCCTCCTTTTATAGGCTAAGGGGTTGCCACAGGGTCACGTGAGGGGCGTGAGGGACCTTCGGGTGAAGGACCCTCCTCATCTAGTTTAGGAGGAGACGTGGCCTCTCCTCAGCCTAGCGTCTCCTTTGGGTTAGGTGGGAGCGTCCGCCTTGGGGTGGACAGGAGCTGACACCACCACGGGACGTGCTTCCCGCCCGCGCTGCCTTCGCCTTGCTTCCCAAGTCTTCCGCGGTGAGGTGGAGTGCTTATCCACAGGGACGTGGGAAGTACCCGAGAGGGAGCCTGGCCTCCTGCCGGGAACTCGGGCTCTCGGGTCCTTCCTGGCCTTCTTGCTTGGTTCGGGGACCCGGAAGGTCCCCAGGACCGGAGCCCTTAGTCGACGTAGGCCATGCGTGTCTTGACGGTGAACCCGCCAGCTTGACTTGAGTCTTGGTCTTGTCCATCTTCATCTTGGGCCCACATGGGGTGGACCCACTTTGGCAGTACTAGGGGAACCCCATGTTCCACTGTTGCGACAGTAGCCCCCGGGCATGGTCCCGGCGGCTCTTGCTCCAGCTGCCGGGGCCATGGCCTAAAGATAGGTCAAAGTGGGTCCCGGGCACCTGGTCTTCCTTGCTCTGCTTCATTGATGGCCTTGAAGGTCTTGGAGTTACTCCGCTCGGGGGAATAACTGCGGGGCCCCCTCGATTCCCACTAACGGAAGAACCGAGGAGACGCTTGACAGAGGCACCGCCGTGGCTATAAAAGCGAGGCGCACCCCTGGCTTTTCGTTCATCTTCTTCCTCAGTCCAACTCCAGGCCTCCCCACAAGCTGCCAGCGCCAATGGCGAGAGCGAGGAGAGGAGTTGGGCGCCCTCGTACTTCTTCAGCTGCTGCGGAGAGTGGCCCCTCCACTCGTGGTCGAGCTGTTCCGCGAGGTCGTGGGATTCGCGGTCGCGGCGGCCGTGGAGGCCGCGGCACCGCTGCTCCCCCTCCTAGGAGCATGGTTCATACCAGCTTCGCGCCGTTCGAGTTCGTCGTGGATCTGAACCGCAGGCCTCGCAGCCGGATTCCTTCGCGATGGCGACGGAGGACATCGGACCCTCCGGCTTCTGGCTGCAAGTGGAAGGCTGCCCCAATGGCCCCTCCTGGGCCATGGCGGAGCGCACCACTGAAGGCGCCATGCTTCTGGGTCCGGGGTGGAAGTCGTTCTCCCGTGCCCGCCGCCTGTCCAGGGGGCAGTGCTTGGTGTTCCGGTACGACGGAGATGCTACGCTCTCCGTGAAGATCTTCGGTGTCGATGGCGGACGCGTGGAGTGCTGCATGGAGAGCAGCAGCGGCAGCTCGAGCTCCTACGACGAGGATGAAGATGAGGAAAACTCATCTGACATCAAGGTCGAGGGGAGCTCGTCTTCCTGAAGGCGAGGAGCTTCGGACGGGCGCCATGGAGATCTCGTTGACCTCCTCCTTGGCGGCCTTGACGACGTATTTCTGGAAGTAGCGTCTTCCATTGTACGGCGGTGCTCCTTGCTCGACGGGAGCCAACCTTTTTGTTGTAAAAAAGATCGTCCCCTTGTAGTCCTTGTAAATGAAGAAGATCTTGTTTTCCTCCTTGTCTTCGTGTCGCGTCCGTGTGAATGAGAACGAGTTTTTTGCAAAACGCGCTCCCATTACTGCAGCAGCCGTAGCGTCAAGGGGTAGGTGGAGCGTGGGAGGCCTATAAAAGACCATCCAGACTCCACCCCTTGCCACATCTTCTCGCCTTGCTCCGCTCCTCTTCTTCCTTTGCCTCCCCGCCCGCAGAACAATGTCCGGCGAAGCAGAGAGGGCCTTGTCCGATGTGTCGACGGCGGAGTCCGTCTTCGAGGAGCGGCGGAGGCACCCAGCGAAGCTGGAGCCCGAGCCACTAGAAAGGACGAGGTCGTTCCTCGCCCTCGGTCTCCTTGGTTTTCCCCGCGGTGGGGAACATCGCCGGTTCTGCTGCCATGGAGGCATCGGTGGCGCTGGCGACCCGGAAGGACACCATCAAGATGGAGCTGTGGAAGGAGGCCGCAGGCAATCAGAGATTGATCCGCCTCCTCTGCGACCTTGACGATGTCTTCAAGGTAAGGCTGCCTTGGTTCTGGCAATACGACCCTTGGGAAGATCCTGCGCCTTGACTCGATTTCTTCCCTTCGTACAGGATGAGGAAGACATCATGGATAAGTTCGTGGACCACGTGCACCTCCTCTGCAGCCAGCATGTGCCGGGGTTTGCCCGGAAGTTCCCCGGCCCGTGGGACCCCTGAAGATCCTGCGCGAATGCCCTCCTTCATCCCAGGCGTCCCCGGGAGTCCGGAGTTCACCCGGCAGGCAATAAAACAGAAGACAGAGCTGCACAGCCAGGAGCCCTGAGCTGGCCTTAGTAGCATAGGCTAGATATGTATCCAGGAAAAGCTTCGACTGAATGTAATCAGAATTGTAAATTCAGAATGTAAGTTCAGATGAATGCAATCCTAGGGCTCAACTCCCGGGGTCATTTCCCAAACCTCCCTTGCACTAACGCGCCGTCAAGTTTTCTGAGGAGATCTCTTAGGTGACAAGTACTCTAACCGCCTGCACCGGTAGCAGCACCCCTAAGAGCACTATGCCTTCCGGGAGTCCACTCCACAGCCACGGGTACTAGGCCAGAAGGGAAATCTGACCGTTCGCCGGGGAGGACGCATTACCCCCGCAAAGGTTCTCATCAACTGTCAAGCATGCGCAGGTTGGTGGTATATTGACTCCGAGCGAGATATTATGCCTAGAATGCAAGATGCACATGCAAAGACTTAGCTGGTTTTTGCCGTGCCTTGATCTACTCTGTCCTTCCCGGGTACCCAGCTCCTGAGCCGCTCTTCAGCATCCATTCCTGTCCCGGGAGAGGCGCTACACAAACACACTTTCAGTAGGAAAAGAATGGACCCTCCCTTACATGTCGTGAAAGTGTTTCATCCGGAGCAACCCGCAAGCAAAGTTGAATGTGCATTTCTGTGTTTAGGTTCTTTAAAACACAGCACTGCCCGTTCCACTTCTTACCGCGGCAGTACGGCACGATCAGGTGGCAGCGCCTACTGATAGGCTACTCGCGCTCGACCTGTCAGCCACCGGCACCATGTCAGCCCCCTGCTTGGGGGTTGTTACGGATAACACACTTCACGACAACAAGAGAGGCTCACGGAATTGAAAAACTTATCTTTTATTCCTTGGCGACGATTCTTACACCCTTATACAGAACACTAGCCCCTTGGGCGTGCTTAGTTGACTCGAACTATCTGCGATTCATGTTCGTATTCAGGGGTAGAATTTCCGGAGATTCTCGATGTTCCAGGCGTTGCCCTCCGGCCTGCCTTTCTCGTCCTCCAGATAAACAGCTCCGGGTCTCAGGGTATGCGTCACCCGATAAGGTCCTTCCCACTTGGAGGACAGCTTGTTCATGTTATCAAGCTTCTGCTTCTTGCGGAGAACCAGGTCTCCGGGTTCCAGTACCCGTGAACGGATATGGCGATCATGATAGCGGCGGAGCCCTTGCTGGTATCGAGCAGATCGTAAGGAAGCTCGGCACCGCACCTCTTCCAGGAAGTTGATGTCATCAATCCTCCTCTCAGCTTGTGCGTCTTCATCATAGGCAAGTACCCGGGGGGATCCATGCCTGAGCTCTGTTGGCAAGACGGCTTCTGCTCCATAGACAAGGAAGAATGGTGTTTCTTGAGTGGCTCTGCTTGGTGTGGTTCTGAGGGACCACAAGACACTTGGTAGATGCTCAATCCAGTTCTTGCCCTTGTCTTCTAACTTGTCAAAGGCCTTGGTCTTCAAACCCTTTAGGACCTCCGCATTGGCTCGCTCCACTTGCCCATTGCACCTTGGGTAGGACACCGAGGCAAAACACACCTTGATTCCCAGCTCTTCACAGAAGTTGAGGAAGGATCGGCTTGTGAACTGAGAGCCATTGTCCGTTATGATTCTGTTGGGTACTCCGAAGCGGTACACGATCCCTTCAATGAACTTGATGGCTGCTTGAGCTGTCTGTCTTGGTACTGGCATCACTTCCACCCACTTTGTGAACTTGTCGATGGCCACGAAAAGGTATTCATGGCCCCCGACAGACTTCGGTATCTTCCCACGATGTCCAGCCCCCAGACCGCGAACGGCCAGGAGATTGGAATTGGCTGCAGAGCTTGCGCCGGCTGATGTATGTTCTTCGCATAGTACTGGCAGGCTTCACAGGTCTTGACTAGCTGCTCCGCATCACTGAGGACTGTTGGCCAGTAGAACCCGTGACGAAAAACTTTACCCGCCAGTGATCTTGATGCCACATGACTTGAACATGTGCCCTCGTGGATGTCCCGTAGCAGTACTTGGCCTTGTTCTTGAGGGATGCAGCGGAGCTTGACTCCGTTGTCCCGTCGCCGGTAGAGCTCGCCGTCGATCATGACGTAGAGCTTGGCTTGACGAGCCACCCGCTCGGCGTCGTGATCGTCCTCCGGGAGGGCGTGCTCCATGATGTACTTGACGATGTCCCGGGCCCAGGGTGGGTGGGTTCCTTCCACCGGTAGCACCATCCGACGGAAAGAAAGCATAGCTTCCTCCGCTGGAGGGGCTGCCGGGTCTTGAGCTTCTGGGCTGGCTACCCGTGTTGTCGAGGTAGAAGGGTCGCCAGCCCCCGGCGCAGATCTTGTCGCGAGCCTCTCGGGTGGGATCGAAGGTCGCCTGAGGACCTCGATGTAGATCCCGGGAGGCACTGGTTCTTGCTTGGACGCCACCTGCGATAGCTCATCCGCGGCCGTGTTTTCTCCCCGTGGGACGTACACAGCCCGGAAGTTGTCGAAGCGCCGCTGCAGCTTCCAGACCTCTTCAACGTATGGTGCCATCTGAGGGCACGCGTACTCCTTGTTCACTTGTTTGATGACTAACTGAGAGTCACCCTTGACGACGATCTTGTTGATGCCGAGGCCGACGGCAGCACGAAGTCCTGCGAGCAGGCCCTCGTACTCCGCCGTGTTGTTGGAGATGTTCCCTTGGTAGTGCATCTGGACGACGTACTTCAGCCGGTCCCCGGTTGGTGAGGTTAGGACAACCCCAGCACCTCCTTTCCCCTTGGTGTAGGAGCCGTCGAAGTGCATGGTCCAGGCGCTAGGATCTTCCTTCCCGGGGAGGCAGGTTTCCTCTTCCGGGTCGTCGAACGCCGTCTCGGTCCACTCGGCCGTGAAATCCGCCAGCGCCTGACTCTTGATGTTGTCCGTGTGCTCGAACTTGAGACCGAAACCTTGAAGCTCCATGGCCCACCATGATATGCGACCAGTGGCAAGTGGGTTCTCCAGGGGGCTTCTTAGGTTGTACTTGGACACCACCGTGATGGGATGGCTTTGGAAGTACGGCCTCATCTTGCGGGAGGCAATGAGGATTGCCAGCAGCAGCTTCTGCATCATGGGGTACCGCTCCCGGGCGTCGCGCAGCACTGCGCTGACGAAGTAGACCGGGTGCTGCACCTTGCGGGTCGCCGAGTCCTGAGAGGGCTCGGCTTCCTCCACGTCGACGTCTTGGGGTGGGGACGAGGTAGCCCCCGGCGAAGTCTCGTCGGAGGGAGATTCTCCATTCCCGACGGGCTCCGCGCGCTGGTGAGGTTGCAGTGACGTCAGGATCGTGAGACCCCTGGTCACCCGGCAGCCTTTTCTTGCACGGTTGTCCCGGAGAGAGTTCCCGGGTCGCTTGCCCTTGATCTTGCTTGACTTCTTCGGAGGAGCGTCACGCTCTACCACAGCACAGCGCTGATCACCTGGTTGGTGGCAGCAATGTACAGTAGTAGGGGCTCCTTCTCTTCTGGTGCCACGAGGATTGGTGGCGAGGCGAGGTAGCGCTTAAGGGACTGCAGGGCTTCCTCGGCCTCGGAGGTCCACTCCACGGGGCCTGATTTCTTGAGCAGCCTGAAGAACGGTAAGGCCCGCTCCCCAAGCCTTGAGATGAAGCGCCCGAGTGCAGTGATGCACCCGTTGAGGCGCTGTACGTCCTTGACCCGCCGGGGCGCCTCCATGCGCTCGATTGCCTTGATTTTGTCCGGATTCGCCTCGATCCCTCGGTGAGAGACCAGGAAACCCAGCAGCTTGCCGGAGGGGACCCCGAACACGCACTTGTCGGGGTTGAGCTTGAAGTTGACCCGGCGGAGGTTCTCGAAGGTCTCGTGCAGGTCTTGGATGAGGGAGTCCTTGTACCGGGTCTTGACCACGATGTCGTCGATGTACGCTTCAACGTTGCGGCCCAGCTGTGACCCAAGGCATGCTTGCATTGCGCGCTGGAAGGTAGCGCCGGCGTTCGGAGGCCAAAAGGCATCCGGGTGTAGCAGTAGCAGCCCTTGGGAGTGATGAAGGCCGTCTTCTCTTGGTCCTCGAGTGACATCATGATCTGGTGGTACCCGGAGAAGGCGTCCAAGAAACACAGCAGCTCGCACCCGGCCGTGGAATCCACGATCATGTCGATCCGCGGCAGGGGGAAAGGGTCCTTGGGACAGGCCTTATTCAGGTCTGTGAAGTCGATGCAGAGTCTCCACTTGAAGGTCATGGGTTTCGGTACCACCACGGGGTTGGCCACCCAGCTTGGGTGGGGAACCGACCGGATGACACCAGCTTCTATCAACTTGTCCACCTCGGCGATGATGAATTCCAGCTTTTCCTTGCTTTGGTTCCGGAGAACCTGCTTCACGGGGCGAGCCCCCGGATTGACCGCCAGTTTGTGCTCGATCACCTCCCTTGGAACGCCGGGTAAACCTGACGCCTCCCACGCGAAGACGTCAGAGTTTTCCCGAAGGAAGGCGACGAGCGCGCTTTCCTATTTGTCGGTGAGGCGGGCGCCGATGGTGATGGAGCGAACTCCGTCGCTGGTTAGCGCCACCTTCTTGGTCAGCTGCGGATCGCCATGGAATGGCGCCTTCTTGGGGGAGTAGATGTGGAGCCCCCGGGGTGCCCTTCGCCCCCGGGGAGAGCCCCATCATCATCCTCCTGTACACCTTGAGGGACATCCGCCGTGGTTGCCACCGTCTGGTTCAGCTGGTGAACGCAGTAGATAGCATCGTCGATGTCGGCCTTGACCTTGATCACACCCCACGGCGCCGGAATCTTCAGCATGTTGTAGGCGAAGTGGGAGACGGCCATGAACTTGGCCAGAGCAGGTCTGCCAAGTATGCCGTTGTACGGTAGCGGAGTGTCGGCGATGTCGAAGACGATTTCCTCGGTGCGGAAGTTCTTGGAGTCGCCGAAGGTGACCGGAAGGGTGATCTTCCCGAGGGGTCGAGTAACACTTCCGTTCACGCCTTGGAACACCCCGGTGTCTTGCAGGCGAGACAGGGGATTTGAAGGATAGCCAGGACCTTCGCCGTCAGCAAGTTGAGGCTGGAGCCTCCGTCGACCAGCATCTTGGTGACCTTGTAGTTGTGGATGACGGGCGACACGATCAGCGGCAGGGTCCCGACCCCGGCAGTGTTTGCAGGGTGGTCTTCTGGGTCGAAGGTGATGACTTGACTAGACCAGTCCAGGGGCTTGGACGGAGCAGAAGCAACCGCGTTCAGCTCCCGGACAAGTCTCTTGCAGGCGCCGTTGGAGGGAGGCAGAGAAGACCCTCCGTGGATGCACCCGACAACTCCAGTGACTTCTTGATACTTGCCGCCGTTGCCTCCTTGGGGAGCCGGAGCTTCCCCGTTGCCGCCGTGGGCGGCCTCCGGAGTGTTGTACCCGCGACCACCTTGACCGCCGCGTCCTCCTCCACGGCCCCCGCGGCCACCGCCTCGGTTCCATCCACGGCCGCCTCCGCCTTGGCGACCCGTGGGACAGTCACGAGCGATGTGCCCGGCAGTGCCGCAGTTGTAGCAACCGTCTTGACTGACCCCATCAGCTCGGCGTTGCTCCCGGATGGCGAGGTTCTTGAGCATGCGGCAGTCCTTGAGCAAGTGGTTGCCTTCTGGATGGATGTGGCACCAGGGATCACCTTCACCTTCTTCCTCGGAAGTCGGCGCGGGCTTGGTCTTCTTCGGAAGAGGCTCGGTGACGAAGATCCGCTTGTCGGGTCCAGGGTCCCGCTTCTTGTTCTTGGCTGGAGCGACCTTGTCCTCGGGTTCATCCTCCCCGGGGAACTTGGCTCCTTCTTCAGCTCGAGCGCACCGATCTGCAAGCTCCCAGAGCTTACGAGCAGACTCGACGCGATGGATGCTCAGCTTCTCGCGCATCTTGGGGTTGCGGACGTTGGCGTGGAAGGACTGGATCACCAACTCCTCCTTGATGCACGGGATGGTGTTCATCTTCTGGGTGAAGCGCTGGATGAACTTGCGGAGAGTTTCACCCGGCAACTGCTTGAAGTCGTGGAGATCACTGGGAGCCCCCGGGCGCTCGTACCCGCCTTGGAAAGCCCCCAGAAACTGCTCCTTCAGTGCCCGCCAGGAACGGATGGAGCACTTGGGAAGGTTGAGAAGCCAAGTCTGGGCATCTCCCTTCAGGGCCAACGGGAACCAGTTGGCCATCATGACCTCGTCGGCCCCGGCAACCATCGCAGCAAGAGAGTAGATCTGCAGAAAGTCCCGGGGGTTCGTGGTGCCGTCGTAGCGGAGAACGTCGATCTTGAATTTCTTGGGCCAGTTGAAGTGGCGGAACTCGGGAGCGAGGGCGAGGCAGCCTTCGGCGAGGTCGATGCCCCGATCTTCCCGGCGGTGACGTTCTCGGCGACGCTCGATGCGGGTGCGCATATCCTCGTTCTGACGGCTGTTGAGCTCGTCACGAAGATCTGGGTTGCGCGAGGTAGACGACCCGATGGAGATGGCCTCGCCGTGATCGCGGTTTAGCCGATCAGCCATCGGTGGCGCGGTGCGAGGAGGCGCCGTCTTGGCTTGACGTTCACCACGAGGCTGGCCTCGCGGATCACGTGTCTTGTCTTGTGCTGCTCCGGGATTGTCGACGGTGGGAGCTTGAGTGGGTTCGACCCACGGACCACCATCGGCGAAGTCGAGGAGCCTCTCGACGCGAGTCCTCCATTCTTGGTAGACCTTGGGATCGCCGCTGCTTGGAGGGAACTGCATCAGGGCCTTGGCAGCGACTAGAGCATCATGGCGAGCTTGCACGTCCGAAGGCGAGTGCGCGGAGGTCTTGCTCTTGGATGCTCGTGGATCCCCGCTGGGGCGAACGCCGTGGTTCCCTCCTCCAGCGGTGGGCTCCTTGCCGGTGCCGTTGCAGACGCTCTTCTCCCCGAGCGAGGAGGAGGCATGGTGGCGCCCTTTGGAGCCGCCGCTCCGCCAGGGCCGTTGTCCTTGTCGCGACCGTCCACTTCGTCCGGCGCCACCCTCTCCATGGGAGGCGGGGACGGAGAGACGCTCCGCCGTGCGCCAGCAGCACGACGTTCAGCTGAAGCTTGAGTGCGTGAGGGAGAGACCGGCTTGGACGCCGCAGGATCTCCCTTCTTCCTTGGAGGCATGCTTGACGAAGAACTTGCCGATGAACTTGATGAAGATGAATCCAGCGCTTGCGCCCCCTACCTGGCGCGCCAGATGTCGTGTCTCGTTGCACGGACACCGGGAGTATAGGATACCCCCTTTTAGGTTCGGCACGGGGCGCGAAGGAGGCTGAGAATCGTCTTCTTGGGCGGAGTCTAGATCAAGCTCTCCTCTCCACGATCAAAGCATGCAACCAAAGGGACACAAGGAGCTACCCAGGTTCAGGCCGCCCGGAGGCTAAAAGCCCTACTCCTGCATGTCTGGATTGATGGGTTCTTCATAGTGTGGCTTACAATGGAACCTCCCGGACAGGGTACCCGGAAGGGTTTTGGCTGGAGGTAGAAGAAGGACAGATCCTGACCCGGAGGAGATCACCTTCCTCTCTACCTTCGCAGCCCTAGTCTAGTCTTGCTCTGGTTCTAGCTTGTGTTCGTCCTTGCTTCGACCTCCCCTCCTCCTCCGTGCCTTGGTCCTCCTTTTATAGGCTAAGGGGTTGCCACAGGGTCACGTGAGGGGCGAGGGACCTTCGGGGTGAAGGACCCTCCTCATCTAGTTTAGGGGAGACGTGGCCTCTCCTCAGCCTAGCGTCTCCTTTGGGTTAGGTGGGAGCGTCCGCCTTGGGGTGGACAGGAGCTGACACCACCACGGGACGTGCTTCCCGCCCGCGCTGCCTTCGCCTTGCTTCCCAAGTCTTCCGCGGTGAGGTGGAGTGCTTATCCACAGGGACGTGGGGAAGTACCCGAGAGGGAGCCTGGCCTCCTGCCGGGAACTCGGGCTCTCGGGTCCTTCCTGGCCTTCTTGCTTGGTTCGGGGACCCGGAAGGTCCCCAGGACCGGAGCCCTTAGTCGACGTAGGCCATGCGTGTCTTGACGGTGAACCCGCCAGCTTGACTTGAGTCTTGGTCTTGTCCATCTTCATCTTGGGCCCACATGGGGTGGACCCACTTTGGCAGTACTAGGGGAACCCCATGTTCCACTGTTGCGACAGGTACTTCCCCACGTCCCTGTGGATAAGCACTCCACCTCACCGCGGAAGACTTGGGAAGCAAGGCGAAGGCACCGCGGGCGGGAAGCACGTCCCGTGGTGGTGTCAGCTCCTGTCCACCCCAAGGCGGACGCTCCCACCTAACCCAAAGGAGACGCTAGGCTGAGGAGAGGCCACGTCTCCTCCTAAACTAGATGAGGAGGGTCCTTCACCCCGAAGGTCCCTCATGCCCCTCACGTGACCCTATGGCAACCCCTTAGCCTATAAAAGGAGGACCAAGGCACGGAGGAGGGAAGGGTCGAAGCAAGGACGAACACAAGGTAGAACCAGAGCAAGACTAGACTAGGGCTGCGAAGGTAGAGAGGAAGGTGATCTCCTCCGGGTCAGGATCTGTCCTTCTTCTACCTCCAGCCAAAACCCTTCCGGGTACCCCATCCGGGAGGTTCCATTGTAAGCCACACTATGAAGAACCCATCAATCCAGACATGCAGGAGTAGAGCTTTTAGCCTCCGGGCGGCCTGAACCTGGGTAGCTCCTTGTGTCCCTTTGATTGCATGCTTTGATCGTGGAGAGGAGAGCTTGATCTAGACTCCGCCCAAGAAGACGATTCTCAGCCTCCTTCGCGCCCCGTGCTGAACCTAAAAGGGGTATCCTATACTCCCGGTGTCCGTGCAACGAGACACGACAATGTCTCCAAGAATCCTCAGCCCCACAGATCCCACATGCCCTTGTTGGCGAAATATGCCGATGATGTAAGAGGTCTGCCGTGGGTAGCGATTGTTTGGCCAAGCGCCATAGAAATTTTTTCAGCTTTGAAGGAACCTGAATATGCCATAGTTTCGACCAGCTCTTCTCAACTCCCCTGTAGTCTGAGCTTGCTGCTGTTCCATCAAGCCATGCCTCGCGGCGAGTTCTAGTGCTTGACAACATCCTGTACGCCGAACGTACAGTAAAGTAACCTTTCTTCTCATGGTGCCATGCCCATGTATCAGATTGCAGCCTAGTGCAAATAGGTACGGTAAAATAATCTACTTCAGTTGGCAAACTGTGTATATCCCAATTTCTGAACAACTTCACACAGATTTCCACAAGGCTTATGACTCACAACAAAACTGGCCCTTGAATACAACAGTTGTTGAGAAATCTTGATCTGGACCTTTTCCTGGACAACAAAACTGGCCCTTACCACAGTCGCTTGCCCGTAGAGCCATGATAACATTTTCCTGCTTCGTCTGGGCCATCGTCTTGGGCCATCTGGTGCTATGGCGGTAGTACCGCTGGGTAGTCAATGACTCTTGGCGTATATTTGGGGCCAAGAGTACACCTCATACAGCACCTCCTAGACTAGTGGTCTGCGTTTTGACAATAGGTCGAGGTTATGATTTTCCCGGCGCCTTCTACTCCTACAGGAAGTAGGACTACTCTTTGGCTTTTCACACCGTTGTTACCTCAATCACCTTGATCTGGACCTCTTTAAGTTAGCCTTTGATTGGCCTGAATTGTATAGGCTCAACACCAGAAGTGGTCGACATGTCACTGATGACTACATCTGCACTCTCTGCAACTTCACAGGAAGATCTCTTTTGACATGGTAAATATATCAAGTCAGAGAAATGCCGGTTTTTAATGGAGCCTTTACTGGAAGAGAACATTTAAATTCTCTCCTTTAGGATGAAGGAGCTTTCTTTTAATAAGCCTTGGGGCTTGGCTTGAAGCTTTGTACATCCACCTCCCCTTGATGTACAGTACCAGTATATCTTGCAAATAACTTTTGTTTCTTCTAAAAAAATTTGTCAGAGCCACCCCTGCAGCTTGAATTTGCAAAAGATCTACTTGAATTGAAAGACTACGTATATATCCCAGTCCCAAACAAGTGCACACACATTTCCACAAGGCTCATGGCTCACAACAAAATTAACCCTGTGAATACAGTAGTTTCTAGTGTACAAAACTGAAAGAACAGCCAGAGAAGGCCCGAAAACGCCCCCATCCAAGCCCCCCTCATTTTTCCCACGAAAATGAATCAAGAGGATGCAAAATGCCCGCACCACCGCATGCAGCATTTCTTCATTGCGAGCTCTTTGTTTTCTCCTCAGAGTAACCAGCAGCCCTCCCTGTCCTGCCTACCAAGATAGTGTCCGGTGCTTCCTCATATTCTCCTGTGAGACCACGGTAGGACCGCGCCTTGAGGTAGTCAATCGCAGACTTCGCACCTCCTTGGTAAAGAACTGCATCGTTGTTTTGGTTTCTGACGCTTAGGGCCTTCTCCGTTAGCTCAGCCAGTGCAAGTGTTGTTTCTGGGTGCTCCTCGTTTTCTGTGGGGCGAAATGGTCAGAAAACACATATGATTTAGAAAAAAAAGAGAGAAAGGTGCAGGACTACTAGGGCTTCCACATGGAAGATGGAACTCAATAAATAACACATTAAAGGTGCACGAACTTCAATATGTCAACAAAACTCGTGCACACAGTGACAGATATATTGATCCAAGTGCACAATACCTTGAGGACAATCATCTTCCACATATCCGCCTTTGATAAATGAAAAACGAGCTTCTTCACTTCTGCTTGCAACTTCTGGTTTCTCTGAAGTGATTAAATCCTTAAAATCCAAGAGATATTCGCCAGTCCATTCTCTTCCCCTATAAACGTTTCTCAGATTTAATTAAAATGTCAAAGAATATATTCTTCAAGTTCAATGCCAGATGTAACCACAACTTCCGATAAGTTTGCAATTCACGAGTAGTATGTAACTGGTGTCAATAATGCAATGTACCTGCTAAAAGCTAATACAGCTTCAAAAGGTGTGATAACTGGGGCCAAAAATTCTTTGCTATCCAATAGAGCAGTTTGGGCACACGAAACATATACAAAAACTTCACACTGCCGTTAAAAAAATTGTCAGTTAATCTTCAGATGAGAAGGAGGAAATAGTTAAGAATTCAGTAGCACCTCAGGGAAATTGGCAAGTTTTGTAGCATTAGGCCGTCCCATGACCAGTGTATAAGATTTCTTTCCAGCAGCTTTGATCAGATTTTTCATTTGCTCGATTATTTGAAGATAACCAGCTGCATCACAGAACAATTCAATGTGCCACATAACTATCAAAGTGACAAGCTAAATATGATAAGCTAAGGGATAATTGTAGAAGAGTGCAGTGCATGAATTTATTATGAAAGAAAAAAATGAGGTACAACTGAAGAAAAAAATGATCAGGTCAAACTACCAAAGATATTGGACAGTGCGCGCGTATTTCCCGTTTTGAAATGCTTCAAAACAGTCGAAACAGCCTTGGCCTGAACCAATCAGACTGGGCCATATCGAACCAAATTAAATCCAACATGACGAAGAAATTTGATGCTCAACACATGGCATGTTTACAAGGAAATGTTGAAGGACGCAATGCTCAACAAATGGCATGTTCGCACAAGTTAAGTTCAAACAGTGCCTTTATACCACGTAGCAGAGCCAGCGCCAGACTACCGTAGCTTTCCAAACTCACCTACTGAACATTGGTATTTTTAATATCAAAGGTAGCGATGTACATACCAACACCCAGAGTTCCCACCAAAATTCCAATAATGTTTGCATCCTTTGCCTTCTCCACAAGGTAATACCTACAAACAGTTTGCATTGTAAGTAACAATACACAGATAATAGCGTACATGCATTTCACAAGAAAATAAAAGCATCAATATAGTGGACGAAAATGTACCTGCGCCTAAGAATTTTCATTAGATGAGAGACATCCCTTGAGAATTGATTTGCAACTGTGTCATATCTAACTGCATACAAACATTTCTTTTATTAATATTCAAATACATTTCATTATAAAGACCTCTTCTCTTCAAGCAAACATTTAAAGAAGGATGCTCAAACTAATGCTATGAAATTATAATTATGAAATTATAATAGAACCTCCTGCATGCCATGGTGCCAGGCCCATGAGAAAATGCAGGGACCTACTGGCTACTTTATGCCAACAATGCAAACAATTTAGCAGAAGTAATAAAATAACTGAGTGTTAAGAATACATATCCTAGAAGTCAAACAAGAAAGCTCTTGATAGTGTTTTCATATTACCCCGTAAATCACTTACATATGTCAACGGAAAAGCAAACTTGATTCTACATTGATACATTCTAGAGCCAAACAAGAAAATTAAGCAACCAGCAACAAAATGAGGAAGAAAGAGACAAACCTATATCGCATTTATTGAAAGTAAGTGCAACGTTAGCAAAAGCGGAGTTATCTTCTCCAATCCAGTATATCAAATAGTCATCTATTTTCTTGTCTATGGATATACCCCATGTAAGGCCTCCAAGATTATACTTGCGTGTAGACCCTTCCACATTACAACAACTATTCACAAAGTTTGCCAAATCATCATTCTGTACAGGAAAATCATCATTGTGTGTGCTTTCATTGGATTGAGGACATTGCTCTTCTGCAATAGCACTTGACGGACTCATTTCCGAACACAGAACATCTGCATACTGAATTTCATAATTGCGAGAATCTGATTTGCATAATTCCACAGTTGCTCCTTTAAGATCATCCAACGCATGTGCATACTCTAATCCACATAACACCTATGTAACAAGTCAGAGCAGCAAAATTACTATTACAAATAGAATTAATTAATATTGCAATTGATAGCTCGATAGATTTTAATAGCTATTTCACGGTCAAACAAGCAAATAGTAGTTCTGGAAACATGCAGCAAGATAGAGAAATTAAACCCGATGCATGCCTTACACATTAATTATTGGAAACAGGGCAATTGCATGCAGATGTAGCCATTAACAGCAACACAACAGAACGACCATGGTCCAGTAAATATTATTTCGTTATAGCAACTTATTGGCTCAGGTTATTTGCATATCGTCTAATTTAGAGTCATGAACTATTTGTGTGTACTTTCTTAAGAAGGATATGGTCCAATTGATACTAACTTTAACCCTACCAGTACACTATATTGCTATCAACAATAGATATTATTATATAAAATATGTCTATATTGAGATATGCCCTATTTTCTACTTAATTTTTATGTAATATGGTTGGAAAGGGTAATTTTATTTCAGTACGAAAGGCAAAAAAATCAGTATGTTGATCTTGCAACATAGTTTAGAAAAGTTACTGCTCCGGGCTCCAGGATTCAATGACAACGAAAAGAATTGATGCTTATTCCATAAACTGAAGCACGCATGTTATCATAAGACATAGTTTGAGCCATACAAGAATGGGTTTAGTGCTTTCTCTCGAACAATCCAGCAATGAGCGGCAACACGCACTGATATCTAATGGTGCCTTCCCAAATACAAAGAAAGCTGGCAAATTTGATGTTCTGCAGTTAGATTTGTTTGTGTCAGCACATAATGGCTCCCAATGAACTACCATAATAATTGAAAATAATTTTATGCTACAAAGTGTATAAACACATGAAAACAAAAATACGTATATATGATAAACAGCTCACATTGACATCACACCATGATCAAACAAAAATGGGGCACGCCTTCAATTAACTAGCAACGGTTTCATGCCAAATTCAGAGCTGCCAATGCTTTTGCTAGACAGCAGACCAACTCTGACACAACCAGCTAATAATTTGTAATGCCGCTAACGCTGGGAGAATAATAAGAAACATTCACATTTATCCAACAAGCATAGAAATTGATGGCCTAGAGAGACAAAAACTCCAACTCCCAAGCAAAACCTGAAAGCAGGCATCTTTCCTCGAATTATAGCCTGCATACTATTCCTCTATTAAATCAATAAAAAGAATACTCCTTCCCAAATCCAGATTAAAATCTCCAACCTTTAGAAAAGAGTGTAGTTGCAGCTCGCTACTCCTAACAGAAAGCAAAAGAACCGGTTATGCCATTGTTTGTGTGCCGTCGCCTACTCCTGCGTGATGACAGGCGACACGCACGTTTTTATTTTCTACACTGAAACTGAACCTAACTGAATGTCTGAAGCTACGAGCTTAACAGTGACAGAACAAACACAGAGCGAAACAACTGACGATGAGGGGGGCAAGAAGGGCTCACGGGCTCATGCAGGAGTGGCCGTAGTGGACGACGCAGTGGGCGTCGATGGCGGACGCCCCCACCTCATCGACGCAGCACGAGTTGTAGGCGGTGTCGGCCATGACGTACAACCTGGTCCCGCCGCCGCCGTCGAGCTCCATCCGCAGCGCCCGCGCCACCGGCGCCGCGTCCTTGAGCAGCTCGTCCGGGAACTAAAGCGCCATGGAGACGAGACAGAGAAAAGGTAAATGCTTTGGGAATCAAACGCGGCGACACAACTAAAAACCGAAAGAAATCTGGAGAAAGAAAGAAAGTTCGGCTTCAGGCTCTTAGGTGGCTCAGCGTTTGGTCTGTGTTCTTCGACCTCGCTGTTGTGCTGGGTGTCGGGGCTTTGTTCGTTTGCGAATTCCTGTGCTTTCCCCTCTGTTGTATTCTGGGTTGAATTCGCAATGTTGATCCCTTCAAAAAAAGAAAGAAAGAAAGAAAGAAAGAAAGAAAGAAAGGGGAAATTACCTGGAGGGCAACCCTGGTGTAGGCGCGGGCCCGAAGGAACTCGGCGGTCCGCGGGATCTCGTACCTGGAGCTGATATCGTCCATGGCCGGGGATTCGAGGAGAGTGGGCTCAGTTCGGGAGGAGGGGAGCTCGCAGAGGAAGGGGAAGGGAGGACCGCCGCCGGCCGCCGCTGCAGTTGAGTTCAGCGGTAGGTTCTTTGTTTTGTGTGAGCGGTTGGATGGACAATTTAGGGTTCAGAGACACTCATCAGTCATCACGCCCTCCATCTGCTTGTGGAGAATTATAGTTTGTTTGTTGAGCTTTTGCTCCGACTTCAAATCGTGGTTCTCTGTGGCAAAATAATTTGTGTGCGTTTGCTCGTGAGGTCTAAAACATACGAAAAGAAAAGTTCACGAGCTTTCTGTTCGAAATAATAAAAAATACTGCTTTCTTTTTTACCCTACAAATTATTGATTTGACTTGAAATGATGAATCCAGTGAAAAAAAAGTAAGAAATATTCTTTCATGGAATCCCAAGGCAGCATTTGGATGTCTCTATTGAGCCTTAGAATTTGGAAACTGGAATTGAGTTCTGCACTAAAGACCCCATCCATACACCCGATGTCTTGTGATAAATCACACTGTATCTGGCCAGACGATTGGGTGACATCGGTAATACTGAGATGGCCTAGAGTATGTATCTCTCCATCGCTTGAATGAGTAAGTACCATGCTTAAATAATCTCAGTTCCTTTACACATTCTAGTTTACATCCAAAAGACACTGTTATGATCCAAATGTGGACTCTGGTGAAACATTGAAGGGGGAGTTTATTACCTATACACACAAAATTAAATGGGCGTACCTACCTTTATTTTCATGAAAAATGCTTTGCAGCCATTGCCCATTATATAAGCCACTCCATCTTCATTACCTCAGTGATGTGAGCTATGTACTTTTCATTTTATATTCAGGTATCTGTTGAATTAGTTTATACATTGTTTGTCGCATTAGCTTAGTAAATCAAATAGGTGACAAATCCCATACACATGCCAAGTGGACGGTCTTCGGGTATTTCTTGAACAAGTTTTATGACTTGTGTAGCACTAGCTTAGTAAATCAAACAGGCGACAATCCCATACATATACCAGGTAGAGGATGAGTGAAGAGACATTTGAAATGTCAGAACCTTGGGAATATGAGGTGTCAGTAATAGTTGATTAGCCAGGTGCCTCAGATACTGAAGAAGAAATCGAGATGCAAGTCCTTGATAAAAGTGAAATGTTGCGGTCCTTGCATCTCGTCCTCTTACAGAGTACTTACTAGCCAGTCATATAAGTACGGCTGCACCTCTACCGTTCAACGATGGCTGGCAGATCTACCTATGCAGCTATGTCGACCAGAGAATCGAGCCCGGTACTAAGAAAAACACATGGATGAGAAAATGTGTCTTTTTTCATGTTCCATTTTCAATTTCAAGATTTATAAGAAAATAATATTTCAGAAATAGACAGCGGAGCAGTTGAAACATATACATTATGTTTGGAACACGTGGCTGCTTGTTCTTCACCAAATCCCCTCTTTGCTGGTCTTATGCATCTATCGTTCGAACTTGAGATTTTCAAAGAGAATTCAAACATGTGGGCAAGCAGCTGCGCAAACAGTTACGCGTGTCTACTAGCTATATGCTGGATAATTAGCCAATAATTTCATGATTAATTTCAGAATATTAAACATGACAAGCGCATCTACTAACACATGTTAAATACGGACATAATAGATGTACTAAGTAACATGAACAACAGCAACATACACGTCAACATATTCATAGTAAAACAGTTTGGAATACGCCGCACGTATCGAACGGTTGTAGAGGAAGCAGCAGTCGATGTAGACAGGTTCACAGCGCCGAGAGCAGCGGTGATGTTGTTGACGATGACGTTGGTGAAGACGGGTCGGAAAAGACGATGCCTGTGGAGACGATCCGCAACAGCAGCTTATAGAAAAGTAGAACGTTTTCAGGTGTACATTTTTCTATAAGTGTAAAGTTTTCAGGTTAGGGCTGGCCACTATCTAGCAAATCTTGCTAGGGTTAGAACGTTGTCAGGTTAGGTTCTATCCTGTAAAGCTCTTCAGTTACTAGAACTTGATCCATCTGTAATCCTACCTGCCTAGTAAAGTTCATATTTTACCCGCAAAAAAGAAATGGCGTGGTCAAGTTCTTGCTTCTTCCTTTTTCTTCTGTCGATTCTGTAATTATTTCGTTTTAAATTAGGCTCGTGCTTCCATAGGCCCCAAATCCACAATTGCATAACCGTACCGAGCTCGAGCCTTGGAAATATCTAGCCGAGCCGTTCGACGGAAAAAAGAAAGAAATATGTGGCCGCAGGGAGCACAGCCACTGCCTCACCACCGCTCGATCCCCTTTTTCCGGTCGCTCGTCGCCGGTCGAATCAGGCCACCTCCGGCCACTCCCCACGGTACAGACCACTGCCACGGCACCAGCTCCCCCCCTCTCCCTATTCCACGGGGTGGAATCGCCGTCTGCGTCCCCATCTCAAGCCTTAGCTCCTCAGATGCAGGGCATGGCGGCGGCGGCGGCTGGAGTCAGCGGAGGAGGCGTGGGAGGGCAAGGAGGCCGTCCGCCAGAGCTGGTGACCTACCCGGGTTGCTATTGCCGGCGACGTCCGCCCGGAGCTGATGCTGCCGACGGCCACCACTCCGGCCATCCATCTACAAGGGCAAGAGGAGGAGCCCCGACCTGTCGCCAAAAGAAACCGGTGAGAAGAGAAACTCCTCCTACCATCTCCTCGCACTATTTCATTTCCAATCGCCAAAAGATGGTGAATTCTTGCTCTGTGGAGGGCTCCATGTCATGTCTGCACGTTTTGTTCATCCTGCTCTGCCGCAGCCAGGAAACTGCATAGTAGTATTCGCTAGCCAGTGTTCACAACCAGTAGTAGTATATACTACTCTTGCCCTCGTGTGTTTGTGCTTGGAAATGAAAAATACTATGCTTCATTGGGCAATCCTCCAAAGGGTTATCAATCATGCAGTCACACAAAATTGCTTAGCACGCAATGGACGACTAATAATTAAGCATCTTATGTATCTCGTTTGCCCAGATTTTTTATAAGATTCAGAATTAGGAATCCAGAGAGTTTCCAACTTTATCTAATCTATCTGCACAGTATACAATTTTTTGGAACATCACGAGAGTTCCTGTCAGGATGTTGTGCCAAGTTGGAGGATTTCCATTTAATAATCTGCTCATATGTTGTGCAAAGCGTGCTGTGAGGATGCTACCACGATTCATGTTCCTAGCCCTGCTTTTGATAATCTCCTCTTCTTCTCCATCACATTTCAATATTCTGTAGGATCTGTTGAATGAAGTATTCATATTGCTCAGCAAGATCTTGTTTATTCATATTGGAGTAGCAATGTTTTTGCAGCCACAGTAACTGAACTTTTTGCAAAACTGAATTGATCTGAACATTTTTGCTTGTACTCAGTGCCTATATCTGAAAATCTGGCTGTGTGATGTGATTGTGAGGTGGTGCTGCCTTATTGCTAGATGGGGATTCGGAGGGGAAGCTGGGACATGTTATTGCCTCCAAGGTATGATTTTGGTTGTACTGGACAATCCTATGTGTGATCTCCCTGCCCTTCATGTTTATCGTTTAGCAATTCTCTTTCGATGCATGCTAATTTGCAAGAATAACTAAGTGTTGTTTGATATGCCCCATCATTTGAAACTTATGCAGTTATGGAGTGATCCGAGTCGAGACCGTAGGCTGATTGTTTGATCTTTTCGGTCAACAACTTTTGTGTATGATTTTCTGAACTTGGCTTAGTAGTGTTATTTTGTCAGTTTTCTGAACACACCTGTAGGTTTAACTAATTAAACTGGTTAACACCGCAATTCTATACCAAAATCTTTGTTCTGTATCCATGTTTTGCATCCCATAGTTCACATTAGCATGCCCAATTTATAAGGAGTGTTCGGGGCTTTAAAGTCTCACCATGTGCTTTATTGATATGTAGTGATGTTGACAAGTACTCCTGTGTTGAATTTGACTATTGCTGTCATTTATTCAGTGTGCTATTTAAAAACCAGTGACTGTACTTTATTGCTTGCTGATGCTCTCAATCTAGTATGCATGTTATTAATTTTCTAGTGAATTTTAGTGGCTTGTTTACATATTAAACATGTTTTTCTTGTTTGTTCTCAAGTTGTTGATGATCATCTGCTTATGCTTATAAGGTCGCATAAGCACCTCTGTTTGTACATGTGGTGTTCTAAAATGCTTGCTCAAGTTTAATCTAGATTATTTCGTTGTGAACATGCTCAAGTTTTATTGCAAACTCAAGTGTTTTGCTAATGTTGTCAGATCATGTTGGCCTACCGAGGACGTCGTCACGGGGCTGTGGCGACGACGACGACATTGGGGCTGCGGCAACGACACGGGCTGCTGTGGCGACATCGACACGAGTCTGCGGCAGTGACGACGCCATAGACACGCGGCTGTGGCGACGGCAGCATCGCGATGCCGAATCATTTGGACTATTGAATGTAATGGTGTATTTGGACTATTGAAGAATGACATGTATTATTGATTGATATAATGGAGTAAATTTTTTTTTGCGAAACATGTAATGGAGTATTTGAATTGCTGGATAATGACGTGTCTGAATGTATTAGATAAAAAGATTAATTAATAGGGTTTTGATTTTTTTTAATTTCTAAAATCTTACTACTGGCGAACATCCGTGAAAGCCTGCCAGCGGTATGCCTTCTACTTAGGGCTGGACATAAAGCTCGAAGTTCGGTAAGCTTAATGAGCGCTCGGTAGCTCGACTCATTTGAGCTCGGCTCGTTTTCTTAATGAACTGAGCTGAGCAGCAATTTTAGCTCGTTAACACTAACGAGTTAAACAATCAATCTAACGAGTTTCACGAGCTACTCGTTAAGCTCGTTAGTATCGTCGCAGCTACTCGTTAAGCTCGTTAGTATCGTCGCAGGAGGCTACAAATCTGCATGGCTAGCCTTATAGTGTAGCCAATCTAGCATTAATATGCAAATAACACATCAGGAGAACAAAAAATCTTCTCTATATGGATGAAAAAATATGTTGCTCCTGATGCTTGCTTGATAGCTTGCTTAATTAGCTGAATACTCTAATACTTCTTAACGAGCTTTAACGAGTTGCTCGCGAACATATAATGAACCGAGCCAATCTTTACATTTAGCTCGTTATCCTTAACGAGCTTAATGATCCGAGCCTTACTGATCACGAGCCATAACGAGCCGAGCCTTAACGATCCGAGCAGGTCGTTAGTCCAGCCGTACTTCTACTAGTGGCGGGCGTATGCGCTGGCGAACGGTTTGTTTGCCAGCGAGAGACATTACCACTGGCCAGCCTGTACTGGTGGGCGCTAGTTCGCCAGCAGTAGGCAAAACCTGTCCGCCAGTGGTAGGCATTCTCCTACTAGTGTTTTAGGCATGTGGACCCACATGAAAACACTCATTTCACGCCAGCTTGGTCTACCCTTAATTAGCACCCTTGGGACATGTGGACCCACACATGTCTAATCTCATGTGTGGACCCGCATGCAACTCTCCTTGCAAGATATATAGGTCTGCCGCTACAGCCTTTGAGATATATGTCGTCCCACCGCAACACTCATAGTCATCTAGGTATACATCTATCACCTTTTGGTCATGTGGACTCACATCAAAACACTCTTATCACGCCAGCTTGGTCTACCCTTAGCACCCTTGGGACATGTGGACCCACACACGTCTAATCCTACCATCTTTGCGACATGTTGACCCGAATGCAACACTCCTATCTGACCCGCTAGGTCTACTTTTACCCCTTCGGGACATGTGTGGACCCACATGCAACTCTCCTTGCGAGATATATAGGTTTGCCCCTACAACCTTTGGGATATATGTCGTCCCACCGCAACACTCCTAGCCATCTAGGTACACATCTATCACCTTTTGGGCTTGTGGACCCACATGAAAACACTCCTATCACGCCAGCTTGTTCTACCCTTAGCACGCTTGGGACATGTGGACCCACACACGTCTACCCCTACCATTTTAGGACATGTGGAGCCACAAGCAACACTCCTATCTAACCCGCTAGGTCTACTCTTACCACCTTCGGGACATGTGTGGACCCACATGCAACTCTCCTTGCGAGATATAAATGTCCGCCCCTACAGCATTTGGGATATATGTCGTCCCACCGCAACACTCCTATCCATCTAGGTATACATCTATCACCTTTTTGGCATGTGGACCCACATGAAAACACGCTTATCACCCAGCTTGGTCTACCCTTAGCACACTTGGGATATGTGGACCCACACACGTCCACCCCTACTATATTTGGGACATGTGGACCCAAATACAACACTCTTATCTGACCCGCTAGGTCCACCATTACCACCTTTAGACATGTGTGGACCCACATGCAACTCTGCTTGCGAGATATATAGGTCTACCCCTACAACCTTTGGGATATATGTCGTCCCACCGCAACACTCATGTTCATCTAGGTATACATCTATCACCTTTTGGGCATGTGGACCCACATGAAAACACTCCTATCACGCCAGCTTGGTCTACCCTTAGCTCCCTTGGTACATATGGACCCACACACGTCTACCCTTACCATCTTTGGGACATGTGGACCCGCATGCAACACTCCTATATTACCCGCTAGGTCTAGCCTTACCACGTTCAGAACATGTGTGGATCCACATGCAACTCTCCTTGCGAGATATATAGGTCTGCCTCTACAACCTTTGGGATATATGTCGTCCCACCGGAACACTCCTAGCCGTCTAGGTATACATCTATCACCTTTTGGGCATGTAGACCCACATGAAAACACTCCTATCACGCCAGCTTGGTCTACCCTTAGCACCCTAGGGACATGTGGACCCACACACGTCTACCCCTACTATCTTTGGGACATGTGGAACCACATGCAACACTCCTATCTGACCCGCTAGGTCCACCATTACCACCTTTAGGACATGTGTGGACCCACATGCAACTCTCCTTGCAAGATATATAGGTCTGCCCCTAAAAGCTTTGGGATATATGTCGTTCCACCGCAACACTCCTAGCCATTTAGGTATACATCTATCACCTTTTGGGCATGTGGACCCACATGAAAACACTCCAATCACGCCAGCTTGGTCTACTTTTAGCACCCTTGGGACATGTGGACCCACACACGTATACCCCTACTATCTTTGGGACATGTGGACCCACATACAACACTCCTATATGACCCGCCAGGTCCACCCTTAGTCCTTACCACATTCGAGACATGTGTGGACCCACATGCAACTCTCCTTCCGAGATATATAGTTTGCCCTTCCAACCTTTGGGATATATGTCATCCCACCGCAACACTCCTATCCATTTAGGTATACATCTATCACCTTTTGGGCATGTGGACCCACATGAAAACACTCCTATCACGCCAGCTTGGTCTACCCTTAGCACCCTTGGGACATATGGACACACACATGTCTACCCCTACCATCTTTGGGACATGTGGACCCACATGCAACACTCCTATTTGACCCGCTAGGTCTACCATTACCATCTTCGGGACATGTGTGGACCCATATGCAATTCTCCTTGCGAGATAGGTGTGCCCCTACAACCTTTTGGGATATATGTCATCCCACCGCAACACTCCTAGCCATCTAGGTATACATCTATCACCTTTTGGGCATGAGGACCCACATGAAAACACTCCTATCACGCCAGCTTGGTCTACCGTTAGCACCCTTGGGCCATGTGGACAGGTTGGCCTACAAAACCCCTAGCCATCTTTGGGACCAGATACAAAACCCCTAGCCATCTTTGGGACCAGGTCTGTCTAGGTGTCATGCATGTGGGACCAGATTTTCAGTAGGTCATATATGTATGTATCTACCACCTTTGTGACATGTGGACCCACATGCAAAACCTCTAGCCATCTTTACCTAGAACTATATGACATACTAGACAACTTGACCTAAAACTATCAGGTGGACCCATCTTGACCTAGAACTATATGACATACTAGACAACTTGACCTAAAACTATCATGTGGATCCCACAACATGGAACATATCTAGGAGTGTTGCATAAGGGTCGACATGTCCCAAAGGTGGTAAATATATAACTAGATGACTATGTCTATGAGTGTCGCATGTGGGTCCACATGTTCCCAAGATGTGATAGGTAAAGATGGCTAGGGTTTTGCATGTGGGTCCACATGTCCCAAATGTGGTTCCACATGTTCCAAATGTGGGTCTTGTCTAATTCTTCAACGATGCCTAATTCATTCATACTTTTTTAGGAAAAAAATAATGGTCAATTTAAGCACGTCAAAAAAATCACTTGCAACAATTATCAAATTTTTCATGAAAATGGATTCATCTCTATTTCAATTTCATGTTGTTAATTTTTTAGAATTAATTTTGAATAATTTGATGCTTAATTTCAATGATTAGTGATCGAGCTGTGATTATAGGGGGGGTGTTTGTTATCGTCTCCACAGGGATCAACAAGTTTTATGCTGGTTCTAAGTGTTGGCAGAAGCTAGGACAAAATCAATTTTCAGGTTTTCAGGTTTTAACCAGAAAAGTAAAGGTTCTGCAGAAGGATTTAAGGACTAAAAATTCAGAATTTAACTTGTAGCCTCTGGGTTGTCAATCCAGAGCCTAGCAAGGATCCAAGCAAGGTTTAGACAGGGAACAAGAATTACTTCAACAACTGGCAGAGATTTATCTTGCCAGCAAAGGGTTTTAGCAGGTTTTAGGCAGGGAAGCAAAATTCAACACAAAGATCACTCCTTTCTGGTTTGTCAGGCCAGATCAAAGTGAGTTAACAAGCAAAGGGAGGCTAGGGATAGATTTGCAACACAAAGTATGCAGGGACTTGTGATGACGTGGATAATGGCTCGGGTGTCTAGGGTTTTCCCGTGAAGATGAATAAATAGGCGAAAGGGCGGCGGCTGGAGACGCCCGTGGGGCCCACACCACCCCACGGCGCGGCAGAGGGTGGGGCCGCGCCACCCCATGGTGTGGCTGGCTCGTGGCCCCCCTCCGTCTCTCCTTTGGACTCCGTGTACGTGTTGGAAAAATTGGAGATCCTGTCCAAGTTTCGTCTAATTCCGAGAATATTTCCAGACTAGCTTTTCTGGAATACAAAAACAGCAGAAAACAGGAACTGGCACTGTGGCATCTTGTTAATAGGTTAGTCCCAGAAAATGCATAAAAATGCTATGAAGTGTATATAAAACATGTAACAATTCGTATAATATCAACATGGAACATCAGAAATTATAGATACGTTTGAGACGTATCAAGCATCCCCAAGCTTAGTTCTACTCGTCCTCGAGTAGGTAAAACGATAAAAACAAAATAATTTCTGAGGTGACATGCTACAATCATAATCTTGATCAAATAGTATTGTAAAGCACATGTTATGAATGAAGTGATCTAGGTCAATGGTCTATAGTTTGATAGCAAGTATATAATGAGCAAACAACTGAATCATATAAGCAAAAACTTTTCATGAATAGTACTTTCGAGACAAGCATCAAAGAGTTTTGCATAAGAGTTAACTCATAAAGTAATAGATTCTAAGTAAAAGGTATTTTACCAACACAAAGGAAGATTTAAGCTTCAGCAATTGCTTTCAACTTTCAACATATATATCTCATGGATATTTGTCAACACAAAGCAATATAATAAGTGCAATATACAAGCATATAAAAATTGTTGCACCAAAGTTGACACTAGTGTTTGCTTCTGAGATAGAAAGAAGTAGGAAAACTGACTCAACATAAAAGTAAAAGAAAGGCCCTTCGCAGAGGGAAGCAGAGATTAAATCATGTGCTAGAGCTTTTTAAGTTTTTGAAATCATAAAGAGAGTAAAAATAAGTTTTGGGAGGTGTTTGTTAATTGTCAACGAATCAAAAAATGGAAAGTACAATATGACCCCTGCCAACCAGACTTTTAAGAGCGGCTCCCATGAAGGACGTTATTTCTACCAGCAAGGCAGATCATCCCTCTTCTCTTTTGTTTACACATGCAGATATTTCACTGTTTGTCATTGCTTGACTGATACTTTGTGTTGACGATATCCATGAGATAAATATGTTGAAAGTTGAAGCAAATGCTGAAACTTAATTCTTCCTTTGTGTTGATTGAATACCTTTTATTAGAAACTATTGCTTTATGAGTTAACACTTGTGCAAAACTGTTTGATGCTTGTCTCGAAAGTACTATTCATGAAAAAGTTTAGCTTGTGTGATTCATTGTTTACTCATTATCTATTTGGTAGCAAATTATAGACCATTGACTTGGATCACTTCATTCATTTACATGTGCCTAACAATACTACTTGATCAAGATTATGATGGTAGCATGTCACTTCAAAAATTATTTTGTTTTTATCGTTTACCTACTCGAGGACGAGTAGGAACTAAGCTTGGGGATGCTGATACGTCTCAAACGTATCTATAATTTTTGATGTTCCATGCTAATATTATACCAATTGCTACATGTTTTGCATCTACTTTATGTCACTTTTATACATTTTTTGGGACTAACCTATTAACAAGATGCCGAAGCGCCAGTTCCTGTTTTCTGCTGTTTTTGTATTCCAGAAAAGCTAGTCTGGAAATATTCTCGGAATTGGACGAAAATTTACGGAGGCCCCTATTTTATCAGAAGACACCTGGAGTCCGAAGGAGAGGCAAAGTGGAGCCACGAGGGCCCCACACGTGGGCTCGGCGCGGCCAAGGGCCCACCGGCGCCGAGGGGTGGTGTCGCCTCGTCGTGCACCGCCTCGCGACGCCCTTTGGCCTATATATTGCTCCTACCCCGAAAACCCTAAAAGAATCGACGATTTCTCCAGAAGAGTTCCGTAGCTCCGCCGCAACCAAAAACCCTAATTCGGGGGACAGAAGTCTCTGTTTCGGCACCTTGCCGGGACGGGGAATTGCCCCCGGAGCCATCTCGATCGACGCCACCGCCATCTTCATCACCATTGCTGCCTCCCATGATGAGGAGGGAGTAGTTCTTCATCGGGCTGAGGGCTCTACCGGTAGCTATGTGGTCTATCTCTCTCTCCCATGGTGTGATCTTTATGTGATCATGAGCTTTGTAATCTAGTTGAATCCATAGATGTTACTCTTCATTATCTTATATGCTACTTGAGTGGTTTTATTAATGTAAACTTCGGAGTCACCTTTGTCCCAATGTGCGAAGTTGACAGTGTGCGCACCGTGTGTGCCTCTTAGGCTAAAGATTACAGGAATACTTATCATGAGTTATTATTTGTGTTGGATGTCTCTATGAAATTGTGGTGATTGTCTAGTACTATTTAGGGCGCTCAAGTTGACAGTGTGGGGTTCCCTAGATGTGGAATGCGACTTTAAGGTGTGCTTTTATTGCCCTACACAGTGAATTGGTGTTTGTTATCCAACAGGAGAATAGTTCAGAGTAGCATAGTGAAGAGGAAATATCTATGTATTCAATTATATTATTATTGTTGAGAGTGTCCACTAGTGAAAGTATGATCCCTAGGCCTTGTTTCTAAGCATTGAAACACCGTTTACAACCAGTTCTGCTACATGTTTGCTTGCTGCCATTTTTATTTCAGATTGCAATTCCCACTTATAATCATCCATATTACTTATATTTCACTATCTCTTCGCCGAACTAGTGCACCTATACACGTGACAAGTGTATTGGGTGTGTTGGGGACACAAGAGATTTCTTGTATCTTAATTGCAGGGTTGCTTGAGAGGGATATCTTTGACCTCTACCTCCCTGAGTTCGATAAACCTTGGGTGATTCACTAAAGGGAAACTTGCTGCTGTTCTACAAACCTCTGCACTTGGAGGCCCAACACTGTCTACAAGAATAGAAGCGTGCGTAGACATCAATAACCTCCTTTTTTGGGCACTATATGAATTGGACTCAATCACTCACTGTCAGAAATAGGATAAATCATGCCTAACTTCAGCAATTTCAGAACTTCTTTCTTGACTACATCTTGCATAGCAGGTGATGACTCCCAAGTGCAGGAGATCAATTGTAGTACCTTTCGAATAGAAAAGGTTGTCGAACCCACGAGGAGCTGAAGGTATTGGTTAGTAGTAATGATAAATAAAACAGTGAAAGATGCAAGTGTTTTTGGGATTTTCGGTTGTATAATTGCAGATGGTATATGTAGTAGCAGGTGGTAGTAACAATGGCAGCAAAACTGAGAGTAAACGGTGATTCAATGCTTGGAAACAAGGCCTAGGGATCATATTTTCACTATTGGTATCTCTCAACACGTTAGCACAACTGAACGCAAATAAATGCTACTCGGGATTATTCTTCTTCTTGATGAAACAAGAGTACTATGCGTAGGGCTACAAAAGCACGCCTCAAAGTTTGAGTAAACAAACACCACAATTCCGCAAAGAATAAGACATGATAAATATCTAAATTATTCATAGAGTCACACACAAGTACCCACACTGTCATCTTGATACCGTGTTGTCACAATGACTCCGGAAACTAGATAAATTCACTTGAGTAGCATAAACATTACATATGAATTCAGCGGTACGTACTAACAATGTTCATGATCACATAAAGATCACACCATGGGAGAGAGATGTATACCACATAGCTACCGTACGAGCCCTCAGCCCCGAGGGAAACTTCTCACACATGGTCATGGTGATGAGGAGCTTGATGGAGAGGTTGATGAAGAGGTGCAGCCCGGAGTGGAGATGGAACCCCGCAGCAGCCACGGCACGGCGGCGGCGGTGGCAGCCCGTGGAGGCGGCTGCCCTTGGCGGCGCGGCGGCGGCTGCTCGTGGAGGCGGCTGCCCTTGGCGCGGCGGCGGCGTCCCTCGGCATCGGCGGCTGCGAGGAGCGGCGGCGGCCCTTGGGGGCAGTGGCCCTTGGCCCCTCTTCTTCCTTGGAGATGGTGGTGGTATGGAGGAGCTTCTCCACCCCCAGACGGCTGCCTGGGAGGAGGAAAATTCGTGGTATGGGGCTCCTCCCACGACCTAGGGTTTCCTCCCTTATATAGACTCTCGGATTTCCGTCATCCCATCTAGGGCTGCAGTAAATCGGGAATATCTCGGCCGTCCGGACTCGGAATAGGGCGAATTTTAACTCTAGATCGATTCTCGCGAAATTTCCTGCAACTTTCCTTTCGGGGAGACTTCCGTTTGACGCCGTCTTGGGCCCGTAACGTGACCATCTTTGAAAAACGTTTCCAGACAGATTTCTGGAAAGTCGAATTCGACTCCAATATGGTTTCCTTTTGTATTTTTGATAATTCCTACACAACAAATAGGAAAAAAAGAAGATTTTGCACTTTGGCAACTATTAGTAGGTTAATCCAATAAATATCGTAATATGATATAAAGTGTATATAAAACATGTGCCAATTGACATAAACCATGCATGGAACATCAAAAATTATAGATACGTTTGGGACGTATCAAGCATCCCCAAGCTTAGTTCCTACTCGTCCTCGATCATATAATCTTGATCATATAATATTGTAAGGCACATGTTATGAATGAAGTGATGAAGTTATTGCTACATACAGTCAAATGATTCATTCTTCAAAGGAGTAGCAATGTACAAGATAGATTATGAAGTGATATCAATTATTCAATGTAAGCATGTTCAATGATAATTCACAAAGTGTAACATAGAATAAGGTACTATGGACATTCTTACTTTTACATACATGTGGTCCATAGAGTGATGATGAAAATCTGAATATGTTTGGTGGACACTTTGGAAAGATGAATAAGTGAGTAGAGGTAAAGCATGCATAAGTTTCATCTAACCTCCAAACTCTCCTACTTAAGTTAATGATGGCAATGTGGTAATACTTGGTTTCAAGCTCTCATTCCCCTATCATAGCATCTTGAATGATTATAGTTTAATGTGAGAGCAAATATGAGTAGTGTGCTTGACAAAGTAAAGGTTAGGTGTCTCATGCCCCTTGAATACAAGTACCTACACCATGATTACTCAACTTAGGAAACAAAGCAAGTTCAAGTTATATATCATTGTAAGTAATAATAGTATCATCAAGAGCGTCAACTGGGGTACCTCTTGTCCAGGATATGGAACAAGCCCATATCAAAATGACAAGACAAACAAACAAGATGAACAACCTCAACACCCTTTTTATTTACCATTGGAATAGCTATTTATTATAAGGTGTATCACAGACGGTTCACCATAGCATGTAAGTAAATTTCCACCATGAATGATGCATGGCTTAGATTAGCGGCCCAGGCGTCTCTCTAACCATTTATACAAACTCATTTAAACTACTTCATTTCCACCTCATTTCACCATGATAGGCATCCATAAACAAAAGTACATGATATCAACTAAATGAGATGAAGGAGCATGTTGAAAGCTTTGCATGTGACAGCACATATGGGCTAACTCCCAACCTCGAACATTTATCAAGCCACTAGCATCATAATCTTAATCACAATGGGTCATGTTTTATTTATTGCAATGATAGTAAAATGTGCATCAAGTTCGTGAGAGCTATATAACCAACTTTTCCATGGCAATCAATAACATAATCATTTTCATTCAGAGGTATAGATAACACAAATATCATGATGAACATACTCGGAATAGCATATAGCTAGTAGGTAGATATGGTGGACTCACTGGAATAACTTTGGTTGAAGGTGTTGGAAACAAGTTTTGACTTGTTGGAATGTTTGGGCTAGCAAAAGGGAGAAAGTTGACCATCTAGATGCATGCATGAGTGTCCATAGAACTAACTAATCCATGTTAAACCAAGTAAAATAACAATCAGCACCAAAACATGAATAAGTGATAGCTCTTCAAAAAGGATTTGCAAACTATTACTCATAAACAAGCTCATGAATCATGCAACTATATGTATCATTAAAAATCAACTCAAACATCCCTTTTCCAATCTTATAAAAGCATCCAACATATTTCAACCCATATTTCCAGTAGCTCTCTCATATATAAATGATAGTGTGGTGGTCTCTCAAGACTCAAACAAAAACAAAAACGACGCTCCAAGTTTATGCGATAAAGTGTTTCGATCGAAAAACAGAAGTTGGACGTGTGCAAACCGAGAGTGTGTAGGTCCAGTGGGGTTGTCTTCACATCCCCAAGCTTATGGTCTTCACCATCCTTGGATAGCTCTTGGTGCATCTCCTCCAATCCCTGTGAAAAAAATTCAAAACACCGTTTCTCCCATTTCTTTTCTGTGGGGTGCATTAATAGTGATAAACAAATAGGTTCCTTGCTGCATATAATCCTTGAACAAAAATTCATATGAGATGTCCAGAAAGTGTATAATGTTGTATGCCTACTCATAAACTCAATTGGATAAAAAGATTCAACTTAAAAGCTCAAAGCATGCATCAAACAAAATGGGACAGAATCTGTCCAGAAAAACAGCAGCAGCAAAACGTATTTTTCTACCCTACCAAACTTTCTCGAAAAATTCCGAAAAATTCATGCATACAGAGGATGAAAAGTTGCAACTACAGTTCAAATATGAGCTCATTCGGAGTTACAGAATAAGAATTAAAAATCATACCGTGCACTGATTCGTGCAGGAATAAAATCTCCGAACTCAATAAGCAACTTTTCAAACCAAAATGGGTAAAACTTGGCACTTTATTTAAAATTCCAGAACCTAAACTATAAACAAAGTCTCTTGTTACAGCAAGAGGACACGAAGAAAATCACAAACAAAAACAACCGGGTTGCCTCCCGTAAAGCGCTTTCTTTATAGCCATATGGCTGGGCTTGATAGTTTTGATGATGCTCTCATATATATAAGAGTCTAACCCACTTCCTATGCAAAGGAATCTTGTAAGAGAATAAATCAATAAAGCACAAAGTGAGTAGCATAGGAAGACAAAACAAGTGCAACTTCAAGACTTTGAACTTAAAGAGAGGAGACACAATAATATTGAGATATTTAGAACCATGTTTTCCCCTCTCACAATAATTTTCAGTGGCATCATGAATAAACTCAACAATATAGCTATCACATAAAGCATTCTTATCATGATCCACATGCATAAAAGTATCATTATTTTCCATATAAGCAAAGTTTTTCTTATTAATAATGGGATTAGGATCATCATAAAGAACTTGAACATGATAGACAAGTTGTATATTAGGGGAATGGTTGAAATTACAGCCTATGTCATAGTATTCTTTATAATAATTATCAAAGACTGGAGGCATAGTATCATCATAAGCAATGGAATATTTATCTTCCAAAGTTTGTTCATTTGTAAACATATCATCATCATTTTTACTAGAAGGAGAGGTTTCAAATATATAATCATTAGTAGCAAAAGGATTTTCAAACACCTCCTCCCCAAGCTTAGAGCTTTCCATATCATCATTGGAAGGAACATGGATAGTACTAATAGCATAACAATTAATAACATCATCATTTTCAGAATTGGTATCAAAAATATTTTCAATATCAAAAGTAGTGTGCTTTTCCCAATCATGATCACTACTATAAGTAACAGGCATAGGATCATCATCGAGTTCGGACTCATCAGCAACAACTGTAATAGGAGCAACATGTTTAGGGGAAGATACCGTTTCCTCTCTCATTTTACTCCTCCTCTTCTTCTTCTTCTTTCCTTCCTTAGGAGAGAGAGGCTTGAAAGGAAGCTTCTCCATATAACCTGGTTTATTGTTAGAAACAACGGAAGAAACTTGGGAGGATTCCTCTCTTTCATTAATAAGAGTAAAACAAACATTAGTCCTTTCATATTTTGGTAAAGCCATTCCATCTTTTATAATATTTTGTATGTAAGTGTTGGCATGACAATTATTAATACAATAGAGATAACATCCATGCAACACGTTATTCATATCAAAAGCACTCATATCTAACGAAGAAGTTTTTCTTGATAACTCTTCACACCCCAAAAATAATGTAAGTTCATCATGCTGATTAGGAGTGATCATGTTATCACAAAAGTCTCTCGCAATATCCTTATTAGATCCTGAGCATTGGAAGTTGAAATGACCCTCTTTATAGCAAAGTTCACAAAAAAAGGATAGAGGCACAAACTTTTCAGCAAGATCACTTAGAGCTCGGTACATTTAGTTTTTTCATTCCTATGATGAATACAATATTCCTCTTCGATTTTATTATTTTCACAAGGTCTAAGTGCTCCACAAAAATTAACATGCTTATAAGAAATAGTATTTTCAGAAGTTTGAGCATGTTTATTGCAATCATTAATACAATTTCATTTTCCATGCAAGTGTCTTTAAAAGGTTCATTATACATGTCCCAATTCTCTTTAGGAATATTAATATGAGAAGCAAAGGTTTTACAACAATTAACAATAATTTGAGAATCAAGACCAAATTTAGCACTAAGCTCATGAAAACTAGCAGTTTCAGCAAAAGACTTAATGCAAGCATTCATGGTTTATACCTGATTCTTTACCTTTGTCATTCTCCCAATCTTCAGTATTGTGTTGAATTGTTTCAAGAAGATCCCATTTAGCTTCAACCTTCTTACTTGTGAAAGAACCCCTGAACAGGCATCTAGATGATCCTTGTAATGACCTGAAAGCCTTGCATAAAAATTAGTAACAATTATTTCTTAGGAAGCTCATGGTTAGGACATTTGAGTATTAATGTTTTCAGTCTTCCCCAAGCTTGAGCTATGCTTTCTCTATCATGAGGATAAAAATTGAAAATGTAACTCCTAGCTAGTTGCACTTCATGAAGAGGATAAAATTTAGAGTAAAAGAGATTCAAGATTTTCCAATTCGAAGGACGATCATCCAGCATCCTATACCACTTCTTTGCTTTGTCCTTAAGTGAAAATGGAAATAATTTCATCATGACATCTTCTCTTGATAAACCTGCAACCTTAAACAACTCACAAAGTCTGTAAGTTTCAACAAGTGATCATGTGGATGGACTGTTCCATCCCCTGCATAACATTCATCCCTAACCGTTTCAACAAGTTCCATAGGTATTTCAAAAGGAATACTTTCAGTTTCAGTAGGTGGATTTTGAACATCACAAGCATCATTAGAATTATCACATATGGAAGACAAAGCATTATCAAAGCAAATTTTCTCCTTCAAAGCTGGGGAACTAAAAAGATCATTTTCATGTAAACTAGCTTCCCCAAGCTTAGACTTTTCCATAGCATTAGGAGTAATAGTGTTCAAAGAATTCATGCTAATAATATTGCTATCACTATTATGCAAACAAATTCCCATTGCCTTTTTAATTTTCTCTTCCTGCAAAATATTAGTACTTTCCGTGGCAGCAAGAATTCTTTCTTTAGGAGTAAAATATTCAAGAAAAACATTCCTCAAACTACTCCATTCAATAGTGACTTCTTCATCCAAAGATTTGAACCAAATACGATCATTACCAGATAAAGACAAATATAATAGCTTCCTTTTTACCTGATCATTATGTCTTCAATTGTCTCCACGTGTTCACGTGCAGACTTAGTTCCATCTCCTGTAAATAGATTTTTCATAACTCTTATAACATGGTCAACGGGAATTTTAATTCCCACTTTAGGTACCTCAGACACAGTAGTTTCAACCACTTTAGGAGCATTAGCATAAGCACTTTCATATAAAGCAAGATGCAGCGAAGCACGATTCATAAATGCCATAGTAGCGATGAGACAAAACAGTAAATAAAATTCACCTTTCAAGTTTCCTTACCAAACTTCTTACCAATAGCGCTACGCTCCCCGGCAACGGCGCCAGAAAAGTATCTTGATGACTCCCAAGTGCAGGAGATCAATTGTAGTACCTTTCGAATAGAAAAGGTTGTCGAACCCACGAGGAGCTGAAGGTATTGGTTAGTAGTAATGATAAATAAAACAGTGAAAGATGCAAGTGTTTTTGGGATTTTCGGTTGTATAATTGCAGATGGTATATGTAGTAGCAGGTGGTAGTAACAATGGCAGCAAAACTGAGAGTAAACGGTGATTCAATGCTTGGAAACAAGGCCTAGGAATCATACTTTCACTAGTGGTATCTCTCAACACGTTAGCACAACTGAACGCAAATAAATGCTACTCGGGATTATTCTTCTTCTTGATGAAACAAGAGTACTATGCGTAGGGCTACAAAAGCACGCCTCAAAGTTTGAGTAAACAAACACCACAATTCCGCAAAGAATAAGACATGATAAATATCTAAATTATTCATAGAGTCACACACAAGTACCCACACTGTCATCTTGATACCGTGTTGTCACAATGACTCCGGAAACTAGATAAATTCACTTGAGTAGCATAAACATTACATATGAATTCAGCGGTACGTACTAACAATGTTCATGATCACATAAAGATCACACCATGGGAGAGAGATGTATACCACATAGCTACCGTACGAGCCCTCAGCCCCGAGGGAAACTACTCACACATGGTCATGGTGATGAGGAGCTTGATGGAGAGGTTGATGAAGAGGTGCAGACCGGAGTGGAGATGGAACCCCGCAGCAGCCACGGCACGGCGGCGGCGGTGGCAGCTCGTGGAGGCGGCTGCCCTTGGCGCGGCGGCGGCGGCGTCCCTCGGCGTCGGCGGCTGCGAGGAGCGGCGGCGGCCCTTAGGGGCAGCGGCCCTTGGCCCCTCTTCTTCCTTGGAGATGGTGGTGGTATGGAGGAGGTTCTCTACCCCCAGACGGCTGCCTGGGAGGAGGAAAATTCGTGGTATGGGGCTCCTCCCATGACCTAGGGTTTCCTCCCTTACATAGACTCTCGGATTTCCGTCATCCCATCTAGGGCTGCAGTAAATCGGGAATATCTCGGCCGTCCGGACTCGTAATTGGGCGAATTTTAACTCTAGATCGATTCTCGCGAAATTTCCTGCAACTTTCCTTTCGGGGAGACTTCCGTTTGACGCCGTCTTGGGCCCGTAACGTGACCGTTTTTGAAAAACGTTTCTAGACAGATTTCTGGAAAGTCCCAATTCGACTCCAATATGGTTTCCTTTTGTATTTTTGATAATTCCTACACAACAAATAGGAAAACAAGAAGATTTTGCACTTTGGCAACTATTAGTAGGTTAATCCAATAAATGTCATAATATGATATAAAGTGTATATAAAACATGTGCCAATTGACATAAAACATGCATGGAACATCAAAAATTATAGATACGTTTGGGACGTATCAGCAGGGTTTAGCCTTCTCTGACCTTCTCTTGTTGGTTTACTGCCTTCTTCCAGATGAATTCTGTGAGAACAAATTTTCTCATCTATGCCTCTGATATCATCAATGGAATATCCAATCACATTCTTGTATAATCTCAACACTGACAATAGACTTTCTTCCGGTGCATCATCCAGAGTTAAGCTGATTATCACTGGATGAATTTTTTCCTTCTCCAAGAAAGAATATTTCAGGTGAGATGGTAATTCTTTTAGCTCCACAATGGAATGGTGAGCTGGCTGAAGAATTTCACTTTCTTCTTCCTCTGTTTCTTCTTCACAAAGATTTATTCCACATAGCTGCTGTGGATTAGCACTGTCAGCTGTCACAAACACTTGTGCTTCAGGCTCATCTGACTGCATTTCCTGCAGAGTGTCCAACACACTTTTGTCAACCACATCTATGGAATGACACTGCTCAAGTATGTTTGGCATGTGGGAATCATGCTTCATGCTGTACTCAGCTTCCTCTGAACCAAATTGCAATTTTATTGTTCCACCTTTTACATCAATTATTGCCCCAGCTGTTGCAAGAAATGGCCTGCCTAGTATCATGGATTCTGAGTTGTCTTCCATCTCCAGCACCACAAAATCTACTGGATAAGCAAAATTTCCAACTTGGATTGGCACATCTTCAAGAATCCTAGCTGGTTTCCTCAGAGTTCTGTCAGCTAACTGCAATGTCATGGAGGTAGGCTTCGGAGCTCCTAACTGCAAAATTTGGCTAACAGCTAAAGGTAACACACTGACTGATGATTCTAGATCACACAATGTTGTAAATGTTCTCTTTCCAACTACATAAGGGATACTGAAACTCCTGGATCACCAAGCTTCTTGGGCATATAATTCATAATAACAACACTGCACTCCTCTGTCAGAGCAACAATTTCTGGATCTTCTAGGCTTCTTTTCTTGGTAATCGGGTCCTTGAAGAATTTTGCATAGAGAGGGATGTGTAGCACTGCATCAAGAATGGGAATTGTAATCTGAACTTCCTTCATGGTCTCCAAGAACTTGGCATACTGCTTTTCTTCCTTAGTTTTCTCTAGTCTTTTTGGAAATGGTATTTTGTGTGCAACAGGCCTCTGAATGATAGGAGCTAGTTGTACCACAGTAGCATCTAGCTTTTCAGTTGATGTACCATTTTCCTCTGCCTTTTCTACTGATTTCTCTGCATTTTCAGCTTCAGTTGCTGGTTCCACTACCTTTTCAGGATTGGCTAAAGTGTTTTCTGTGCCTCCCTCGCGAGGCATCAAGTAAGACCTCGGCGAGGCACTCAGCCCTCGCGAGGCTCCTTCGAGAGGTTGTTGCACTGTTGCTCTTCTAGCTGGAGCAACATAAGTCATCTTTGGTGGTGTTTTCAGCACTGGAGTTGTGTTTACTCCACTTCTAGTTGTCACTTCGTCTACTGTCTCAATTGCTCCACACTGCTTAGGATTTTTCTCAGCTTGTGAAGGCAACTTGTTCACTGGCTGAGCTACTTGAGCATTAGAAATACCAGCTGTTAGTGTCTGCATTGTCTGGAAAAACAGTTCTGACTACATCTTCATACTTTCCTGTATACCACTGAACATTTCCTTCTATAGTCTCATCATTTCACTAATTTCTGACTGACTGCTAGATGCATTTTGCTGATTTGCTTGTTGCTGTTGCTGTTGTAGCTGCTGATACTGCATATTTCCTTGAGGTCTGAAATTCTGCTGATTTGCTTGAGCAAAATTCTGTTGTGCTCCTTGAGGGTAGCTCTGCTGATTTGTATTTTTGTAGGACAAGTTTGGATGGTTCCTCCAACCAGGGTTCTAGCTCTGAGAGAATGCACCTTGATTCTGAGCATACTTCACTTCAGCTACTTGGTTTCCAGGGTTTACAAACAAGGAACACTCTTGAGGTGAGTGACCTTAATTTCCACATATCAAACAAGCAGATGATACTTGATTCACAGGCACAATTGCCTTGCTATTCTTCTCTTGCATGAGCTGTGACAATTGGTTGGTCAGGCTGTCCAGCTTTGCCTCCAATGCATTTTGACCACTTAACTGAATTGCTGACTGATGATTCGGATGCACTGTTCTTTCATTGGTCCAGGAAAAATTATGGGATGCCATACTCTCTATCAATGTTGTGGCTTCATCAAGGGTTTTGTTCATGATACCTCCACCAGCTGCTGAATCAACAAAAGACCTAGTCTGCTCTGTCAAGCCCTTGTAAAAGGTTTGCAAAATCAGCCACTGCTCTTGTCCATGATTAGGACACATTCTGATCAATCCTTGATATCTCTGCCAAGCATCATACAAGCTTTCACCTTCATATTGCACAAATCTTGTAATCTTGTCTCTGCACTCAGCTGCCTTGGTGGGAGGAAAGTACCTTTCAAAGAATGCTTGCAACAAATGCTCCCAAGTGTCTCTGAAGTGGGTTGGAAGTGCATGGAACCACATCTTTGCAAGGCCAGACAGAGAAAATGGAAACAACTGCATCCTTATTGCCTCTGGGGGTACTCCATTGTGCTTCAGGGTGTTGCAATACTCAAGAAAGTTTCTGATATGCTCATGAGGGCTTTCTAAGGCACTGCCCTTGAATGGATTATGCTGCACCATGTTGATTAATGCAGGCTTGATCTCCTAGTTGTTTGCCTGGATGGCAGGCATCACAACATCTGTATTGGCCAACTGATCTTTGGGAATCCATAAGTCTCTTAACTTCTGATCACCCATGTTGATTACTGACTGCCTATCCTCTTGATCTTCTACTGAGGACACTGATGCTGCTCTTCTAGCAAGAAAAGTTTTTCTGGTTCTGGATCAAAAGGAGCTAGAGGTGAATCTTCAGACTGCATTCACCAATTTCAGACACTGCATAAAGGAGATCATGATTTCCTCTACACACAGTCACAAACAAGAACTTTTATCAAGGGTTAGTGAACTAAATCCCCTAATAACAATTCTAGTTTCAGATCACAGGACATAAAGCATCTCAAACATGTAGATCATGCATAAAGTTCATCAATTTCCTCACACAGCCTAGTCTACTGCACTGCAAAGTTCCAAACATAAGTTAATCCCCGGCAACGGCGCCAATTTTGATCGAGCTGTGATTATAGGGGGGGTGTTTGTTATCGTCTCCACAGGGATCAACAAGTTTTATGCTGGTTCTAAGTGTTGGCAGAAGCTAGGACAAATTCAATTTTCAGGTTTTCAGGTTTTAAACAGAAAAGTAAAGGTTCTGCAGAAGGATTTAAGGACTAAAAATTCAGAATTTAACTTGTAGCCTCTGGGTTGTCAATCCAGAGCCTAGCAAGTATCCAAGCAAGGTTTAGACAGGGAACAAGAATTACTTCAACAACTGGCAGAGATTTGTCTTGCCAGCAAAGGGTTTTAGCAGGTTTTAGGCAGGGAAGCAAAATTCAACACAAAGATCACTCCTTTCTGGTTTGTCAGGCCAGATCAAAGTGAGTTAACAAGCAAAGGGAGGCTAGGGATAGATTTGCAACACAAAGTATGCAGGGACTTGCCTTACACACACGGATCAAGACACACAACAAGTAGATCATGCAAATATTCAGAAAAGACAGAGAATTGTGTCACTCAAATCACTGCAAATGCTAAATATCACAAGCCCTACTTACAGATGGATGATCTACTCAGTTCAACACAAGATTACACAGAGGAATGGGGAGAAATCCTTGGCTAGAGCTCACTGAAACACTGTCGAAGCAGAGGAAGCAGAGGAGTAGACAGGGGTGGATGCAGAGTTGCAGTTCTTGTGCTTCAGATCACCAAGGCCTTGTGCTTCTTCTCCTGATCTCCATGTTCATCTTGATCTTGCTCTTCTTGTTCTTCTTCTTGATGTTCTTGAGGAGTTCTTGGTGTTTGGTGGTAAAGTAGCAGAGAAGGTGGTGTTGTGGTGGTTGTCGATGGATGGGAGTGAGGTGGATGGATGGGAATGGAATGGGAGATGAGATGGGATGGGATGAGATATGGATGCTGTGGTGGTGTGGTGCCTTTTATGGACCTTTTCCAACTGTGGTGGAGGTGTGACCCGAGGTGGAGAGGTGGTGAAGCTTCCTCTACTTTCCTGCACATGGGGTGTCTCCACACTTTTGCACTTTTTGGGTTTCTTGGCCTCCAAGTTGATTCTTTCCCTCTCTTCTGGTTCAAACATATTTGAATTGCTTCTTATCTTCTCATGGGACCTTGTACTACCACACATGTGCATTGCATCTTTGGAAACTGGAGAACTTGAGTTGTCAGCCCAGTGGAACCAGGGTACTACGGCTGGCCTGCTCAGGATTCTGTTAAGGATCAGGCGTTCCAGCCTGATGAGCCTCGGGAGGACCTTTCCCTCGAGAGGCCTCTCCCAACAAGAATATCACAAGTCCTGGCGCATGTCTGCGCCTCTCTCGCGAGGCCCCCTCGCGACGTCTGCGCCTCCCTCGCGAGGCATCAAGTGAAGACCTCGGCGAGGCACTCAGCCCTCGCGAGGCTTCAAGTAAAGACCTCGGCGAAGCACTCAGCCCTCGCGAGGCTCCTTCGAGCGGAAGAAAGCTCTGCCACACTTGTGTATTGGCCTGGGTCACTTCTGAACATCTTAAATTGCATCTTCTGAAGAATTGTGTGCCTTTGCGCACTGAACTGCAAAATGGATGAAAAGCACTGTAAAATGCAGATAAAATGCTTCACTGGTTGTTGATGCAGTGAGGTTTTTGGGGTTTTAGGGCTATGAATAATGCATAAAAATGATGATGATCAATTAGTACGTCAAAGAACCTATAGCGACATGTCGTGTGTGCCCCTTATGTATGGTGGTTGTACACGCATAGAGACAAAGTTAGCTCAGTGGCATGGTTTCTTGTGCCGCATGGGTGAGACCCAGGTTCAAGTCTCCGTAGCCACCAATATTTGTTGCATTTTTTCCCATTGGCCTGCTCGGCGCACACACCCGCAGCACTGCACACACACCATAGTTTAAAAAAGCGGATCGGTAATCAAACCGGTGAGGCTGTCGGTTCAGGTTTTTACTGGTCGGACAGCTGGTTCACCGTTCAATGTCTGGTTTTTTAGTTACAAAGTAATGTATTGTTGTTATAAATTCTTTAGTAAATAAATAATTATGTATTCAAAAATATTTCAGATTTACAATTTGGCATTATAATAACATAACATTAGTCAACAAATGAGGAGCAACTTGCAACTCTCAAACACCGAGACGCAAGCAGCAGTTCAGCAAAGCTAACAACAGCCATATATGATCAAAAGAAAAAGAAAAGAGGACAAAAAACCAGCAGCAACAGCCATATATGATCAAAAGAAAAAGAAAAGAGGACAAAAAACCAGCAAGAGCCAATGTGCCAAGCAGCGACACGCATGACCCAAGTAGCTGCCACGCGTATTCTGCATGCAGCACAAAGCCTTAGGTATTTCCTATTTTGCATATTTACTTATTTAGTGCTACCGTCTAGGTAACAGAACAAAAAAGACCTGTATCATTTTGTTGCATCAACGAACCGTAGGTTGGCTTGTCAAATGGAACCAGTCCGTCTCTCTAGGTTGGTGGTTCAAATCCCCAAGGCCTCAATTTAATTTTTCGAACGCTAACACTAGTGAACCGGTTGGACCGGAATGCGCGGTTTGTCTGAAAACCGGTGGTTAGACCGCGGTTCGAGCGGTTTAATCGTCTGAAGAAATTCAGCTAACTATGTTTATATAGGCTTTGATCTATTCCAATCACAAACTGACATGTAGCCTAGTGGCTATGCTCCCTATGTATCAGAACCTGGGAGACCCAGGTTCAAATCCTGGTGGCTACATATTTTTGTATCCGGCTTGGCTAAATATTTTTCAATCTTCCAGGCTCGGCTCGACCCGAGCTGAGTTAGCTTGGCCCCTAGTAAGCTTAAATCCTAGCCGTCCTTATGTTTCTGCTCATGATAACCTTTCGCCCTTGGGGCCTATGGAAGCACAAGCCTTTAAATTATATGTCCACTAGGAGAGTACTTTCCCTCGGTGTCTTAAAACGCCCGTACACATCCTGTCCAATATTGTTGTCTTGTATGTTTCCGAGAGAATTTGAATGAGATGTTTTTTAAGGATGCTCTTGTAAGGATGTACGTGTGTATCTCTCCCCTGGGAGATCGACATAGCTCTATTAACAAAAAATCAGCTTAGTGTTGACGACCACCAAGAAGGCAAGAAGCGGTAATATATAGGTAGTCAAACCATGTGCCAAAAGTGTGCCACGCAACTGAGGAAGATTAGGTGATCTCCCGTCCTGCGCCTCATGCTGCGGAGTGGATCACGTATCCATGTTATTTCAGGCTATCATTATATATGCACCATGTGTTTTGTGCACGTACTCCGTACAGCTTAAATTAAATGTCACTAGCACACCTACGGTAGCTCATGCGCATTCACCTCTTGAAAGAAAAAAAAAAGATGCACCACCAGCCACCGGTCAAGAGAATAAGTTTTTACCCATATATATCCACCATATCTTTGTCCTAACATAGTAACATGAACAGAAAGTCACATCTTCGTACAGCTTCAAGTAGTAGTGATCACATGAACATATCAAAGAGAGAATGAGGGATGCTCAAGGAGAGCGAGGTTAAGAAGACGCGGGAATGGGAGGTGTCAAGAACAACAACGGATGTGTTTCTCACTGGGTAGATTTCTGTCTAGCATCGATGATAGTGACATCTTGAGACTCATTAGGTAAGGGCAGATTTACCGACCGGGCACCCTGGCCACCTTTCCGGGCTCGACGACGCCACTTAGGTAGACTCGTACAAGCTGCCGGAACGATCATATGCGATGTACAGGGAAGAACTTTTGACGTTAGCTGGGAAACATTTTTTGAGAAAGCGTTGTGTATGGCTTTGATAAATTCCTAGCTGCAATTGGTGGTTCTGGGCCGATCAGTGACCAGATGAGTTCCAGGATTTGGCGCCTACAACGATATTGCGCGTATGCGAGCTGCAAACCTTTTGTAGTAACGAACTTAGTGTGAGGAATGATGTAGTGATATGGCTGTAGCCCCTGTGACCAATTGCACCAACAAAAATATCACAAGAAAAGCGAAAACTTCTCTTTTTGTGTGTGTTAAAAGAGCAGCCGAAGGCCAAAACGGAGGATACGCCAAGCTCATGTAGTCATGTGTATTTAATTTTTTTTTAATGTAGTCATGTGTAGTGACCCCTCTTGTCATCTTGTCTCTAAACACTGAAATTCGAAAGTTTGACGATTAGCTATTAAAGCGGTATATTATGTCCTTACGACATTGTTACTTTGCAAGGCAATTTTGAATTAGCAAATTACTGTGGGATGTAAAATACACATAGAGGGGAAAAGGATCCTAGGGTTGTTAGTTCAGTTGGAAAATATGAATTAGTAGTGTAAGGTCGATTTAGTTCGGAGAAAGGTAAGGGGTAGAAAGTTCTATGAATCTTTCCAGTTTTGGTCATGTTCAAGTGGCGCAATGACAATACTAGAAATAACGAGTTCACCTAGCACGTATACCTCCGGTGAACATGGCAAAAACCATAGGAACAATGTTCCCGGGAGGTCAACGTGTCGCTTTTGTACATGCTTGGTTGGCAACGAGTTATTTGATGGATTCACAACGAGAAACAAAGCGGAAAGTCAAAACGGAGACCGAGTTTAGCTCTTTATTTTTCAAAAAAATTAAAATCATATTTAAAGTTTAATAAAATCTAAAAAACAATCCTGAATCTAGATGATGTTATATTGTATCAACGTGCAAAATCTTAATGCAAAATAATTTATATTTAAGTCTGCACAAAATAAAAAAATACTTTGATTTTGGAGAGTTAAAATTTTGCACCGTTCACTACTTCAAATTCAGATTTTATCATTTTTACACAGCCCAAAATACAACATATTTCTATGTGATTTTTTACACGTTGATACAATACGACATAATCTATATTCAGAATTGTTTTCATTTTTTGAAACTCTAAAATATGATTGGGCTGTTTCTTCTCTTTTACCAGCGAGATCTATTTGTTTGGTACAAATTTTAGGGTGGTTGGCACTTTTAGTAACCGTCCATCCACCCTGATCTAGCGGTGGTAAAATACGCGGTACCAAACTGACGGTACCAGACGATACCAAAAGCATGGGGCCGGTAAAAAATAAGGTAGGACCGGTACCAAATCTACGTGAAAACACTAAAAAAAAGTATTGGAAAAATTACGGCCGTACCACTAGCCCATAGATTTTCTCGACCTATGACCTTCGAGTGGCCGCGCCGGATGGTCACATCATGCAAACGCTTTCTCCAGCTTGCCATGGGCACGGTGGCGCACATCCACTGCCGCGCTCAGTCGGCCTCTTCGCAAGCCCGCGCCCGCGCCCGCTGGGCGTCTGTGGTGTGCAATGTGCATGGCCCCCAAAATCTCCTCCTTGCCATCGTCGGTCGTGGCGGCGTCGTCCGGGCCAGCCATTAGACTGATTGACGACAGCTCCAGCTTCGTCATCGCGCAAAATTCGTGGGAGGCCGAGAACAACCGTGGTAGTCAGCAGAGCCTAGGTGGCTGCCGGAAGTAACTGGAAACAGGATGCCTCGGAAAGGCAGGAGGCATGTCCCAAGCGCACCCCATGTCCTTGAATCACACTTGTCCTTCAGTCGAACACAGTGCATGCAGTAAGATTTTTGAACAAAATGCATTTTCGATCTTACTACCCTTTACTACTTGATCCTATAGTCCTTGTAGGAACCAAGTTGGACACACAGTGGCGGGCGCGTTTGATTGGAAATGCAGCGATCCGCCGGGAACACCATCGGCATGCAACAGAGCACGCCCTAGCCATCACCACGCGCGGAAACGTCGTGGCATACCCATTCCACACCATTTCTAGCTCAAATGTAGATCTTGCCATTATAAACTAGATTTTCAAAATATATTCGAACTTTTCTTTAAGAAAATTGTTTTCTCTATGGCAATGGTTGCAAAGTCACACTTCAAAAAAAAAATGATTGCAAAGTGCCACGAGCCATGGTCTCAATCTTAGTAAGTCCGAGCCGAGGCAGCGCGGAAGGAGGCGGCGGAGGACGTCGTCAAGCAGGTCATCGGGACTCGGGTAGCAGCAGGTCGTCCCGATCTCACATAGGCACAGGTTTCATCTAGCTGCCTCTAATACAGCCGTACGAACAAGCTTCACTTCATTACACAACGCGCACAGCCACATGCACGTCCACAAGTCTACCCTTTCGCAAATATATAAAATTAAATTAATCCATTGTTTAAATCAACGACTAAAAAAATTCATGCTCAACGGTACCGGACAGTACCCGGGTACCGTCCCAATCACTGTAAAAAAGCTCTTTGTTTGGATCATGGTTTTAGTTACCGGTCGGTAAATCCGGTTACCGCCCGGTAACCGGGTTTCCCGAGCACCCACAGGAAAGGTGCATACCGGTCAAAAAATCTAGAGATTTTTCATTTTTTTTTGAATTTGAACACCAAATGCTAGCTAAATATAAGGTAAACTCCTACAATTTTCAACCTCGAAGGCGTAACGCAGTGGTTGCCATGCATTGCTCCCTTCAGCAGGTCGTCGTGGGTTCGAGTTTGCTGTCCCGTATCATTTTTTTAATTATTTTTCTTTCTATGTACTGATTAAATCTCCATAATATGTAAAAAGAGTAATAAAAATGGAATACTCCAAGGTTCGAACCTATGACCTTCACTGTGCGTACGCAAGGTAATCTAAGCTACACTATCTGATGTCTAGTTTCTCTATCTATCTATCTATATATATATATATACTTATCTATACTATTATTAAAAGAGCAAACTTGTGTTGATACATTGAATCTGAGCCCTTCAATATTTGGCCAACGGTCCAGATCGCTCCAATGTTTGACAACTCAACATAAATCCACTTTTGCCCGTTTTACCCTCCCACCAAATCACATAATACTGCTAATGCCATCATACCGGTTCGTTTTATTACGTTTCGTGATAATTACGAGATTTACCACCGCTAAAAGAAATTAAAAAACAGAACTTCCTGACGGGGCCGGTGGTCCGCTGTGCGCCGTCGCAGCCACCCGCTTCTCCACACGCACCTACGCCATCCGCTCTCTGACTCGCTCCTCCCGACGGGACTCGCAGCGGCCACCGGCGAGAAGCCCCGAGGACGTGCCTCCTCCTGCTACCTCTCCATGGGATGCTGTAGTACCTTTAAGTAGCCCCCAGATCGCCTCCCGACGCCGGGCGTACTAGGCCTCCTCTTGCGGCAGCGGCTGCGGTGGCCGAACTAGCCAGCGACGTTGGTCTTCTGTGCGAAATAGGCGCTGAAGTTCCAGCTCATGGCCCTGCTGGCCCTGCCGCAGGCCGTGTGCCAGGAACCCAGTACCACCTCCAAGCTATCCATGGGCCTCGGCTGCCGATGTGCACACCGCGCACTGCCGTACGCGGATGAAGCCGGACAGGAACGGCTGCATCATCCCGTCAGGTAAAGGCAGAGGAAATTTTTAGGTGGGTCAATCTCTAGCCTGACAATCCCTTCAAAGAATGTATACTCTTATTCAGTTTGTTGAATCATAAAAAATGAAATATGAACCGACTGTGATCTAAAGTCTGCATCTCATGTAATTATTGGCCAAGAGAATACGACTGATTATTGGGTTTGATCTTCAGATATCTTCGATTTGCCTGCTATTTGATTTCTAGAGAATTTCATCAGGTCTGTGACTTTCGTGCTTGTTGGAGAACATGCTTATTTGTTTGTCTTTTACATATTTACTGCGATAAAAATGACTTAAAATTGTTTGAAAAGTCGGTTGATCCAGGTTTTTGCAAAGGTACATATATTAATCCCCACTTATATAAATAGGAAGTCAATTTTCTTGATTGTTGGTTTGTGAGAATACTTTTGAATCAGGTGCTGTCTTATTGACATCATAATTTGATAATATTTATTGATCGTGTTTCACAAAATGAATTCAGATTTGTGCTCCTCCTTCCTTGCCTGGGGGTGTAGTTTCTCTAGCGCCACGTGAATCCCATGGCGCTAAGAGCATATTCCACGACGGCAGCAATGAGGATGGCGACAACCTTCATATTGGTTGCCTGCTTCTTGCACTCTTTCTCTTCCCCCTCTACATGCATGTGATGATGTTTGAGGCAGTGCCGTCGCTAAATGTCGCGCCGAAGGATACGAGTGTCAGAGTGTGACATTGAGGACATGACAATTTTTTCGCCAAAAATCCGACCAAGCAACACACCTTCATTGCCATGCACCCGTTCTGTTGGCTTCGTTGTGATATTTGTGTGCTCCATGATGATTACATAAGTTTCATTCTCTTTGCAATATAAATCCATAACTGATGCAAAAGTGTAAAAGAAGTAATCCGTGTCGACCCTGATACGTCTTTACTACTTGTAAATTGTCCTTTTAATTATGAAGACGTGCATTGCACGTACATGCCAACTAGTATATATATATATATTATATATATATATACTTATACTATCTAAAAAGCACGAAGTTTCCCTTCGTCAAGCCTCTCGATTTGTTTTTTTTCTTCACACATTTTCTCCACATATTTTCCTTCGTCAAGCCACCGTCCTGTTGTCAACAAGTTTTTTTTTTCCACGTCATCTCCTCGTCACCGGCTTTTTAGCAGGAAATCAATTGGCCAATCAGCCTTAATTACACGGCCAATCAATCGCCCTCTCAATCAGCATTGGTGACACACCCAATCCAGCGCCCCACGATTGACCCTCCTCCTGGGGATCTCGACAGAGACCAACGCATCCCTTGACGGCCATGCGGTTACGAGCAAGGCGGTACGTACGACGGTGGCCCTCGGCGCCGCCCCCGGCCGGCGGGAGAACCTCACCCTGCTACGCCGCCTCTCCATCCTCCGCGTCGCGAGGTTCACGGTCGACCGATCGCTTAGCTGCGCTATGCGTCTCCCTCTTCCGCGCTGAGGTTCAATCATTGAGCAGACACTCCCGGTGATGGAGATCGTCGTGCCCGGCCAGAACGCCCTAGAGAAGAGCTAGCAGGAAACAGCACCCATGCGTGGCTTTTATAGCCTGGCTATGTGCCTATGTCAGATCCGGTGGCCAATGAGTCGTCGTACATGCCGTTGTCATCAGCCATGGCACTGTCGAGATCCACCTCAGACTCGAGAAAAAGAGGCGACGAGATCCATCAGAACCTCCCGGTATATTTTTTTGCGGGGGGAACCTCCCGGTATTTTTGCAGTTCAGTTTGCCGGACTATCACTGTTAGTTCAGTTAAAAGTACGAGACCTATCAGAACCATCAAGTTAGTTCAGCTTTGTCACATAGTTACACAATTGTCTTCAGTTTTCTATACGAAATCAAGTTCCTTACTCTCGCTTACTCTATCCTTAAACTCAGGTCAAGTGTGGAAAAAACGTGATGGTTGAGCGTGTTGGACTAATTTATAGCACGTGATTAAAATCAAGGTTGGTGCTCTGTGTCTATCTCCACTCTTTTCCGGATCTTTGTCTCTAGATCCCTTGCCACAGTAAGTATACTATACATCTCGTATTATGTTTTCCATGTTGGGGGCTGCCCTCCGGCGGCACGAACGCCGGACGGAAGGAGACGAACTCCACACGAACATGAGACACGAGTATATGCAGCGACATACACCTCGGCGACAAACGCCTCCCTGACAAACGGCTTCTCTATTTACTCAAACTGGGCACTTACCACATACGATTACAGCTGGCTTTATAGCCCATGGTGACGCAGCGCCCACGCAACCCACTCAGCGATCTCCTCGGGCGATCCGGTCAGTGGCGATCCGGTCTTCTCGAACGTGAGCATCTGTCCTGTTTGTGGACATAATTGGTAGATTATCAACTTGAATTCTCACATATTGGTTTGTCAAAGGTTCCTTAATCTTTACTAATTGGCATGGTGTACAGACAGGTATATTTAATGGCTGTAGATAGTTGTTCTGCATTTGTTAGTGATCTTTCATGTAACTATAATTAAGGTAGCTCTCAGGATTTAACCAAAATCCACTTGCTATGCAAATACTCCCTCCGATCCATATTAATGGTCTCAACATTGTCTAGATACGGATGCATCTAGTTTAAACACTTAACTAGATACATCCGTATCTAGATAAAGTTGAGTCCATTAATATGGATCGGAGGTTGTACATCTTTCGTTAACTATGATTCCTAGCACTTTTGCAGGTTACCCATGTTTGTGGCTGTGGTAATTGCATATAGGTAATCAATTACAGTGGACACTTACTTATATACTGTTATCAGATTCTACATACTTTTATCAGGTACGGGATTTAGTGATCTTTGCCAGTTAAGGCCTGCATGGATTGGTCATCTTGTATTCAAGTATAGATGCCAATTGCTGAACCTATATTTGATCTGTAAGTACAATTTTATTGGGCTGATTTCGACTTTGATTCAATGGAGCATGAACTAGATAAACTTTGAGGCCTCCACATTGGTGTATTCTGCAAACCAGGTTTAGTTATGCACTGAGTTGTTGGTGTGTAAGAGGTGGATTCAGTTTTGATCTTTCGGATAGATGGCATGGTTATTTTATGATCCGGAGATAAGTTCATCTCAAATTTTGTCTAAAATGTACAGCCCCCTACTGTAATATTGTCTGGTTGCGTTTTCTCACTTTTAAGAATCATCCAAAAAAAAAATTCATTATACATTTCAACAAATCCATCATTGGTTTATGCATATGTAACTGATGCCGCAGACTTTAGAATCTAGGATCCATAGTATCAGATTACTGAAGCCTATCAGCTGACAGGATTTTCATGTTTTCTACTAAAATTTGAGATATTTTTACATTTTCTAAAATGGATATTACTACAGCTACTTTGCCTAAGAGGGCCAAGATAGGTATTTCAACTAAATGTTCATATCTGATTTCTGGGTCAGACAACTGTGAAGTAATTAGTCTGAACAAAAATAAATCTATGACACCACACATTAAAAGGTAAAGTAAGTTTCCAAACATAATGTCATGAAACGGTAAAAAACTATTGTTATCCCGTTGCAACGCACGGGCATTTAGCTAGTAAACTGTAAATAACTCGTTCCAAATAATATTTGAATTCAAAATTTGTTTTTTAAATTTATCCGGTAACCATCCGGGATTTCTCGGTTACCGCGGTAAACGGCAATCCCGAGCCCCCTCGGGAAAAAAAAAAAATTTGGGAACCAAAACCTTGGTTTGGATACACTTTTGTCCCCGTTTAACACCTTAGATGCCCCCATGCTGGCGTGATCTTGAATTAGTTAGGTAGGGCAAAAATCTCCACAGAGTGTGATTATATTACCTGCATGCTAGGAAGGGGACTTTTAGTTACAAGGACGCTGGTTACATGTCGTAGCACTTCCATAATCACACCATCGTAGATTCGTTGGTACCGGATGATAAACTCGGTCATATTTTGACCAACGACTAAAACAAATCATGTCATAATCAACGGCTAATAAAAATCACAACGTGGGTACCGGACGGTACCACGAGTAACATCCCAATCACTGTAGAAAGCTCCCGTATATATTGGCAATGATGAACTTTCCGGCCGTTGATGCAGGCACAAGTTTTGGATATAAGACACCAAACGTGTACTCTGGTGAAAAATTGAAGGGAGAAGATTTATTACCTATACACTCAAAATTAAATGTGTACATCCCTTCATTTCTTGAATAATTCTTTGCAGCCATTGCCCATTATATAAGCCACTCCATCTTCACCTGAGTAGATGTGAGCTATGTATTTTTCAGTTAGTCTTCGGATATTTAGTGTACTAGTTGGTATGTACGTGCAACGCACGTCTTCACGATTAAAGGGACAATTTACAAGGAAAAAAATCGTACAAGGGTCTTTTGCACTTTTGCATTGGTCCTAGATTTTATATTGTAAAGAGAACGATGCTTATAAGCATCATGGAGCATACACACCATATATCGAAGCCAACATCTAGGAAATTTCTCGGCACAAATTATGTCATATCTTCAATATCACACCGGTATCTTTCAACATGACATTTTAAAATTACAATATGATATTTTAGTAAAATATCATATAGATAAGAACCATCTTTGCAAACTACAAATGTTATATTTCATTTTTATTTTTGTTGTTATGCCTCAAAAGTGTATTCAAATTTTTCTTAGTTCTGAGTAGACATATGTAAACACTACCCTTGATCTAACGGTTAGCAAAAATAAACGAAATAAGATCTTCATAAAATAAAACCGAATATAGACATTGACTTGAAAAAATGGAGTAGACACGAGGTGCGCAGTTTGTCATAAGCTATTTGAAGATGGTGGACACCTTTTTCTGAACTGCAAGTTCACGAAGCAAAGGTGGCGTGCACTACAGCTTGAGGACGTCCTCCTAAAATTGCTTCCATGCCGATCATCGCTTGAAGTGCTCGAGGAGGTCCTTTGTCTACCTGAAGCTGAACAACAATTAGCGGTTTCAATGCTTTGGAACTGCTGGACTGAACGAAACAAGGGCAACCATGGAGAGCAGCGTCTGTTTGTCGAGCAGTTTCAGTTTCATGCTAGACGCTGTGTGGACGAATGGAAAATATTTCTGAAAAATAAGCTGCAGCACAATGATTCACAGGAGGTGCAGGTGCCCCGCTTGAATCCACCTTCAGCAAACTATGTGAAGATAAACACTGACGCTTCTTTTGATGACAAAAAGAAAAGAGATGGATGGGGTGCAATCTGTAGAGCTGATATTACTGATGCCCTGCACGCAGAAGCTATGGGCCTGTCAATTGTCAAATGCAGTTTATTTAGCAGACCAGATGGGTGTTGGGCACGTTGTTTTTGAGACTGATTGCTACAACCTGAAGACGGCCATTAACACGTCTGATTATGATCTTAGCTCATTGGGTATACTCTTTGCTGATTTGCGTTTCAAGTTACGCATCAAGTTTACTGAGCTAGCCGCGACCCGATCTCCTCCCCAACCTGCCACCGCAGCGGGGCCCTAGCTTCGACGCGTCGCTCTCCCTCCTCTCTGTAGCGAGCGCCGCCGAAGGCCGAGGTCGACGTCGGCCGCGGGGCACAGGTGTGGCGCAATGGAGTTCCAGGTCGGCGGCGGCCCTGCGGGCTGAGGAGCAAGCTCGGGCGGCCAAGAAGCTCCGCAGCCATGCTCGGCCGGACGAGGCGTCAACTTGGGCGCCGAGGCCTCCCGCCACCGGTCTTGGTCACCTGCACGCTCCAACCTCCATCGTTGACGCCAGCATCAAGCTTGACGCGGCCGGACTCGGAGAAGACGGCCACGATTCGCGCGGCTCAAGGCACCTCTGCTGGATTCTTTGGGTGGGGATGTCCAGCACGGCGTCACGGACATCTTCGGCAAGCTGGCGTACCTCGATGGCGGCTTTAGCCACAGCGGCGACGACGGCTGTTGCTCTGGCTCTCTCCGGCGAAGGCCGGTGTGCCCGTCGCTCAGCTCCTCTTGTCGATTCCTTCGGCTAAGATGGACAGCACGTCGAGGGGAGCTGGTTGACGGCGCTTCGTCGGCGCGGAGACGCCTGAGACAGCCATGGCGAGAGACTGGAACGGAGGCAGCCACCAAGGAGCGTGCACTTGTACGCGCGGACGCACGGCCGATTGGAGGGAGAGGTAGGGAAAGACAAAAATAACGATTCGAAAATGAGTGGCAATTTAGTAGTATTATGTGATTTGGTGGGAGGGTAAAACGGGAAAAATCGAACATTGTTGACTTGTCAAACATTGGGACGATCTGGGCTGTTTGATCGGATATTGAACGGTTCAGATTTAAAGTATCCCAACAAGTTTGCTCTTTTAATAGTAGTATAGACTAGTGTTTATAATGTTTGTTGCACTAGCTTAGTAAATCAAATAGGTGACAATCACATACAAGTAGACGGTGAGAAAAGAGACATTTAGAAATGTAGAAACCGTGGGAATGTAAGATATCAGCAATCGTCGCTTAGCCACATGTCCAAGACACAAAAGACCAGTTTGACACTAAAGTCTTTGACAAATGTGAAATGTTACAGCTTGTGTATGTGTTCCTTTTACTTACTAGCTAGTCGTGTGATTTTGGCTGTAACTCTACAGTCCAAAGATAACGCATAGATGTCCCTATGTGGCTATGCCGGCCATAGAACTTGATCGACTATGCATTAACGGAAAATATATCTGTTTTCATCTTCCGAATTTGTTTTGGGGGTATAATATAAAATATTTATGAAACAAGATAACATTGCAGCTGAACAATATTATGTTTCGATCTTGAGGCATGTGGCTTTCTTTTTTCTTCACCTGAATCATTTTTATTGGTTTTATGCTTTTATAGTTCAAACTTGAGATTTTCAACAAGAATTCAAACATGTGTGCAAACAGTTGCACGAATGTGTAAAATAGCAACTATTTAAGTGCATACACACGTCAAGAAACATAAGGAAAGTAGGATCAACATTCTTCGCCTCTATCCAATTTGTATATGTTAACAAACTAAACATGTGGTGTGGCTAAGCTCCACTTGTTGCCAAATTCTTACGTCTCCCCTTATTTACATTGTGTAAATATTTTGTTTAATTTATATGTGCAGCAGGAGAGTACTTCTCCTTGGCGTCTTAAACCTCACGTGCACATCCAGTCCGATATTATCTTCTTATTCAATGTTTTTGAGAGAATTAAGAGAACCAACTTCGATCTTGAATGAGATGCTCCCCAAATAAACTTGAATGAGATGCTCCCCTAAAAAAACATGAATGCGATATTGCTAAATGATGCTTTTGTAAGGAATGTACGTAAAAGCAAAGAATACATAGTCAATTGTGTGGACTAATTAGTCGGTCTCGCCATCATGCACTGATGGCGTGTAGTTCACACGTTCGTTGGGAGACCCCAAGAGAAAGGTATGATGTAGTGCAGCAGCAGTTTTTCCTTGAAATATGACCAAGGTTTATCGTACCAAGAGGACACGGAGGTTCTTCAGAAGGTTGTTGATGGGCGCCGTTACTTGATCACCAACGTGGAACCTGCACACAACACAACCAAACTATTTTGCCCCAATGAAACAGAGAGGTTGTCAATCTCTCTGGCTTGCTGAAAACAAATGATTAAATACACAGTGTGAAAAACAGTAGTGATTGCAGAAAGTAACAAAGAACAGATGATTGCAGTAGGTGGTTTTATCAGTATGAGGGAAAATGGACCGGGATCCACAGGTCACTAGTGGTGTCCCTCCATATAAGATAACTAACATGCTGGGTGAACAAATTACAGCTGGGCAATTGACAAATAGAGAGTGCATGACAATGCAATATATGACAAGATGTTCATTATGAGATTTAATTGGGCATTACAACAAAGTACATAGACTTGCTATCCAACTAATCTATGCCTAAATAATCCACCTTCAGGTCAGCATCCGCATCACTTCCAGTATTAAGTTGCAAACAACAGATTATTGCATGAAGTAAAGTGTGTAATGTAAACAATGCAAATGACACGTAGACAATGCATCATTGTTTTATCCCTAGTGGCAACAGCACATCCACAACCTTACTCGTTTCTGTCAACTCGAGCCCAGATTTCTGGAGGCATGGACCCACTATCTAGCATAAATTCTCCCTCTTGGAGTTACAATCATCTACTTGGCCAAAGCATCTACTAGCAACGGAGAGCATGCAAGATCATAAACATATAGATTGATAAACAACTTGCTCATAGTATCAATATTCATCGGATCCCAGCAAACACAACATGTAGCATTACAATAAGATGATCTTGATCATGTTAGGCAGCTCACAAGATCTAAACATGGAGGTACAAGGTGGAGAGACAACCATCTAGCTACTGCTATGGACCCGTAGTACAAGGATGGACTACTCACGCATCACTCCGGAGGCAGGCATGGCGATGTAGAGCCCTCCGGTGATGATCTCCCCTCCGGCAGGGTGCCGGGAAGAGCTTCAGAACCCTCCCGATCTAGGGTTGGCGACGACGGCGGCAGCGGAACTTTTCGTGGAATATGATCGGTGTTTTTAGGGTACGCAGAACATCGGGAATATATAGGCGAAAGGGCGGCGTCGGAAGGTTCGCGAGGCGGCCTCGCCAGGGCCCGGCGCGGGCCCACCCTTGGCCGCGCCCTAGGGTGGCGAGGCGGCCTCGTGGCTCGTCTCCGTCTCCCCTTCTGGCTTCTGATCGTGTCGGTGAAAATATGAGCGTCCCTTTTTGTTTCGTCCAATTCCGAGAATATTTTGCGACTAGCTTTTCTGAAAGAGAAAAACAGCAGAAAACAGGAACTAACACTTGATACATAAAAATGCTATGAAGTGTAGACAAAACATGTAGCAATTGATATAATAACAGCATGGAACATCAAAAATTATAGATACGTCTGAGACGTATCAAGCATCCCCAAGCTTAGTTCCTGCTCGTCCTCGAGTAGGTAAACGATAAAATCAACATAATTTTTGAAATGACATGCTACCAACATAATCTTGATCAAATAGTAATGTAATGCACGTGAACTGAATGAAGTGATCCAAGTCAATGGTCTATAGTTTGCTAACAAGTAAACAAAGAGTAAACAAAATGAATCATACAAGTGCAAACTTTCATGAATAATACCTTAGAGACAATGGAGCTATAAGAGTTTGTATAAGAGTTAGCTCACAAAGCAATAAATTCTAATTGAAAGTGTTTGACTTAACACAAAGGAAGATTTAGTTTCAGCACTGGCTTCAACTTCAACATATTTATCTCATGGATATTGTCAAGGCAAAGAATATAATAAGTCAAACACATAATTCATATAAAAACTGTTGTACCAAAGTTGACACTAGTGTTTGCTTGTGGAGACAGAAAGAAATAGGAAAACTGACTCAACAATAAAGTAAAAGAAAGGCCCTTCGCAGAGGGAAGCAGAGATTAAATCGTGTGCTAGAGCTTTTTAATTTTTTGAAAGCATATAGAGAGTATAAAAATATATTTTGAGAGGTGTATGCTAATTGTCAACGAATCAGTAATAGACAATACAGTACAACCCAAGTTAATCAGAATTTACAAGAGCGGCTCCCATGAAGGACGTTATTTCTACCAGCGGGTAGATCATCCCTCGTTTTCTTTTGTTTACACACTTATGAACATTGCTTGACTGATGTCTCAGGAGCAAAAAGATGTGAAGAGAATTATTGGTTAAAGTTGTAATTAATTGGGACTGGGCACCCCGTTGCCAGCTCTTTTTGCAAAATTATTAGATAAGCGGATGTATATGCCACTAGTCCAGGTGTGCAAAGTCTGATCAACAAGTGAAATAAAGTAAAACTACACCTCCTCATGAGCTAGTAAACAGTGACACAAAAATGAGTTGTACTGTTTTGAATAGTTTAAAGGAAGCACATGAAAAATTTACTTGGAGTGGCAGGAAAATATCACATAATAGGAAGTTATGGTGGACACAGATGACATGGATTTTGGCTCAAGGGTTTTGGATGCACAAGCAGCATTCCCGCTTAGTACAGAGTTTAGGCTAGTAAGGTTATTTAAGCAAACACAAACTGTCAACCGGTACAGCAAGAACTTATATAAAAAACATGGCTGAAAATTTATAAGACTACACATTGTCTTCCTTGTTAACCAAAAACTTTCACTAGAAAATATCTAGACTTTTAGAACTACCAATGATACAAATATCAAATATCAACAAGTTTTACAGTAGTTCTTCACTAATAGCCATTACTTACACGATGCACAAGTTTAAACATGCATATCATTTTCTGTTCCAACCAAATTGGTAACTCAAAACAATTGATAAGTATCAAATTACTCAAGACAGTGATCTACAAGACTTATGTACGCATTTTTATACCACTACCACATGCATAGCATTTTCTGTTCCAACCAAACACCAATCAACTTATTTAAACAACTCTCCAAACAAATATAAGTGAAGCAAGAGAGTACTTTATTCAAAAGAAACTAATAGCTCTAACAAGAGATACATGAAAACAAAGAGCTAGAAGTTTTAGCAGTAGCTAGACAAGAATACTCAACAAGTATAAGTGAAGCACAAGAGTATTTTAATGAAAAAGCGGAGCGTGTCTCTCTCCCAAACAAGAGTGCTAGGATCCAACAAGTATAGAGCAGCAAACAAAACAAAAACAAACTGAAAACAAAAGCACACTGACGCTCCAGGAAAAGTACATATAATGTAAAGGAATAAAAATATAGTCTCACTAGAGATGACCTGATAGTTTGTTGATGAAGAAGGGGATGCCTTGGGCATCCCCAAGCTTAGATGCTTGAGTCTTATTGAAATATGCTGGGTGATACGTCTCAAACGTATCTATAATTTTTGATGTTCCATGCTTGTTTTATACCAATTGCTACATGTTTTGCATCTACTTTATATCACTTTTATACATTTTTTGGGACTAACCTATTAACAAGATGCCGAAGTGCCAGTTCTTGTTTTCTGCTGTTTTTATATTCCAGAAAAGCTAGTCTGGAAATATTCTCGGAATTGGACGAAACTTCACGGGGATCTCTATTTTACCAGAACATACCTGAAGGAACAAAGGAGCAGCAGAGGAGAGCCACCAGGGCCCCACACGCCACTAGGGCGCGGGTCCCCCCCGGCACGCCCTAGGGTGGTGTGGGCCCCTCGGGGGTCGTCAGCCGCCGCCCTTTCGCCTACTTATTCCCCCCGACGCGAAAACCCTAAGTGCCTGAGCCAATATCCACGAAAAGTTCCAGAGACGCCGCCGCCGTCAACCCTAGCTCGGGAGGGTCCAGAACCTCTTCCCGGCACCCTGTCGGAGAGGGGAATCATCACCGGAGGCTTCTACATCGCCATGCCTGCCTCCGGAGTGATGCGTGAGTAGTTCATCCTTGGACTACGGGTCCATAGCAGTAGCTAGATGGTTGTCTCTCCAATTTGTGCCATCATGTTTAGATCTTGTGAGCTTCCCTACATGATCAAGATCATATTATTGTAATGCTACATGTTGTGTTTGCTGGGATCCGATGAATATTGAATACTATGTCAAGTTGATTATCAATCTATGCCCTATGTTATTTAAGATTTTGCATGCTTTCCGTTACTCGTAGATGCTTTGGCCAAGTAGATGCTTGTAACTCCAAGAGAGAGTATTTATGCTAGATAGTGGGTTCATGCCTCCGGTAATCTGGGAGAGTGACAACAACTTCTAAGGTTGCGGATGTGCTGTTGCCACTATGGATAACCTAACAATGCTATGTCCACTGTCATATGTATTTGTTTACATTACGCACTTTACTTAATGCAATTATCCGTTGCTTGCAACTTAATACCAACGGGGGACTCGGATGACAACCCGGCGGTGGATTATTAGTCATAGACGCTGTTGGATGACGGTCTATGTATTATGTCGTAATGCCCAATTAAATATCATAGTAATCATCATGTCATATATATGCATTGTCATGCGCTCACTATTTGTCAATTGCCCAGCTGTAATTTGTTCACGCAACATGTTAGTTATTTTTTATGGAGAGACACCACTAGTGAACTGTGGACCCCGGTCCATTCTTTTACACTGATTAAACCACCACAAACTGCAAACTGTTCCTTTTTCATTCTCTGCAATTTAATACTTATTTTCCACACCATACGTTTAATCCTTTGTTTTCAGCAAGCCGGTGAGATTGACAACCTCACCGTTTTGTTGGGGCAAAGTAGTTTGATTGTGTTGTGTGCAGATTCCACGTTGGTGATCGTGTTGTGCCGTGCGAGCCACCAACAACCTTCTGAAGAGTTGCTGGTCCTACTGGTTCGATAACCTTGGTTTCTTTCTGAGGGAAAACTTGCTGTTGAACTGCATCATACCTTCCTCTTGGGGTCTCCCAACGAACGTGTGATTCACACCATCAAGCTCTTTTTCTGGCGCCGTTGCCAGAGAAGTACTCATCATCATCCTCAAATACTCTCCCGTCAACCAGGCGCCAGCATCTTTTTCTGGCGCCGTTGCCGGGAAGTACTCATCATCATCCTCAAATACTCTCCCGTCAACCAGGCGCCAGCATCTTTTTCTGGCGCCGTTGCCGGGGAGACAGCAGTCTTCTGCAAGGGGAGTTTCACGCTTCCAATCTCTTTACTTTGTTTTTGTCTTGCTTAGTTTATTTTATTTTATCTTGTTTGCTTTCAATTATCAAAAACACAAAAAAATTAGTTACTTGCATCTAGTTTACTTTCAAGTTATTTTCTGTCCTGTTTTTAATTCTGCTAAAATGAGTACTCCTGAGAACACTAAGTTGTGTGATTTCACTAGAACGAACAACAATGATTTCATATGCACACCTATTGCTCCACCTGCTGCTTCAGCAGAGTTTTATGAAATTAAACCTGCACTTTTAAATCTTGTTATGAAAGAGCAATTTTCTGGTGTTAGTACTGATGATGCTGTTGTTCACCTTAATAACTTTGTTGAACTTTGTGAAATGCAAAAGCTCAAGGAAGTAGATGGTGATATTATTAAACTGAAACTTTTTTCCTTTCTCCCTGAGAGGACGTGCTAAAGAATGGTTGCTATCTTTACCTAGTAATAGTATTGATTCATGGACTAAATGCAAAGATGCTTTTATTGGAAAATATTATCCTCCTGCTAAGATTATTTCTTTGAGAAGTAGCATAATGAATTTTAAGCAATTTGATAATGAACATGTTGCTCAAGCATGGGAGAGAATGAAATCATTGGTTAAAAATTGTCCCACTCACGGACTGACTACTTGGATGATCATCCAAACCTTCTATAAAAAGGACGTACCCAGTGCTGAGAGCTCCCGCACTGTGCGGGGTCTGGGGAAGAAAAATTGGACCATTTCTCGATTTGTGCGTGTCATCCTTGCGCAGGGGCATGCTAATCTTCTCTGTATCGTTCCAATTTTATCGGATGTCCCCGAAGAATTAAATTTTTCTTCAAGAAATTTATTGGATTCGGCCGCTGGAGGTACCTTTATGTCCATCACTTTGGGTGCTGCAACAAAGCTTCTAGATGATATGATGATTAATTATTCTGAGTGGCACACCGAGAGAGCTCCAACAGGTAAGAAGGTAAATTCTGTTGAGGAAACCTCTTCCTTGAGTGCCAAAATTGATACTATTATGTCTATGCTTGCAAATGGTCAAACACATGTTGATCCAAATAATGTTCCTTTAGCTTCTTTGGTTGCTCAAGAAGAGCATGTTGATGTGAACTTCATTAAAAATAATAACTTCAACAACAATGCTTATAGGAATAATTTTGGTAATAGCAATTATAGGCCCTATCCTTCTAATAGTGGCAATGGTTATGGAAATTCCTATAGTAACTCCTACAACAATAATAAGAGTGTACCCTCGATCTTGAAGTTATGCTTAAGGATTTTATTAGTACACAAACTGCTTTCAATAAAACTGTTGAGGAGAAATTTGGGAAAATTGATGTGCTTTCCTCTAAAGTTGATAGTCTTGCTCTTGATGTTGACTTGTTGAAACTAAAGAACATGCCTCATGATGTTAAAGAGAGCAAAACTCTCAATGCTATACAAGTTAAAATTGATAACAATGTGAGGATGTTAGCTGAATTGCATGCTAGATGGGAAAGAGAGGATGAAATTGCTAGAAAGAATAATATTGCTAGAGTTTATACTATTACTACTTCTGAAAATGCTTCAAACTCAAGTGTTAGCAAACCTCCTACCATTAATGGCAAGATAATTGGTGTTGGTAATGTTTCCACTTCTATTGCAAAATGTCCTAAATTGCCTGATAACTCTGAAACTGTCCTTGATAAAGATGCTGAAATTTCTAGCAATAAGGAAGATAATAACTCCATTACTTTTGATGATAATGACTTTGATTTTGATGGTTGCAATATTTCTGAAGTAATTAAGTTCTTGCAAAAGCTAGCTAGAAGTCCTAATGCTAGTGCTATAAACATGGCTTTTACTAAACATATTACTAATGCTCTCATACAAGTTAGGGAGGAAAAATTAAACATGAAGCTTCTATCCCTAGGAAGTTAGAAGATGGTTGGGAGCCCATCATTAAAATGAAATTGAATGACTTTGATTGCAATGCTTTGTGTGACCTTGGTGCTAGTATTTCTGTTATGCCTAAAAGATTTATGATATGCTTGATTTAGCACCTTTGGAAAATTGTTACTTGGATGTTCACCTTGCTGATTCTACTATTAAAAAACCTTTGGGAAGAATTGATGATGTTCTTATCATGGTTAACAACAATTATGTCCCCGTTGATTTTATTGTCTTGGATATTGAATGCAATCCATCATGCCCTATTGTGCTGGGAAGACCTTTTCTTAGAACTGTAGGTGCTATTATTGATATGAAAGAAGGGAATATAAAATATCAATTTCCTCTCAAGAAAGGTATGGAACACTTTCCTAGGAAGAAGATTAAGCCACCTTATGATTCTATTGTTCGAACAAATTACAATGTTGATGCTTCTTCACTTGGTAATACTTGATGCATGCTTTGTGCCTAGCTAAAAGGCGTTAAAGAAAAGCGCTTATGGGAGGCAACCCATTATTTTTTTTTCTGCAATTTTTCTTTTATTGAGTCAAGGAGGATGTTTACTTCTGTAGCAACTCCTTTGTATCTTTATTTTCTCGCATTGTTGTGCCAAGAGTAGCCTCTAATGTTAAGATGATGCTTAATTTTGATTGCTGCGCAGAAACAGATTTTTGCTGTTCACTGTACGAAATTCCTAAAATCACCAGATTGTTAATTAAATCTGAAAATTTTGTGCGTAATCTTTATGAATGTCTGAATCTTTCATTAGTTCAAGTTTTTCGATCTGAGCGTCGTAAGTGCCTCGAAAAAATTCGTCTTTGCGGACTGTTCTGTTTTAGACAGATTATGCCTTTTTATTTTGCATTCTCTCTTTTACTAGTGTTGAGTGAAATTCTTTTTTGGGTGGAAGAGCTTCACATAACATCAGTGGCTGTAGCTAATGTTTAAAGTAACAAATCATATTGCGTCTTTATAGAACATGTGAGTTTTTGATTATGCACTAACCCTCTAATGAGATCTACTTTGAGTTTGGTGTGACGGAAGTTTTCAAGGGTCAAGAGAGAAGGATGATATAATAGGATCAAGAAGAGTGAAGAGCTTAAGCTTGGGGAGGCTCCCATGGATCTCCCCAGCATATTTCAAGAAGACTCAAGCGTCTAAGCTTGGGGATGCCCAAGGCATCCCCTTCTTCATCGTCAAAATTATCAGGTCATCTCTAGTGAAACTATATTTTAATTCTTTCACATCATATGTGCTTTTCTTGGAGCGTCTGTGTGCTTTTATTTTCAGTATTGCACTTTTATTTTCAATAAAGCTTGACTGGACCCTAGCATTCTTGATTGGGAGAGAGACACGCTCCGCTTTTTCATGAGAATACTCCTATTCTTCACTTATATTTGTTGAGTATTCATATCTAGCGCTGTTCAGCTTTTAGCTCTTGTTTTCATGTATCTCTTGTCAGAGCTATTAGCTTTCTTTTGTAGAAAGTACTCTCTTGCTTCACTTATATTTGTTTGGAGAGTTGATTAAATAAATTGATTGGTGTTTGGTTGGTTCAGAAAATGTTGCATGTGGTAATTGGTATAAGGAAAAACTTGCTTAATCTTGTAGATCACTAATGGATAACTTGATGCTTGTCAATTGTTTTGAGTTAACAAGTAGATCATGATTAAATTGTGCATCACATGAGTTAAGCCTATTAGTGAAGAACTACCGTAAAGCTTGTTGAAAATTTGGTTTGCATCGGTGGTATCTCTAAGGTCTAGATATTTTCTAATAACAGGGTTTGGTTAACAAGGAAGACGGTATGAAGTCTTATAACGTTTGCAATATGTTTGTCATATAAAACTTGGTGTACGGGTTGATATTCTTGTTTGCTTACATAACCTTGCTAGCCTAAACTCTGTACTGAGAGGGAATGCTTCTCGTGCATCCAAATCCTTGAGCCAAAATCCATGCCATTTGTGTCCACCATAACTACCTATATGTGGTATTTCCTTGCCACTCCAAGTAAATTTTTCATGTGCTACCTTTAAATTATTCAAAATGTTATTATTCCCTTTTTGTGTCAATGTTTACTAGCTCATGAGGAATTAGTGTGGTTATTCTTTATTCTATTTGTCGAATGGACTTTTACACCTGGACTAGTGGCATATACATCCGCTTATCCAATAATTGCAAAAAGAGCTGGCAACGGGGTGCCCAGTCCCAATTAATTACAACTTTAACCAATTAATTCTCTTCACACTTTTGCCCTGATTCATCAGTAAGCAATGACAAACAGTGAAATACCTGAATGTGTGTAAACCAAAGAGAAAGAGGGATGATCTGCCTTGCTGGTAGAAATAACGTCCTTCATGGGAGCCGCTCTTAAAAGTCCGTTTGACAGGTAGAATACTGTTCTCACCCGCTACCATTCGTTGACAATTAACAAACACCTCTCAAAAATAGATACTCCTCCATGGTATGTGATTGATGGAAGGCACCCGAGGATTCGGTTAGCCATGGCTTGTGTTAGCAAGGTTGGGAGGAGTATGATGACTCCCAAGTGCAGGAGATCAATTGTAGTACCTTTCAATTAGAAAAGGTTGTCGAACCCACGAGGAGCTGAAGGTATTGGTTAGCAAGATTGATAAATAAAACAATAAAAGATGCAAGTGTTTTTGGTATTTTTGGTTGTATAGTTGCAAAGCAGATAACAGATAGTAGCAAGTGAAAGCTCTCAAAGAGAGAAAGCCCAATCCTCTTATGTGGCAAGAGGACAAGCTCAAGTGATGTGTAACTTATATGTGGCAAACGTTCCCGAGGGCGGCATGGATGATGCTAGGCATAGAGATTTATTAAACAACACGTTGAATATCTTGTCAAGTTTTAATCTTCTTTGGACGGAGCCATAATTAGGTATAGCTAAATAAATAAACTACAACCCCTTATGATGGATCATGTGGCCAAGTAAATGACTGCACAAGAATTATTAAGACATAAAGTCCCACCATAGCATTACACTCTAAGGTCCCCGATACTAATACCCTCATAATATAACTTCATGACTCGGTCTCAGGTTTACATGTCCTCCCAAGTCTCCCTCAATTCATTATACTACGGTGTTCTCCTATGAGCCCATATAGGTGAAGTGTTGTGCAGTCGACGTTCGCACAACACCATCATAGAATCACATAAAAGATAAACTCTTGACAAAATACCAACACATGTCATATATAAATCAATGCCAATTCATCCTATGCCCTCAGGAACATACGGGAACTACTCACAACGTGCGAACATGATCATAATCAGTGGCATAAGTGGTACAACACAATCTCAAATTATAACTTCACCACCAAATAATGACAAGTACTCAATCACAAACATGAATAGTAGCACAAGACAAGTATCTAGGGTATAGCAACTCTCAAACTGCGAGGTGAACGGAGTGGATCACGGTGGTGATGATGGTGATGGTGCTGATCTTGATGGGGGTGATGATGTAGAGGCCTCCACCCACGCCAAGGAGGAGAGGTGATGACGATGACGATGATTTCCCCCTTCTCCGGAGTTCCGGAGCAGCAGGATCTGACCCCCCTCGGAAGGGATCAGGAGTTTCGCCGCCGCCGCGACCTCGGATGGACTTGGAAAAATTAGGGCGTTACTTTTCGGGCGAGACGAAGGCGTCGATAAAAAGCCCCAGGCGAGGAGGTGCCTGAGGCACCTTTTGGTGGGTCCCACGCGGCCAGGTACATGGGCCGCGTGGGCCACCCCCATTTGGCCCTCGTGGCTCTCCTCTCTTCGGTCTTCTTCCCTCTGCCTTTCTCCCGATGAAAAACTGACGCAGTATTTTTCCTTTTATTATTTGAGGTCCTGTAGCTCCTGAAACATTAAAGACAAGAAAAAGGAGGTTTTCTGCCTCCCAGAAATTAAATACCAAAAATAGGGACTTTGTATAAAAGTCCCCAAAATCATCTAAAACATGTAGAAACAATCATATAATCATGCAAATAACATTCTAGTATGATACTAAAAGTTATATAAATGATGATATAAAATGCACGTATCAGAGTATCAAATATTTTATGCAATCTCTATATGCTTTCAAATACCTAAAAGCTCTAGCACATGACTTAATCCCTGCTTCCCTCTGCGAAGGTCTTTCTTTTACTTTTATGTTGAGTCAGTTTTCCTATTCTTTCTGTCTTCCACAAGCAAACACTAGTGTCAACATTGTTACAACATGCGTTATATGCAACGTATTGGACTTGTTATACTACTTTGTGTTGACGATATCCATGAGATAAATATGTTGAAAGTTGAAGCAAATGCTGAAACTTAATTCTTCCTTTGTGTTGATTAAATACCTTTTATTAGAGACTATTGCTTTATGAGTTAACACTTATGCAAAACTGTTTGATGCTTGTCTCGAAAGTACAATTCATGAAAACGTTTAGCTTGTGTGATTCATTGTTTACTCATTATCTATTTGGTAGCAAATTATAGACCATTGACTTGGATCACTTCATTCATTTACATGTGCCTTGCAATATTATATGATCAAGATTATGATGGTATCATGTCACCTCAAAAATTATTTTGTTTTTATCGTTTACCTACTCGAGGACGAGCAGGAACTAAGCTTGGGGATACTGATACGTTTCAAACGTATCTATAATTTTTGATGTTCCGTGCTTGTTTTATACCAATTGCTACATGTTTTGCATCTACTTTATATCACTTTTATACATTTTTTAGGACTAACCTATTAACAAGATGCCGAAGTGCCAGTTCCTGTTTTCTGCTGTTTTTGTATTCCAGAAAAGCTAGTCTGGAAATATTCTCGGAATTGGACGAAACTTCACGGGGATCCCTATTTTACCAGAACACACCTGAAGGACCAAAGGAGCAGCAGAGGAGAGCCACCAGGGCCCCACACGCCACTAGGGCGCGGGTCCCCCCGGCGCGCCCTAGGGTGGTGTGGGCCCCTCAGGGGTCGTCAGCCGCCGCCCTTTCGCCTACTTATTCCCCCCGACGCGAAAACCCTAAGTGCCTGAGCCAATATCCACGAAAAGTTCCAGAGACGCCGCCGCCGTCAACCCTAGCTTGGGAGGGTCCAGAACCTCTTCCCGGCACCCTGCCGGAGAGGGGAATCGTCACCGGAGGCTTCTACATTGCCATGCCTGCCTCCGGAGTGATGCGTGAGTAGTTCATCCTTGGACTACGGGTCCATAGCAGTAGCTAGATGGTTGTCTCTCCAATTTGTGCCATCATGTTTAGATCTTGTGAGCTGCCCTACATGATCAAGATCATATTATTGTAATGCTACATGTTGTGTTTGCTGGGATCCGATGAATATTGAATACTATGTCAAGTTGATTATCAATCTGTGCCCTATGTTATTTAAGATCTTGCATGCTTTCCGTTACTCGTAGATGCTTTGGCCAAGTAGATGCTTGTAACTCAAAGAGAGAGTATTTATGCTAGATAGTGGGTTCATGCCTCCGGTAATCTGGGAGAGTGACAGCAACTTCTAAGGTTGCGGATGTGCTGTTGCCACTAGGGATAACCTAACAATGCTATGTCCACTGTCATATGTATTTGTTTACATTACGCACTTTACTTAATGCAATTATCCGTTGCTTGCAACTTAATACCAACGGGGGACTCGGATGACAACCCGGCGGTGGATTATTAGTCATAGACGTTGTTGGATAACGGTCTATGTATTATGTCGTAATGCCCAATTAAATATCATAGTAATCATCATGTCATATATATGCATTGTCATGCGCTCACTATTTGTCAATTGCCCAGCTGTAATTTGTTCACCCAACATGTTAGTTATCTTTTATGGAGAGATACCACTAGTGAACTGTGGACCCCGGTCCATTCTTTTACACTGATTAAACCACCACAAACTGCAAACTGTTCCTTTTTCATTCTCTGCAATTTAATACACATTTTCCGCACCATACATTTAATCCTTTGTTTTCAGCAAGCCGGTGAGATTGACAATCTCACTGTTTCATTGGGGCAAAGTAGTTTGATTGTGTTGTGTGCAGATTCCACGTTGGTGATCGTGTTGCGCCGTGCGAGCCACCAACAACCTTCTGAAGTGTTGCTGCTCCTACTGGTTCGATAACCTTGGTTTCTTTCTGAGGGAAAACTTGCTGCTAAACTGCATCATACCTTCCTCTTGGGGTCTCCCAACGAACGTGTGATTCACGCCATCAACCTCTTTTTCTGGCGCCGTTGCCGGGGAAGTACTCATCATCATCCTCAAATACTCTCCCGTCAACCAGGCGCCAACATCTTTTTCTGGCGCCGTTGCCGGGGAAGTACTCATCATCATCCTCAAATACTCTCCCGTCAACCAGGCGCCAGCACTGGGGAGATCCATGGGAGCCTCCCCAAGCTTAATCTCTTTACGCTTCTTGATCTTGTAATATCATCCTCCTCTCTTAACAGTTGAAAACTTCCTTCACATCAAAACTCAATATTTTTCTCATTAGCAGGTTAGTGCATCAAAACAAATAATCTCACATAGTTCTGTAGGGACACAATTCATAAGCAAATATTTTTAAACATTTTCTACTGATACTAGGCTTAAATGAAGCTCTTCCACCATAAAAGAAACTCACTCAACACTTGTAAAAGAGAGAATGCAAAACAAAGACAGAATCTGTCAAAACCAGAACAGTCCGTAAAGATGATTTTTTTCGGGACACTTGCGTCGCGTAAATCGACAAACTCTAGTCGTAGGAAAGTTGCGTAAACATCTCAGGAACACGTACAAAAAAATTCAGATCAAAACGATTTTTTCTAATTTTCTACCGAATTAAACGGTGACGTCCAGAAATCTGTTCCTACGCAGTAATCCAAAAATAAGTACCATCCTGTCATAAGAGACTTTTCTTGGCACAACAAAAAGCAAATAAAAGATACAAAGGAGTTGCTACAGAAGTAAACAAGCTCCTTGACTCAAAAAACAAAAATAAACAGAAAGTAAAAACAATGGGTTGCCTCCCATAAGCGCTTCTCTTTAATGCCTTTTAGCTAGGCATGAAACATGCATCAAGTATTGTCAAGACCAGAAACATTTAATGAAAGCTCAAAAGTTTTCTCAACAATGCATTGTATACCATCTATGCAAGTTTCAGAATCTCCTTTCTCATTGTTTTTAGGCACACTTTCCTCATCAAAAGGATTTTCAGGTACAATCCAACCAAAATTTCTTTCTAGAGCCTCTTGCATTGCTATAAGTTTAAAAGGGATTGGCACTTTTATTTCACCTTTATAATCATAGTCTTTAGAATAATTCACTTTATCCTTTTCCACAGATTCAAGAATGCTTATAACATCAGTGTAAAAATTAAGCATTTTGTATTTAGCAAAGATTTTCTCAGCTTCCTTAGCAACATCACAAAATTCTCTACGCAGAGTTTCTAACACAAAGTCTTTCTTTTCACCATCTTCCCTATCATAAAGTGTAAGGAATATTTGTTGTATTATAGGGTGTAAGTGCACAAACCTAGCTTCTAGCATGCGCACCAGAGATGTTATAGCAATTTTGTAATTATAAGCAAGTTCAACAAGGGGTTTACTTTCAAAATCACTATAACCTCTCACAAAGTTAAGGAATTGCTCAATATTATCTCTCCCAATAATAGATCCACTGCCTACTTGTATCTTTTTCATAGTGTATTCAGGTTTAAGGATAGGTGTGCATATGAACTCAATGTTGTTGAAATCACACCACTTAGCATTTTCAGGATTACTCATTTTAGCAAAATTAAAACAAGACAAGAAAAACTACAACTCGAAATAACTAAGATGCAGGAATTTAATTTTTTCGTGTTTTTGATTTTTAACAGCAAACAAGATAAAATAAAATAAAACAAGCAAGATAAAAACAAAGTAAAGAGATTGGAAGTGTGAGACTCCCCTATCTGGAGATTCCAGTATCCCCGGCAACGGCGCCAGAAAAGTGCTTGATGGCGTGTAGTTCACACGTTCGTTGGGAGACCCCAAGAGGAAGGTATGATGTAGTGCAGCAACAGTTTTCTCTTGAAATATGACCAAGGTTTATCGTACCAGGAGGACACGGAGGTTCTTCAGAAGGTTGTTGATGGGCGCCGTTACTCGATCACCAACGTGGAATCTGCACACAACACAACCAAACTACTTTGCCCCAACGAAACAGAGAGGTTGTCAATCTCTCTGGCTTGCTGAAAACAAAGGATTAAATGCACAGTGTGAAAAACAGTAGTGATTGCAGAAAGTAACAAGGAACAGATGATTGCAGTAGGTGGTTTTATCAGTATGAGGGAAAATGGACCGGGATCCACAGTTCACTAGTGGTGTCTCTCCATAAAAGATAACTAACATGTTGGGTGAACAAATTACAGCTGGGCAATTGACAAATAGAGAGTGAATGACAATGCAATATATGACAAGATGTTCATTATGAGATTTAATTGGGCATTACAACAAAGTACATAGACTTGCTATCCAACTCATCTATGCCTAAATAATCCACCTTCAGGTCAGCATCCGCATCACTTCCAGTATTAAGTTGCAAACAACAGATTATTGCATGAAGTAAAGTGTGTAATGTAAACAATGCAAATGATACGTAGACAATGCATCATTGTTTTATCCCTAGTGGCAACAGCACATCCACAAGCTTAGTCGTTTCTGTCAACTCGAGTCCAGATTTCTGAAGGCATGAACCCACTATCTAGCATAAATACTCCCTCTTGGAGCTACAATCATCTACTTGGGCAAAGCATCTACTAGCAACGGAGAGCATGCAAGATCATAAACAACATAAACATATAGATTGATAAACAACTTGCTCATAGTATCAATATTCATCGGGTCCCAGCAAACACAACATGTAGCATTACAATAAGATGATCTTGATCATGTTAGGCAGCTCACAAGATCTAAACATGGAGGTACAAAGTGGAGAGACAACCATCTAGCTACTGCTATGGACCCGTAGTCCAAGGATGAACTACTCACGCATCACTCCGGAGGCAGGCATGGCGATGTAGAGCCCTCCGGTGATGATCTCCCCTCCGGCAGGGTGCCTGGAAGAGCTTCAGAACCCTCCCAATCTAGGGTTGGCGACGACGGCGGCAGCGGAACTTTTCGTGGAATATGATCGGTGTTTTTAGGGTACGCGGAACATCGGGAATATATAGGCGAAAGGGCGGCGTCGGAAGGTTCGCGAGGCGGCCTCGCCAGGGCCCGGCGCGGGCCCACCCTTGGCCGCGCCCTAGGGTGGCGAGGCGGCCTCGTGGCTCGTCTCCGTCTCTCTTTCTGGCTTCTGATCGTGTCGGTGAAAATATGAGCGTCCCTTTTTGTTTCGTCCAATTCCGATAATATTTTGCGACTAGCTTTTCTGAAAGAGAAAAACAGCAGAAAACAGGAGCTGGCACTTCGGCATCTTGTTAATAGGTTAGTCCCAGAAAATGCATAAAAATGCTATGAAGTGTAAACAAAACATGTAGCAATTGATATAATAACAACATGGAACATCAAAAATTATAGATACGTTTGAGACGTATCATGCACCTAGTCACATTGGCGGACCCAGAGGGTGGTCCGGGTGGGCCGTGGCCCACCCAGATATTTTGAAAACATTTTTTTACCTACTAATAATCAGAAGATTAGGACGTCAGATGGCCCAAATCATACTATTTTCCTGTACGAGAACGATAGGTACGTGCTGTCTCTGTCTCACTCGATCTGTCCCCACAGTTCGCTCCATCGGCTGACGGAGCCGCCCCTGCCTCCCTTGCCGGCGGCCGGCCTCCCCTCGTCGCACTCCCCTGCGGGCTGCGGCACTACGACCCTACCTTCCCTCGCTTGCTTGTGTTAATCTTCTGTAAATTTGTAATTATCTCCAACTTATTTTGCTTTTGTGAATTGTCAAGGTGTACTGATATTTTCAAAATTCCCAAGTTAATTTTTAATTTTTGCTTGTGTTTGTTGTAATTGTACAATTGATTACGAAAAAATAGTGATATTGCGGCTCCTTATCGGAATCATGAAGCAAAGACGGTTGCATCTTCTTCATCACCGTTGGTTTTTAATCATTAGATTTTAGGTTTTGTGGTGGCTTTGTTCATGTTTAAACTATTTGTATTCGAATCACGCATATTTAAAACATATGTACCGAAATACTTACGGTATGATTATCTTATATTATTGTGAATCGATTTGCTATTTACCGGTTTCATTTAGCAAAAAAAAAAGTTCGCAGCGCAATTTTTTCCAGAAGTGTGTCCACCCTCCGATTTTTTCCTGGGTCCGCCACTGCCTAGTCACGTTGCGAAGTGAATGAAGTCGAAACTGCTCAGTCGTAAGAATGCAATAGTGTGCAGGTTCATGTTAGCACAAGCTGTCCACCCAAAATGTTTTGTTCATAAATTAAAATGTCCCTAGCACACCTATGGTAGCTCATGCGCATTCACCTCTTGAAAGAAAGAAAGAAAGAAGCAATGCTCCATCAGCTATATATCGGTCACGTGAATATGTTCTTACCCTTCCTTATATATAACCCACTATATATCTTTGTCCGAATATGAACAGAAAGCCGCATCTCTTCCGCTTTACTTGGTGTGATGATCACATGAACAGATCGACATAGAGAATCAGGGAATAACTGAAGAGATATACACGCGGGAATGGGAGGTGTGGGGAATAACGATGAGTATGTTTCTCACTGGATAGAGTTCTGTCCAGTATCGATGAGAGTGAGATCTTGTGACTCCTTCGGTCACTCTGTTCAAAGTAGTGGCCGATTGTGTCCAGGATTTAGCTACACGGATGCTACACGTATGGTGTGAACGACATGCTGCACTGCAGTGACATCGATGGAGCTCGGGTGACCATCTACACTCACGAAAAATCACAGTGAGAAGTAGAAACTTTATTCTTTGTTCAAAGACGAAGCAGAGGATTATCCTAGTCATGTGTAGTCATGCGGAGGAGGCCGAAGCTATGGCATGTCTTAGGGCGCTGCGTCGGCTCAGCGTGATCCAGTGATTCCCGGGCATTATTGAAACAGACTGCCAGCGTGTGATCCAGGCTATCTTGTCGCCAACACTGGATTGATCGCCTTCCCAGGCCACATACATGCTTGGCCAGCAACAAGTTATTCGATGGATCTATATATAACGAAAAACAAAGTCTCCTTTGATCTCTAGCCTAGCGACATTGTGCAGTTTCATCTCTTTTAACGGCTAGCCCTATTTTTTATTTTTTGAGGAAAGCCATCAGGCCAGGACGGATTATATTAATTAGGCACAATAGTTACGTCGTCCGCTATTACAGAACACACAAAACAGAGGATTGTCATGCCACACCTCAGGAACGACCTCATAAAACTTAGCTAAAACATGTGTGGCTCTGTTAGCCTTACTAGGACAATGAGAAAAACTAACATGACTAAAATTACGACAAAGAAACGAACATTCTTCATATACGGCTGCAGCTGCTCCGAAAGAATTCGTGAACTTGAATTAATTAGGTAGGACCAAAATCTCCACTGAGTGCGATTAACTGCATGCTAGGAAGAGGATATTTTTATTGCAAGCACGTTAATTATCTGTAGTACTAGCACTCGGTATGTAATGGCACTAGAAGTCTAGAAGAACTCGCGGGGCGTTGTTGCGGGCACAAGATTTATGTAACTATCAGACCATCAAATTACAAAGGTCAGATAATTATCGACATAATGCAAGGGGAACGAGTTCCGCCAATGAAGAAAGAAGATATAGATGGATAAGACAAAATATCTATACACCGAGGAAAGAAGATTGGGATATAGGAAGTGAAACGAATTGTGCATCATAGGGATTGAGGATAAAAATGTGAGCCTTGAGTGGGAATCAAGAGAGGCGCAGAGAAATGGAACGACATCAGTCAAAATGGCGGACTATTTAAGGTTGCTCGGTTAACATGAACAACTTGGTGAGATAGAAGCTCGTGTTAGTGCGATCAGATCTACTACCTCCGTCCCAAATTATAAAACGATTTGGTAGACCACCAAAACATATTATAATTTGAGAAGAGGTGGTCTCTAGGAAGGATTAGGGCATAAAAGTTGGATATTGTAATATATGTATGATTTTATATCTATTTATTGTGTTTTTATACTCACGGCTAATTGAAACTAGATGCTTTCGATATTAATGTATTTCCTTTGTCGAAAAAAATAGAAACTAGAGGCCGTTCGACATAATTTTTTCAATTTGACAACTAAACGTTCAACATAAGCTAAACCTTTGTGAACCATGAGCACGAATCTTGTGACTTCAGCACAAGAAATGGCGACCATTGAGCACCCGCCGCAGCCGCCATCGCCGGGCGTGGGCGCTGTGACCCTCTCGTCCGCCAACATCGGCGAACTACTCCGCTTCGTCCTCTCCTCCCACGTCGCCGCCCCGGACCCCGCCCTCCCTCTGTCCCCATCTTATTGCTCCCGCCTGCTCGACGACGATCTGTGCGATAAGCTGGCGACGGAGCTAGCGGGATGCATCGAGGAGGGACGGATCCCAAGACCTCCAGCGGGGGAGGGGGCGGTAGGGACTCTTGCGGAGGAGAATGGTTCGCGGAAGAGGGAGGATGAGTGGGAGGCGGCCCTGCTCGAGAAGGGCGCCGAGTTAAAGCGGGTAATGCTTCTCTGATTTGCTTTCTTCCTCTTTCTTTTTTATCGGATTTGCTTGAATTCTAGGTGAATAGGTGCCCGAAAACTCCGAAGTGAGCCGGCGCTCGCTTGCTCCGCTTATCCAGTTCCTATCGATCCACACGCTGACGTCAAATAGCTAGCTGTATAAGCCAATGGAAACAGCCGGCCGAATACGCCGCCAACCACCAGGACAGTATGAACGTGAGGAGATGCACCAGTACCATGCAGTTGGTGAGGCGAATTAACTGAGCAAAACTGTACCAATCCGAGTAAATGTCCTTGAACCTGTACGAGTCGAAGTGGTAAGAGCTCGTAGAGCTAGCACCTCCACTCCAGGATCAAAGTGTCACCATCACTGTAGCACTGTTCGTTACCTGTTAATCAAGTAATCAGTGTTTGCTGATAATCTCAATGCCCTCTGTTCACAACAATCTTTGAGTGCACAGAGCTCAGTTTAAAGCAGCACCATGTCCAGATCTACAGATAAGTGTTCTTAGGCAAATATTCAAATACATTGGGCAACAGTAAACTGTACTTAACTAGGCATCGATCCAATGCATTTGTACAATTTGGGAAGAAGGCGACGAGTGTCCCCCGGACTTAAACAGCACTGTAACGACTACGCGCACATGACATGCAGCTCTGACGCATTTATATCAATACTGGCTATCCACTGTATCGGCAATAATTTTGCATGGTCAATCATACGGTCCTCTACCACGTATACCCAGGAGTATATCATTAGCTGGAATAGATCCGCGTCGCATTAAATGGCCTGCCCACGCTGCTACCACACACAGAATTAACGGGAGCAAGCGAGCGCGGGTGCAATTCGTCCGCGTCATATACCAGATAATTGGAGGAAAGAAACAATTTTTATTTTTCGTGGAATGAAAAGAAAAGATTGTCAGAACAATAATCATCTGAAGCTATTACCAATAAGTTAACCATGTATTTGCAACTGTTCTTATACTTGTAGGATGGTGTGTTTAGGATCTGTCTGTTATGAATTATGGTCATAAAGGATGAGGAGCGTAATGATTCCCACAACGGAGCAGGCAGCCTCTGTGTTTGTACATGTATATATGCACCAATGTACCTCTGGGAGCAGGCATCCTCCTGCACAGAGTACTAAACGCAACGAAAATCAAATGCTGCAAATTCTCCGTTTTATGTAATATATGAATACCTGGTATCGGAAAGTACAATTGGCTCTACGGAACTATTACAACCGAGCCAGTGTTTTCTATTCTGTATTAAGAAGATTGAAAATTAACACGTGTACAAATTGATGTATGATCTTTCATCCAAATTTGCGGGAAAACCTATGCATTTTTCTGAGCTGTGCAAACATAAATCACTTGTCCAATAATTGCTATGTGGACCATGTTTCTTATTTTCAGTGTGCAGCTTATACAAATCAAAAATATTTTTTTATGTCTTTTGCAAGTTATTATTGTTTTCCCCCATGCCTATCTGTAATTGTTGAGCAGATTTTTTGAACATTTTAAGATGCACTTTTTGAAAATATAGAGAGGGATACCCTTTCCTGCAATGTGTTTGTTTGTTGCTGATTATAGTCATCTCTATTCACTAGATGTATGACGCAGTGGAGTTTGTGCTACATGTTCAAGAACCATACTTCACTCAACTCCGTGGTAAGTCGGAATCTTTTTCTTGTGGTTCGCTATAGCTGTCATCTAACTGGTATTCATATCTTGCTTTCCTTGTAATTATATGTGTCTTAATTATTACGTCGACCTTTAATCTGACGACTGTGTTTGTGATTTTTCTAGGGTGTTCAGTATACCTAATCAATTATCTGCGTTTAATCTGTATTCCCCAAAATGATGATTTTTATTTCATTGCCTGAATCCAGTCTCCACTTCCTTGATTTTAGCTGGCGTTAATTTATTTATTTCGAGGAAATTTGTAACTTAAATTTATTCTTTCTTACCTTTTGTGTCAGACACATTTTCTAATTTGAATCATGTACTCCTGCAGCTGGATCCAAGAATGTTGAAGGGAGGTTAGCAGCTGGTAATTACAACCGGTATGCATATCTGATTTCGAAGTTTTGAAAACTGAAATTTTTAGTAGCCAAATGGTGTAAAAACGTTAGAGCCCTAATGTCATACCATCAACTAGGAACATATATCCGAGTTACATTATGAAATGTGAAATTATTTGCTTATTATGCTGTTTAGGTGTCGGCGTATATTCAGGATCCTCTATATCAGGGTCTTCCATATTCTCATTCTCAGTTCAAAGTTTGAGGATACAAAACATGTTGCAAAATTTGTGGACTCACGTAGCATTTATGATATCCTTAAATGCTCGTCCACTCCAATATACAATCTGAGATTCGTCGCTACTACTTGGAAACCTTAATTGTCGTTTCGATCAAAAGTTAACCTAAGCTTTTTTTTATGGTTAGGGATTATTTTATACTGCGCGAGCTACTCATGTAATCATGTTTTATTGACATTTTGTCCCAGAATTACACAAGGTTCTTTGCTGCTCTTCAATAAATGCCTCTTGCTTGACGTTGAGGTATATGTGCTAGCTTTATAAATGCCTCTTTCTCTTCAGTAAATCTTATATTTCCATCACACTACAGTACTGGTTGATGAAACAATTGGATCTTTCTTCTCCCATGACAGTTGAGATAATCGCTGAAACCATTTCATCTTTATTGATTTCCAGTCAATTTGACATAAGTATCCGATAGGAAAATTCCATTGTTGATGTCATTTCTAAATATGTGCTTAGATTTTATCTCGTAAGACATAATTGGGCAGATAATCCTTTTTGACCTGCACATATATAATTTTTATTCAAGAGTTGTAAATCCCCATTGCTTCTCTTATATTTCAGGCAGTTCGAAATTACAGTTCATTCTCTGAGATGCTGCAAGCAGAGACGATCTCAAATGTTCTTCCTGGTATTTCATCAGCTGAAGAAGGTAATTAATTTCATACCATCACAGCATTACTTGTATTGTGTTCCGAATTCTCATGTTATCTGCACCTTTTGTCATCCATGAGTTAACCCTTTTAAGAACATATTTTGGCACTTGTCATTCCCTGGCTTATGTAAAATAGTTTTGTGAATTCATGACAGGTATATCAATAGAGTCTGTACTTCCCTGACTGGAGTTTGAGCGAACCAATACTCTGTTCAAACTTTGCAATATAGTCAGGAAGAGTATCATCTGTAGGCAGTAATTGATAGTAGTATCAGTGTAACTGTTGTATAGCTGAACAACATTGTACATATTTGTTAGAAAGCTTGCTGGATCCTTGAAATCTTGATGTGAAACCATATTGCACTGAATGTTCTCGGTTTGGCACGCACCATAGAAATACAATTTAATTCAGCTCCAAGGGTGCATGCTAGCCATGCTACTCTTTAATCTTCAGACTGTAATTATATTGAAAAACACAACTTAGGTCTTATGATATGTGGGTGAGTACACATTTCTGGAATAGCTGAAGTCCAACTTAGCCCATGCTGGTATAACATGTTCCTGTCACTAATACAGTTATTACTTTTATAGAAAAAGGTTATCTGTAACTGGATAATTGAGTAAATTATCTGCATATGCAGGTGTCAAAGTCTACAGAAAATTCTACACCGAGGAAAAGGAGAACTCTTATGGAGTCTTAGCAATTTCTATTTCAAAGCCACTGAGGCAACCTTATGTAACCATGACAGAACTTCTTGCTGTGAGTGGCACAGTTCCCCGTTTTCGTTCAGCATTTCTTCTGTTTGTACTGTTGCCAGAACATTTGCAATTGTATTTATGAGACACACCTTATATGTCTAATTTTTGAGTATACAAGGCTGATATGTCGTATTCACCATGTATGTACTTTCTAAACACACATTCAACAACACTCAGTTGCAGAACTTCGTAGCTCGGTGTTTGGTGAATGTTTGTTAAAGCTTAATGGGTCAACTCCTAATTAGTAAAATTTGTATTGGATTCATGTTCATCAATAAATACTGTTTTAGTTCAAGAGCTGGTTCTGTGCTTCTTGAACTTGGCTCCCATTATTTTCCAGGGACTGGGTTATGATGGATTGGGTAGACTTCTTGGTCTGGCAAACACAGCAGGAACAGTTCCAGATGGACTACCTCCTCCAAGATCGGTGCTGATATCATCTTGTATGAAACTACACAAACCAACTGTAAGTTTGGATTTTACGACTAGCTTTCTATTTTATTTAATTTCTGTCCCATCCAAACATTTTTCTGTTCTTAAATATTACCTAGCCTCCATCTTGTGAAATTTCCCTTGTACCTAAGATTGATTGTGCCGTATTGTATTGGAGGTGAAAACTTGTTCCTTAACTGATGCTGCAAGGGCACTGGCCAAACATGTTCACAGGAGTAGGGATGGATGGTGGGGCTGCCTCCATGGAAGTGGTAAAGATATGTCCCGGCTTAACATTCTTCGAGTTGGAGACCACCATTATGGTATATTTAGTTGAAATATGTATCTACAGATCCACACAAGAACCAACTTTCCTCCGAAGTCATTGACCGTTTGTTCCGTGAGGGTTGTTGGATAAATGTTCATTTGACTCAGCCCTATGGGCCTGTTTTTGAAATCCGTGTGCGTGAAGGTTATGGTGCCAGATGGTCTCACGATGGTATCAAGGTACTGCGTTTTCCTATTAATTTGTTGGTTGTGCTAGGCTCTGATGTAATAAGGTGATGCATCTCACAAATCAGTTCTTCTATTACTGCTTTTATCATCACTCAAGCAACATTTTGGCCTTTTTTTTGTTTTTTAATTGATCGTTCATGTTTGCCCTTTTTGTCTAATACATGCATTCACAAATAAGATATCAGAAAGCTAGATTACTAATCATATTGTACATTATTTAACTTAAATTGAAAACCATGTAAAACTTTGGACGAAGGGACATGAAAAATTTGTATTCAGTTTGTCTAATGATTTTTTTCCGCGAAAACGCAAAAAAACATTGTGTTTTGATGCATTGATAGAAAATAAGAAGGCCAGCCACGCCATACAACTCAACCCAGTGACCTAAACTAGGAGAGCAGGTGTCTGAGGCCATGGGCCCTTGCGCTCACCGAAGAACGAGCCTCCGCCTTGATAGTTTCCATCAAAGCGCCAACTGAAGGCCGCGTGTTTTCGAAGACAATTGCGTTCCGTTGCTTCCAAATCCACCATGCCGAGAGCATAATCGCCGATGAGGTGCCCTTGCGCAGCGTGCGGGGGGTGGAGCGGAGGAACGAGACTCGGTCTAATCTTTTCTAGTGTAGATTAGCACCCAATAAGGTCAGAATAATAGAGCAGATTCGATGCAAGTTTGCATCACAAGTCGAGAATAAAAATAGTAAAGACCATGAGGAGTAAAATATTTCATTACAATAAAAATGCTATCATCTTGATCTAGCATGTGTATTTTGTGGCAGTGATCAGTGTGAAAACCACAAATGGAGGCCGAGCTACATGGAACCCTTTATTTTCAAAAACTCGAAAATCATATTTTGAGGTTTCAACAAAATCTGAAAAAAATCTTGGATGTATACAATGTTCTATTCTATCAACGTGCAAAATCTCAAATCAAAATATTGCATATTCTGGGCTACACAAAAATGACATAATCTGACAGATTTGGAAGAGTTGAAATATTGCACTGTTCACTACTTTCAATTGTCAGAATTTGTCATTTTTTGTGCAGCCCAAAATACATGATATTTCTAGTTGAGATTTTTCATGTTGGTAGAATACAACATTTTCTGCATCCACCATTTTCTCAGATTTTTTTGAAACTTCGAAATATGATTCTCAAATTTTTGAAAATAAAGAGCTCCATGTAGCTCAGCCTCCATTTTTCCACTCTCTGATCAGTGGGACTATGTAAATAAACTCTAGCTATGTAAATAAAGGGCGCGATTATTAATTGTTCGTTACCACACGATGTGCAGTTCATTGGATTCTTGGAGCCGTACAGTCCAGATGGCTTTCTCAACGGGTGGAAACACTGAAATACAAGCTGAGTTGTGTACACTAGTTCAAATGCACTGTAGAGTTTTTTCCAAATAAAATTGTACTGTAGAATATCCGGCTGAGCCTTGTTCAAGGTTGAATGAAATGCCAGTTGTAGGCTGCTTGTACCTGTACCATTTGCAGCTCAGCCAGAAGGGTGTCAAGTTAATAATATGCTTCAGTACTTCCAATTTTTCAAAATCTAATTAGCGTGTTCTCTTAATATGCAATGGTGTTGCATGTGCAACAGTATGCCATATCCGGCTAAACAATCAGGATGCACACAGGAAACACAACAAATAAACACTACATCTTGAAACTTGAAGCTGGAACGCTGAACTGTACTCAAGTTCACATATACTTAAACTCGAAACTGACATTGCTTTCTGTTGGTCGTTTTACACATATTATTGATATTAAAAAAAGGAAACAAGGTTTATTTCAACTCAAGGGGTTACAAGGTTCATAATCCAGATAGATGTGCGTTGACTATTTCAGAACCCCTATCAGTTGAGTAGAATAACGAGCAACTTCGTCATCAAGCTGACTTCTTGCCACCGAAGAGGAGATTCAAACTGTACGCATTGCCTTTCTTCGCAGCTGCATCCACTCGCTTTGCACCGACCTGGGAAAAAAGTTTACAAGTAGATAGATAAAGGTGGCAATCATGACATAAGTTGGCCAATAAAATCACTGTTTCTAGCATCATCAGAGTTGTCTACTTGTTTAAAATTCAATACAAATAACCTCTTTTGTACACATCTTTCTATCCTGTATTTCAACTAGCATCTCTTGATGTGTTTCCAATCTGTACAGGATTTTTGGGGCATGCCACTCCAAACGGGTTCTAAATTTTGCCAATAGTTGGTGGACGCGAATGAACATTTTACTATCTTTAAGTCATAAAAGTGTCACATTATGAAGTACTTTCAAGATAAATGCACTGATCAAGTTTGACCACACGGTTTCTACCTGAAATTTCTGGAGGATGCTGTCAGGCCCAGGCTCTGGAGAGCGTAGCCGTGCAGATCCTTGTGCGCCGTGGGCGCAGAGAGATTAGGGTTGGGGGATAACTGGAGACGAGCCTCCTCTTTTCTTCTTTATTGATTCTATGATAGCACGTACAGGACTAGGTGTCTAGGTCCCTTTACATATAGGACCAGCAGGTACAGATCCAATCTTAACTAAGGACGTAATTAACTAACTTGATATGCAAGCAAACTAAAGATAAGTCTTATCACTAAACTGACGCTGGACCCTTCTTGTTCCTGCACCTAAAGTACTGGCCCCACATGACAGATGCAAAGACCGTTCACCAGCAAGGTAAAGAAAAATAAGTACACTAAAGTAAGATATGATAGAGGAATTACCTTGTCCATAAGCGGAAATTCACAATGGAGCTCGGGCTCATATGCTCCCGGTAGATCCAAAAAAATTTCAAAATTTGAAAACTCATCAAAAAAATCTGAAAAAATCATGCACGTACCTGACTACGGTACGCACCACCGTATTTTTTTTCGCGCCGAAATGACAACGCAAGCGACCTGTACAAAAATGACAAATTTCCTGTCAGAAATTCTCATTTTCTGACAGGAAATTTGTCATTTTTGTACAGCGCGCGTACGATGTCATTTCGGCGCGAAAAAAAATACGGTGGTGCGTACCGTAGTCAGGTACGTGCATGATTTTTTTCAGATTTTTTTGATGAGTTTTCAAATTTTGAATTTTTTTTGAAAATACCGGGAGCATATGCTCCCGGGAGCCAAAACGCCGCTCTCGTCCATAAGCCAGTATCCAATTGTTGGAGCATACTGCACCAAGTACATAACGGCCAGCACAGGCTGCAAAGGAAAGGAAGTCACAAATATTCAGATTCAATATGCAACATAAATATAGAAAGGAGAATATTGGACTGTATGCACAGTGGCAGACATAAAAATTTAATTTTAGTGCCATGCATACATTATTGAATCAATAGTATACACTACGTAAATAGTGGGTGTAGCAACAACAGGAGTTGCTATGATCTAACGATAGCCCATAGGTTACTACAACAACAATAACAACAACCAAGGCTAGATATGAAACCCAACAGAACCATAAGAAACGATAGCCCATAGGTTACTGCAATACAATAATTGTAATCAACACATTATTATATGATGGAAGCTTTATATGTTACATTGTTACTACGCACATTAGCTAACAGTTGAAAACGTGAGCACAAAGTTTCTAGGAACCTCGAGGTTGATGAATAGCGTCTATATTATAAATGACTACACATGGTGGTAAGTTGCTACCATGATAGATAATATGATGAACGTAGTAGATTCAAGACTCCAAACTTCCTAAATGGCCCAAGCAGTCAAATTCAAATTGAAATATACCTGATATGATATCCATGCTTCTTTAAGTCCATGCGTTGCTGCAACAATTGTCAGTTCAGCACATCTTTCAACTGAAACACGTTTCTGCAGAGATTAACAAAGATGAGTGGCTATAAAAATTAAGGATGAGTAAAGGGGACTTGGAACTTTAAACACTTAGGCAAGTAGTTGGGTACGAGATGTTAGGACACAAGCAGAATGTTATATCACAAACATTACAGTAGGTCTAGACACCAAATATAATGCATTTTAGAAAACCTTTGGATTATGATTAACTTGTTTGGTTTGACCATTGTTATTACTAGGTTCTAAGTTCTAACACATATGGGACGAAATATGTAGGTAACACAATATACGTACTCCCTCCGATCCATATTAGTGGGCATAGCTTTGTCTAAATTCATATGTATCTAGTTAAGTATTTAGACTAGATACATGTGTATCTAGACAAAGTTGTGCCCACTAATATGGATCGGAGGTAGTAACATTAATCTGACTGACAGAACAGGGTAGCCAATAGAATTTTCATAACTTTCTTGTCACACAAGATTTAGACATAAGCACAGCACGATATAACAACCACAAGCTACGTCTAGCTGAGTAAGTTGAGACTTCCGTGTGCCTTTGCCAAGAAAATAACTTTTTGTTTATTTGAAAAAGTGAAGAGTAATAAACAAAGGATAACCTCGGAAGAATGCCTTTGTGATGAAGAGGTTGCACCAGGAGTTTGTGGTGTTTCAATAGGTCCAGGACAGACAACAGTGACTTTAATGCCTTTCGTACATAGCTGCAGCATGCAACATAGTAGATACATCAAATAAACTGATAGACATATATCGCTTGAACAACATTTTTTGTGAACATATAAGGAAACAACGACTTAACAGTAGAGAGCCACCCAGCCACAAATTCAGTTTCAGTCAATACACAGACAATGTAGTTGATAACAGAAGAAAGATTTATCTACGAGTACTCGTCGATACAAGTGAATAACCCTCATGTATATAAGTTAGCACGCCTGAATTGTATTATGCTGCAAGCTTAGTGAGCTACAATATTCAATACCTCCGAACGTAGAGAAGCAAAGTAACCATTGAGAGCATGTTTGGTAGCAGAGTAAAGTGCCTGGCCAGGTGCGGGAACTTTTCCAGCTGCACTACTCATCTGTGAATAGCGAGTTAGTTACACTAATAAAAAATCATGTTAACCATAAGTTCCAATTGACAGGCAAGATTTGTTCTGGCATACCACGACAAAATGACCCATCCCTCTATCCAACATTGAAGGTGCAAGAAGGCGAGTTAAAGTAATAGTCCCGAAGACATTGACATTAAAAGTAGCCTGCCTAACAAGAAATAATTAGCAGGAAGTTACATTGCAGATAAGTATATCAATAACAAAGTAAACTACGGTTCACATACCTTAAGACCTTCCTCGGTTTCTTCCAGGACCCCCTTTTTCTGCAATTTGATCGATGTATTTAGCAAGCAGAAAACTGGTGGTGGTGTACTAGCGAGACTAAAATGGATTTAAGAAGACAGAACCACAAGAGAATATGTATGATGATATTTACTGGACGCTCAAAGGCTGCGTTATGTATCATATAGTCAATGCCTGCACTTGAAAAAAGTGATTCCGCCGCATGTACAACTTCTTTCAGAGATTCTTCGTCAGATGATAAATCCATGGGCAACACTTCAACTCTGCTATCTGGATGCTTGCCTTTGAAGAATAAGAGCACAAAAAAACCATGAAATTCAAACTTGGTCCAGATCTCAGATTTCAACTTACCCTACTAGAGAAAAACATGATTTTTTTCGAACTTACCGACAATGTTATGTTTCACCCTCTCAAGCTCCTCCTTGTTGCGAGCAGATAGTATCAGATTTGCTCCTAAACTCGCAAACTGCATTGAAATAACCTCCCCTGGCATTACAAGAAATATTTATAGCTGGTTATGGGTGAATACCATGCTAAATTTAGCTAACACACCATAAAACTGATCAGAAGGATGACATCTATTGGATAAAGCAACATACATGAAATTATCAAAACTGAAAGTGATTCATGAATAGGTCGCCATGAATTAACCATATAATACCACACTGAAAGAAGCATACTAGCAATCAGCCACTAACTTTTCAAATAATTTCATTGAAGGGCCACGTTAAATGGCTTTTAGTCGTTGTAGACAGAGGGTTAGGGATTCTTTTTGCATACATCCTTCATCTGGTTGAGTACTATTAGCAGTAGCGAAAGCTTTCACACTAATATCTGCTTTTTTTCTCTGTTTCTGCTTTAGTCGATATGTATCATATTGTGATCTCATCGCTGGATGCAATTCTTAATTTGTGACAAACACCCTAACCTAAGCAATACACCTAAGTTTAGCAATCAAGCAATGCACATAAGTTCAGCAATCAGGAGTCAAGGACCTGCCGAAAGATCAAGTTTAACAGCCCCGCACTCGCAAATCACAACTACAGCAAAGGGTGACTCCTACGAAACCATATGAAATTAAGTAGGACCAAAATCCTTTCTCTTCCTTGCCATGAGTTGACCCAATTCAAAAGAAGGGGAACCAAACTCACCAATCCCACGGCTCGCTCCCGTAATCCAGACAACCTGAAGGACAACAAAGAAACGAAAAGGCGAATCAGAGGGATTTAGATAATGAATCCAATGAGATGATAAACAAGCAAGAGTCCAGCAACAAAAACCTTGCCATCCACTTTCTCCCGCCGCGGCGGGCCGCGCGATAAGAGGGTGAAATCCCCTGCACCCACCAAGAACAAGATCGATTAGCCCCTAACATAACAGGAGAAGAGAAGGGGAAACGAAGCATAGAAATAAATAATTGGAATCCAAGAAAATGGAGGCGGGGTGTTACCATCGGCGGTGGCGAACTTGAAGAGGAGGAAGGCGACGGCGCCGGCGCCGGTGAGGAGCGCGAAGAGGAGGAGCATTCTCGGCTCTTGACTGGTGGGGGCGGGCTGGTTCTCTTTGGATTCTCGGTGCGCTCGCTGTTTATATCTGAGCGCGAGGGAGGTCTTTCAATTGGCAAGATGAGGTCGAAGCGCAGGTACCGGCGGGATGGGACCGAGTACCACAAGGAAGGCGAGATGACGGTGTGGACATGGCTGGGAAGTGTGGCGTTGGATACGCGTGGCAGCGAGAGTGCGGGACAGAGCTGTGGCGGAGGAGAGGTAAGATGTCGGGGTTGTAGTCGACGACGAGGAGAGGCCAAAGGGCATAGAGAGGAACTGTTTGCGGTCAATGTTCACGGGCCGTTTGAAAGCCCATTTTCTATTTTTAGCATCAACACAGCACGGTGAATCGATTGGAAAGAAAAATCCCCACATTGCTGCCTCCCAATTCTCAATCCCTAGCTCACCTCCACGCCCCGGCCCCCGAGTGAACCTGGCCGCCGCCGCCGGCCACCACGTTTCCGGCCACCGCGTTTCCGGCCATGGGTGACCTCGAGGTGGACATGGACAACCTAGATGAGGAGGCCTACTTAATTATCCTGCAGCTTGAGGAAGAGGAAGAGGAGGCAGCGGCAGCAGCTCCGACACCGGCAGCAGCAGCAGCTCCGACGCCGGCGGAAGGACAAGATGGCGTAGGCTTAATCAACCGCAAGAGGGGACGCGATGTGAACCAACAGCATGAGGTATTCTTCCATTTGGTGATTCACCTCTAAATTTTTGTATCAATTTAGCCACAACAGACACAGGGGACTCAATTTCGGTCTCTAATCTTGTAGGAAACTCCACAACCTGCTATGTTTAATCTAGCTGATGTGATTGCCGACCCGGGAATCCGGAGACAGATTGAAGAATACCCTACCTCGGAGATTAGAGATGACATGAGGAGGGCGTATTTGTCCAAAGGTCCATACCGTTTGATTGGTCATGTTTTTCCACGCAAACAATTTGGGTGATGTAAGGATGTAGCCGATGTGGTGAATGAAAATGCTCCTGGCAATCATAAATTGACATCTCCTAAAATCCAGAAACAAATTGTACAAGTATGTGCAGAAAAGACTACAGAAGTTATCATGAATGAGCTTGGGGATGGTAATTTCGCTCTACTTGTTGATGAGTCCCATGTGAAAGGATCGGTATGACACCTAGAGGGGGGGGGGGGTGAATAGGTGCTACTCCAATTTTAGTCTTTTTCAATTTAGGCTTGACACAAAAGGTAAATTCTCTAGATATGCAACTACGGTGAATTTACCTATATGACAAGCTAGCAACTAAGCACGATATAATAAGGCGGTAAACAAGGATAGAGGTAACCGAAGTCAAAGCACGCGGAGACACGGATGTAATCCCGAGTTCCTCCTTTTTAGGGGAGTACGTCTCGTTGGAGAGGTGTGAACCAACACAATGGTTCAACGGCCACAAAGGCCTCACCCTCTTCTCCGGTGAACCGCACCACAAAGGTTTGGTTCACTTCAACTATCGGAAACCTTCGAGGCGGAGTCCGGAGCCTTTACAACAACGACTTGGGGCACAACCCACAAAGGATTGGGGGCTCCCAAACAGCTACAATCTGTCACAAAGACAATCAAGTGAGTACAATAGGGGGCTAGGTTTTCCTAGTGGAAACCCTAGCTAATGGTCCCTCAAGTGAATGAGGGGGAAATGACAAACGGCTCGGTGAAGATGTAGATCGGGGCCTTCTCCTTCAATCCTCCAAAGATCAACGAGTTTGGGTGGAGGGATTGGGAGATCTAGTGATTCTTGAGCTTGCAACAATGGGGATCTTGAATTCTGGGCGAGCTAACTGGCTGGAGGTAGGTGGAGGGGTATTTATACCCCTCCCAGAAAAGTAGCCGTTGCAGACAAGAAACACACCGGAGTTTTCGGCCCTAGTGACCGGAAACTCCGGCCAGGGGCGGAAACTCCGGCCTACAGGGGGCGGAAACTCCGCCCCACACCAGGGGCTGAGCAGCTTCTTCGCAGCAGAGACTTGGGCAAAGACTCCGGTGCCCTGGGGCCGGAAAGTTCTTCCAGGGGCGGAAACTCCGGTCTTGGGGACCGGAAACTCCGCCCCCCACCAGGGGCTGAGCAACATTTCAGCAGCTTGCTGCTTCTTCGAGCAAACACCCAGAGACCGGAAACTCCGGTCCTGGAAGCCGGAAACTCCGGCCTGAAATGCTCCAGAAACTCTTTTCTCTTTTTGGTGTTGATGCACATGTTGTATACAATAAACCCTGCATCACTTAACACCAGATTAGACATCCTAAGTGTTGTTAACTAACACACAAAACTAAGAGATCACAAAATGTTCTTTCACCGTGACACATCGGTTAGAGAGCAAATGGATGTTATTATTAGGTTTGTTATTTGGCATTGTCTCCTTAAATTAATTACTCTCCTAGTATCCTCATATGATTATTCTAACTTGGTGTATTGTTGGCTGTAGATTCGTGAACCAAAAGGGGGAGGTGATGGAAAGGATGCTTGGTGTTAAGCATGTTGTTAATACTACATCCGTTTCTTTGAAAAGATCTTTGGATGCATTGTTTGTTAAACATAATCTATCCATGTCTAGATTGAGAGGACAAGGTTATGATGGGGCCTCAAATATGCGTGGTGAACTAAATGGATTGAAGAAATTGGTGTTAGATGCCAATCCCCATGCATTTTATGTGCATTGTTTTGCCCACCAACTTCAGTTGGTGGTGGTTGCTGTTGTGAAAGGAGTTCTTGCTGTTAGTGATTTCTTTGGACATACAAATAAAATTGTCACCATGGTTAGTGCCTATTAGAGGCGTGGCTTCAGGTTATCTCATTAACATGGAAACCTTTGAATTTGTTATTGTATTGCATTTGATGCTCCGAGTGCTTGGTTTAACAAATGATTCGTCACAAGCATTGCAACAAAAATATCAAAACATAGTTTGTGCCATGAATATGATTGTCTCTGTGAAATGTCTATTGCAAAAGTTTAGAGATGATGGATGGGAGCCTCTTTTGTTGGCTGCTACTAGCTTTTGTGTTGGAAGAAATATTGTGGTGCCAAATATGGATGATAACATTTATGCTAGAGGTTATCCAAGAAGCTCACGCAAAATGGTCACTAACTTCCATCACTACAAGGTACAAAATATTCAATGAGGTGATTGATAGAAACATAGTTGAGATGAATCATCGGTTTAGTGAAACTTCCACACGCTTGTTAATGTGCACTGCATGCCTTGATCCTAGGGATTCATTTAGTAGCTTTGATCATGAGAAGCTGCTTGAGCTTGCAAGTATCTACTCTGTTGACTTCTCTTCACAAGATTGCTATCTCTTGGTTGATCAATTGAAGGTATATATTGATATGATGAGAAGAAGCCCATATTTCTTGACTTGTGATAGTTTGAGTGGTCTTGCTCTCAAGCTAGTTAAAACTAGACAACATTTGGTCTTTCCATTGGTTTATCGCCTCATTACACTTGCATTGATATTACCGGTGGCGACGGCATTAGTTGAGAGGATTTTCTCAGCCATGAATATTGTCAAGACGGATCTTCGAAACTTACTTGGAGTTTTGGATCATATTGAGGCAACGAGCGAGTTTGTAAGATTTTGTTATAGTTTTCCATGTTCTTAGTAGTTGAATATTATCCATATTGAAAACTGAAATCATTTGAGTCTGTTTATTGTGTTGGATACACTTGCATTTATGCTTTAAAAAAATTGTCCTAAATTGTTTGCCCCGGCTAACTTCAATTCCTGGGTCCGCCACTATTCACGGCTGCATAGGAGGTAGGGAATTGCACACTCTAAAGATTTTGCTACGTAGGTGATACATCTAGAAAGTATCCATCGGCCAAAAAAAGTTGGGGAGACTGAGATACTCCATTCCTTGAATCAAACCGGCAAAATGTATGATGAACTTCTATTTTTAAATCAGCCCGTTTTAGAAAACTAAACATCTTACAAAATAAAATCTTCCTCACTTGCTGCTCTCAGCGCGTCTAGATGGAAAGGCTGTCTGGAATGTTTTAGCTCATAGGAGCGGATCCTCTCATTGAGCAAAGCACATTTCAAAATGTTAAAATTTTCTTTGTAAACCGGGTGTTCATCACAACATTCCATGTGCTCTCGTAAAGTTTAATGAAAGAAAAAGGACTTTTTTGGATGCAGATTTGTGGCACCCGAGCGCCAGTGCACCTGTTATTTTAAAAAATTGAAAATTTTAAGTTTAAGTTTGAAAAAATTCCAGTGATACATATGCATGTTTTCTACGTATATGCCAATTATGGGTGCAACAAAATCTTATTCCAAGCTACATAATTTTTTTAAAGAAAATCTTGTCATGAAAAAGTGAAAATAGTATGTTGAATCTGTCAGAAATTTCTCTTTTTGTGTAGCCCAAAATATAAGTCATTTTTTACGAAACTTCTGGCGTACTTATATAATATGTATGTGTTTTTAGATTTTTTTGCAAATATTTTGAAACTTGGAAGTATGGTTTACCAATTTTTCAAATATCAGGTGCACCGGTGCTCGGGAGCCACCGTGGATATTCGCCTTTTTGTGGACTATGCAAAAAAGACAAATTTGGTTTTAAAATGATATTTCACGAGACTTTTTTGTCCTTTTTAAACAGACTTACAGAATGTGGAGATGAAAACGCCCGGGTTTTGTTTTTTGGAATTTTGGTCATTTTGAAATGCGTTTTTCAACAGTGGGGGAAGCTCCTACGAGCCAAAATGGATTTTTGTGTATTGTGCTAATTTCACTGTAAATGATATTGGCCAAACCACTCCAAATTCCTTTATACTCTTTGAACTAAAACCAAACCAAACCAACTATCAGCACCACAGGGTCAAAATGGTTTTATTCCTTCATTCAAGGTGAGGAGAAATGATTACTATTTGACCTCCTGTGGACCCATAACATCATGCAAAATAATAAATAAGCATACCAATGGAAACCAATAAAACGATGAGCTACTAATATTGTATTGTTCATATACTGCAGCAACAGAATGGCAGCAAGTCTGCAACAATATTCTTGAACCGATACAGCAGGAAACAAACATGTCTATCCAACAATCCAGGCAGAGAAAAACCTTGTCTATCAAGGAGTCACTTGCTTTGTTTCAAATATCTCTTAGCATCTGAATAGTCCCTTATTGACCACTAGAGCTATAGGTCAATACGGAATCAGAGCGCTGTTCACTGTCAAAGAGATATGGAGTTAATGTGAAGTTTGCTCTGTAGATGTGCACTTTTATGTTGTCCTTCGATAAGAGCTCAAAGACGCACACATCAAACTCCTCCAGATGATTACCTACAGAAAACTTGCCCCAGCCCCCGCTGAAAGCGCCAGCACAACGCTGGCTGCAATAGACATAGGTAACTTCCCAAGTCTTTCCTTGTGGATCCCAGAGTGTCAACTTCTTGTCGGCACGGGGAAGATGCTTCCTGACAAATTCACATGGAATAATCTGCAAGACAAGGAAGTGATTCAGGTAAACGATAATCTACAGCACAATGGTACTTCCAGCTTGCCTGTCAAAATGCCTATTCTGGAACGAGTAGTAGATTTTTTTTACACTACACATTTACAAGTGGATGATTTGGCAATGTTGACTATACGTCAGAAAAGAGATAACAGTGCAAACCCCCTCACTTGCTAGTCTATTCACATCGGTAACTTTGATCATGAATCTCGTGCACAACAACAACCAGATAGTTTATTACTTGAGTTATCGCATCATCATGGTAATTCCATGGATGAAATAAGTAGTAATGATGCAAACAGATGTTGAAAACACCGAATTGGTTCATAAATCGTAACTTTCTGAAGGAAAATCATCAAGGAAATTGTCGAACACTGAGCCAAAACAGAAAAAGGCAATTGCGAGAAATAATCCTGTTCGATACGTGTACAAAAGAATCCTGTACATGCATACGGTGAAAAGGGGCAGTTTTGAATTCGACATAAGTAGTAAAATGTGGGGGAATGTAACATTACCATGAAAAATGTCTTGTAAACATAAGTCTCCTTCATTATTTGCAGAGTTTTAGGGTACTTCGATTATATTGCATTGCCTTTTGAAGAACGTAGTTCTTCTGTTCTTCGCTTACTGGTGGCCTTTGCGATATTACTTCTGGTTGTCTCTGAACTTCCGCAACAGCTGGAGAGTGCAATATCATTGAATTACTTACAAAAATCATGCACTGCGAATTTCATCTCTTACTAAACCATGTGGTAGCAAACTCACTGACAACAAAAGATTTCAGGGGTCAGATAGCTTACTTTTGCCACGTATATCCACACCCTTAGAAAAATTGAGCAGCCTCGGTACTGAATTTGAGGACTCATTGCGAGAGATACTTTCTTCTGACACACGGTATGAGGGATCAGAATCTGTGACAAGAAGAGTAAGCTTGGAGGGAAAAACCATATGAACCCTCAGGATGTTCAACATGTACTAGGTTCAACAATAATTGTCAAAATCAGTTTAAGGACAATGATATATGCCTCATATAAACTATCGCTTAGAGATGGATCTCTTCTAGCAATTACTACCATGTACTGACACAACAGGAGTTCGAAAATTATAACCATGCACGCCAACCAATGAACAAAAAAGTACTATACTGTACTACGCATGAAACGGAAGGGGCGCCATTTATGCAATTATTAGCCAATATCACCATATAACAAATGTTTGAAGATGGCTGACCACACCTTCCACCGGGTTATGCAATTATTAGTGACATATGCACTCTACATGATTTTATCGGCTTGTCAACAGTTTAAATAAATTGTGCTGGTCACCTGTCACCAGCTACTACATCTGTCAACTTTATATAAACTCAATTCTGAGTAAGTCCAGATAAATACTCCCTCCGTCTAAAAATAAGTGTCTCAAATTTCCCAAAAAATGGATGTATATATACATGAAATATGTCTAGATACATCCACTTTTGGACAAACTTGAGACACTTATTTTGGGACGGAGGGAGTACCATTTTTTTAATTAACGAGGTTTTACCTTCAGAACTGTTAAGTGTGGCTGACTTGTAATCAACTGAAGCTCCATTAGAAGGCTCCCTCATTGTAGAGCCATTTGCATCAATTTCTCTAGTCATCTTTTTGGTTCCATTATTATCCTCTTGGGGGGCAGCGGACATTTCCTTGTCATCTTCATCACTTTCTATTGTACCAATTTCTCTAGTCATCTTTTTGGTTCCATTATTCTCCTCTTGTGGGGTAGCGGACATTTCCTTGTCATCTTCATCACTTTCATTTGTACCAACCAGATACTTGGAAGGCTTGGCATGAAAAGCTGACGGCTTCTCAATACACATTCCATCAAATACCACCACTGAGAATTGTGACCGTCCATGATAACAGAAGGTTAAAATGTCTCCTGCCTCCACAGAATGGTCCATAACAAATTCCTTCCACCCATGTCTAAAGAACAACCCTTCGGTATCTGAAGCAAGCTCTGCAAGCCATGTGTTGCCACTTGGACCTTTTAGGCAAACCAGTCCAGTTGGCTGATCCTGAAGAAACTGATTGAATGATGTAGGAATTCTCTATAAAACATGAAGACTAGTTATTTTTTATCTAGGATAAACATGACAATTTGTTAACAATTTGAACTACATTGCAATGCAATCACAGCTCGAAGACAAAACTATGAAATAATAGCCACAAGATGAAAAATGTACTGATAACATGTAGGTATATATGAATGATGAAAGCAAACGACTTTAAAAATCTCTCAAATAATAACCCATGAATTATCATAATTTTAGTCTTTCAATTACACATGATTTAGGTTACCTCCCAACAAAATGGGCATTCTCTATTTTGTTTGCTATGACATCTACATGACACTTGTCCAACTACATATGAAATTGTTGGCCCGCGCGTCAGATTCAGAAATTTAATTTTGGGTGTTCAAAATCCAACCAACACAAAACATAATGGCAAAAAATTGAAATAGTTCATGACTTCATGCAAATAAAAGTACAAATTCGATGTTTGACCTTGATTTGGGCTTGAAATGCGACGTATACATGCTAATAAATACCACAAAAAATGCATATGTTCACCGTACACTACATATGAAATTGTTTTGCAGAAAATTTTGGGTGTTCATCTGTACACCCTTGACCAACTGTGGATCCGTCCCCCTGCTTCCGGCGCCGGCGCTCGTCGACTACTCCAGGCACAGGCCACCTCGACGACTTACTGCGACCCGCCATGCCTGCAAGGTGTTCGGCAGATTGGCTGGTACGCCTATTTTTCTCAGAATTTGTCGCCGGAGCCGGCGATCGGATGAAAATACTCATCATCAACTTCAAAATGATATAGTGGAGCATTTGTGAGCACGCCGGGGAATGGCAGCTGCGGCAGCCCCGGAAGTGCAACATGTTTGAATTGTAATTTTATTTAGGTTTCTCTGAAGTTGTTGCCGAGTGTGGCTGAAACTCTGAATTTGTGGCCGAGTGTGGCTGAAACTTTGAATAATGGCCGCTATTTAGGTTTCTCTCATTTCAAATTGCCAAAAGTGGGGAGCGACACCCCCCATAGCCGGCAGCCCGTCCGGACGCCATTTGGGCGCCGAGAGTGGAGATGCTCTTATCTGGCTAACTTGACGCCACAACACCTAGATTATCTCGGTAGCACGTTATGTGCATTCCTGTTAGAGGCTGCCTTTTTTTCAACCAAGCAACCCTAGATATTTAAGTTACAACAACTATGCCCATGTGCCCATTAAGATGAATAAAATAGGAGGTGCCTTAACAATTCTATGATCTGATAAATGTTGCCTGAGTTAGAAATGTAGAGACAAACAGGTAATACACATAATTGCTTTATCTTAATTACGAATGAAATCACATATATCTCAACCAAACTAAAAATGGAAGGAGAAATATAATCTATATATCCAAATAAGCATCAAGTCTACAATTATCACAACCAAACTCATGCAAAGTAAACCCCTTTTGGTTGGGCCATCTTAATTTTGGTACATTAACCTGACGGCTTGAGGGTGTTATGCGAATGGACAACAATATTTTTGGACAGAAGGATAAAAAAGAGCTAATACAATACATGCTAGAAGCATCGTGTTATAAAATGGACTAAGAGAAAACATTCTTGTACAAGTAGTAACCAGTAAGCATCCCAAAAAAAGAAAAGCAGATCAAAACTCCAAGAAGTTAACAGAACAAGCAAGGCAATTGAACATAATACCATTCCTAGCCCTGATGACTAACAGTATAGGCACGGACAGTGCTGTGTTAGCTTGATCTAATCTATTTATGCCCCATTTAAACAGTGTGCATAAACAGCACAAATTTCATTTCGAAAAAATACCATAAAACAAAGCCAAACCATCCATCCTCATCAAAGACAACTAAACTAACAAAGATTGCAAAAAGAGGAAATTATCCATGCTCAAGAGACAATGGAGATTTGTTTTTCTTTTCCTGCTGAAACATGCCAACAGGGTGGATGAGCACACATTCAAAATCAGAATTTCCATGTACAATCAAAATCTAATGGAGCGAAACATAGGCATATCAACTTTGTCAGCAAAACATTAACCAGAGATTCAAGAATCCTCACCAATCGCTTCCCGGATTCCGGGGCCAAGAAGATCCTGCAGAATTGCTGCCCAAAATTCTTGCCTTCCTCCTCCTTCCTGCCAGCATCCCCCTTCCCCTTCCTGTTCTCGCTCTCCATCGTGGTCACCGTGGTCTCTTTCCTCTCATGCTGCCCCAGATGCCTGCTCCCCTCTTCCTTGTGCGCCGCCATTTCTGACTCTTTCTTCCTGACCTTTCTCAATAGTGGTATCTAGAGATGCAGAGCAAAGAACACGCCGAGAAAGGATGATTTCTTATGGAGGAGGGAGGGAGGAGGAGACGTCGCCGAGGTTTATAAAGCCGTGGCTGGAGTCTTGGAGAGAGAGAGAGAGGAGGCTGGCTCTCGCTGGGACACAGCTCTGTTTCCTTTTTTGACAGGGTCTGCGGCTGCGGCATGGGAGGCACGCGGTCGATCCAGACCAGCATTTCTTTCTGCTTTTGCACACCACGCGGTTTCCTGATTTGGATCAGCCACGCGGTTTCCCTATTCGGAGCAGGGACGTTACGCAGAAACTATAATAAACAGCGACTGCCAAGAACCAAACACGGGACCTCTCGTCCAAAGGAGAAACGGGAGCACTCTATCGCCACTAGATCCGGGCGTGGTAACTTTACTGTCGGCCACGGCGCGGGAGGCACGCGGTCGATGAAGACCAGCTTTCCTTTCCGATTGCGGCCACCATGTGGTTTTCCGATTCAGATCAGGGCCCTTGCGCAAAAACTATAATAAACAGCAACTGCCAGGAATTGAACACCGGACCTCTTGTCCAGAGCAGAAACAGAAGCGCCCTATCGCCTCTAGGAGGCGTGGCTACGTTACGGTCAGCCGCGGCATGGGAGGCAAGCCGTCGATCCTGAACAGCTTTTCTTTCCGGCTTCAGCCACCATGCGATTTTCCGATTTGGATCAGCCATGCGCAAAAACTATAATAAAAAGCAACTGCCAGCAATCGAAGACGGGACCTCTCATCCAGGAAAAACTTAAGCGCCCTATCGCCAGTAAATCCTTGATAAGGGTTGACCAAAGTGAAGAAACAAAACTTAGCACCTCTGACACGAAAACATTTAAATAGCAGCCAAACAATTGAACATTGACCTCTCACTGAAACTAAACTGTCCCCATAACTGAAAAAATACTGCAGAACCGATGAACCGAGATCGTAAAAACTGCTACAATGAAACTCTATGTGTCCGTAGTCACTCTGCAATGACGTCCACTCCGACTCATGGACGATAATCGCTGCTACAATGGCATGGTTTGCTTGTCTACTTGTGTGTCGTCACTTCGCGCTGCCGTCCTCTCAGACTCGCGTACCCTAGCCGCTGCCACCGTGCCGGGGTTTGCTTGTCTACATTTCTGTCGCCGCTCCACGCCGCTGTCCCCTCCGACTAGCGTAACCTAACTGCTGCTACCGTGTCAGTGTTTGTTTGTCTACTTGTCTGTCATCAGTCCGCACCGCCATCCACTCCGACTGGCGTCAGTAGTACTACTAAATACTGCATCGTGTGGTGTAACCATGACACGGCATGTGTACGTACAAAACAGCTGTATCATGGCTGCACCGACTCTTTTGCGGGGATTTCTTATGTCCATGGAGAGGTTCATAGGTGTCTCCATACGATACATTAGTCGCTGGCTAGCTACATTCCGGGCTGACTGCTGAAGTGATTTGTCACTTCTTACAACTCCCAAACAAGCAACATTATCTGATTTAAAGTGGATCCATTTTCCAAATAATGAACTAAACAGAGCACACTCCACCTCCAATTCCCCACCAAACCCATAAGAAAGGGGATAAACCCAATCTTGACGGTATCTCCAACTGATTCAGAATTCAGCGGAAAAGCAACTAGATTTAGGGGGAGAAAGGGAGAGCTTACATGTGCAGCAGTGGAGCTGGAGCCTGGTCCAAGGCGTAAAGCCGGTGGGCACGGAGGAGGAATGTGGCGGCGCCGCCCTTGCGCCTCCTTGAGCCGATTTTACTCGCCGTGGTTCTGGGGTGCAGGACGCGCGCCGGCGGCAGCGTGCATTAAAGCAACGCAGGCGAGGATGAGCCGCACCACGAGGTGGAGCTCGGTGCAAGGAAGACGCTGGCCCCCGAACAAGGAACAACGACGGTAGCCGCCACAGGGGGAGGGGAACAAGTAGGCGTGACTGACGGCATCAATCTACTCTACGGCTGGCTCAGGTTGGAATCAGGTGACGACTTGTTTTGTCTAGGGTTCGTAGCGGCGCAGGCGGGCGGGTCGGTGAAGAGTACACGGTGACGCACGGCCGGGTAGTGGCGCCAGCGCCGCGGAATCATCGATTGGGCGGAAAAGCAGCATGGGGGAGGACTCAGTGGTGGCGCTGTCGGTGCCGGAGGCGCACGGCATTGGGCCGTCATGGCAGAGAAGGGAGGGATCGGGAGGAGAGCGAGACTATTTTTAGAAAAGTAAAAATTACATTCAAAATCTTAAAACGATCTAAAAAAACTGTATTTTTCCTCTCTTCTTTGGCTTCGGCCAGCTCTGTAAGACTTCAGCCAGATTCTTTTCCTGGCTATCTTTCTTTCTATCTATGGTAATACATGCAGTGCTCCTGCATGGTTCTAAAAAAATAAATCATTAATGATATATTTTACAAGGGTGCAAAATTTCAATACGAAGTACTTTACCGTTTGAGCTACGCAAAAATGAAAAATATACAGATCTGAGTGTAGTGAACGATGTATAGCTTTAAAATTTTAACTTTTGTCATTTTTGTGTAACCCATAATACGGAACATTTCTCATTGTGATTTAGCACGCTTATAATACACATCCTTGACAACATGTGAGATTTTTTTAGAATTTTGAAACTTTTAAATTTTTTTTTTGAATTTATAAAATCGTGGGATCACTAGAGTTCGGTAGCCAAAATGACTTTTCCGTTGTGAGAATTAACTTAACTCTCACTTAGATCATGCACTGAATTTCAATTGTGCAATAGAGAAAGTTGAAAACTCATGTGCAACCCACCTCTAAATGGGACTCAGTTGTAACACATGTCCAACAATATATAACTGAGAAAAGTAACTCACGTAAATTCCACGTGTACCTACGAAATCTTAGTTAGTTACAACCTATGGGTTAAACATGTGTAATTGAGAAAATCCAAGTTGCAACTAACTGACCACATGAATCACATGTAAATCTATTTATTAATTGATTCTAGAGTCGAGTGAGTTCTAACTCAATTTTCAGTCCAGTGAGAATTAGCAAAACTGTATTTTTTTTACAGCCACTTCTTATGAGAAAAGACAAAAAGAATGTCATATCGTCAACATTTAGAAATTATTATGAATTTTACAAATTTTATTTCAACCGTCTTTACATTTTTATGAACATGTTTATGATTGTGATTACTCGGATTGAAGCAGAGCACCATCCCACCACTCCCCTCCTCCATCAAACGTCTCGAGTGCACTACTTGTTTTCAAGTTTCACGTGTTTCTGCTTTTGTTGCACTTGTGATTTTGCTAAGACTTCGGAGGAGATGCAGTGAACGGGGTTGTAAAAGATGGCGGTTTTAGCATAATAAGTTCTTATTGTGTACTTTGTAGCATTAGTATTGTTTATCGTTGGTTAATTACAACGTGTTACTGTGCCAGTAAGTTTTAATTTGATGTTGTTGCATGTATTCATATGTCATATATTTTTACATATAATTTAATATGTTGGTTTTGTTTCGTGGACTCGTGCGTTCCGTTTAAGCGTGGGCTTGGGTTTTGCAGGCTCACGATTTCGTCTCATCCGGAAGTTTGCTGGAGCCAAGGGTAAGAGCAACCAGCAGAGTGGGTGTGGGAAGAGGAGGCTGATATGATGTTTTACCCACCTGGCCGCCCCAGGCTTAGATTAATGATGACAATACCCCTGTCGGTTGCTAATTAGTGGTAACACTATCTATATGCACGTAGTCACTTGCTACAAGCGTTGCTTCAAATACTGCCGGCAGATCACCCAAGGAAGGTCTAATCAAGTAACCAAGCTAGTACATATTAGGCTATTAGGAACCTCGAAGAAACAAGAGCTAGCTCTCTGTCATGGAGAAACCCAGGAAACCAAGCTTCGTCCCACCACGCAGACGACTCGAGTCGCTGGACGTCAGGAAATCGTCTTCCTCGCTCAACGTGTCCACGTCTTCGCTCAGAAGCGTCAACGAGGGCGACAGGGATGCTGCCGCTGTCCACGCGGGCAGGAGGCCGGCCGTCGTGAGGTTCGCTCTTCCTGCCCAGCCCGCACCTGCACCTTCTTCTCGGCCGTCATCGTCGGCGGGGAGGAGGAGTTCGCTCTCGGCATCACGGCAGGCGCCCAAGGCAACGTCGACGCCTGCACCGGCTGCGACTGCACGCCCTTCTTCGGCTTCAGGACCCAAGTCTGGACCGAACGGGATGAGGAGGAGCTGGGGGCTGACAGGGAGCGCCGGTGATCAGAAGGAAAGGGAGACCGGTGATCTCATCAGTGCGGCGGCGAGGAACAAGCGGGTGGCGACGACGCCGGCGCGGAGTTCCTCGGTGAGTTCGTCGGTGGCATGTTTCTAGAAGTTCTTATAAAACTCTTGTTTGGTGATCGCGTAAGCGAATGAAGTTTGTATCTGCCGGTGACTGCCTTGCCTGCCATCACCGGCACTCCGGTAGGCACCCTTGGTAAACATCTTGTCTAGATGGAACTTTATCGAAAAAAAATCTTGTCTAGATGGAAAACATTTTTGGTAGAAATTTGAGTCTGTGCAAGGTTTCATCACATTCTTGTCTAGATGGAAAACATTTCAACGACGTCGTATTTGTTTTATACACCGATGTATCCCTGCAAAGAGTTATGGTCAAATTTGTACATTGAAAGAATTTGCAAAGTGTAAAATGACATTTTCTTGCAGTGGAGATAGCGTTTCCCCATATTTTTGTTTCGTCGGTGATAACTTATATGAAACAATACTATTATTGGCGATTTCTCATCAACCATTCCCCTTTTCAGATGTCTAGGTAGCATTGGTTAGTCTGTGGTGAGTGGTGACATATGTAACTTTTCTTGAGATGGACATGACAACAATTTTTCCTAACCACGGCAGTTAGAATGCTTTCAAACAGCTAATTGTTGTGATTACTATAATCGAGTTGTTCACCTTTAGTTGATTGAGTACTCATCTTTGAGTGAAACATAAAACTAATTAGGTGCACCTAAAATAAGATTCATGGTTCTATAATCTCTACCTTTTCATATGGTCTTTGGGCTACAGCCCCCAACTTGTCTATTATATGTTTCACTCGTCAGTGAATCATTTCCTGTCGGCTATGGTCGCTTTCTGAAAACACGTCCAAACTGACAGTGTTAAGGTAATTTACACCGTAAACATGTCAAACCCGGCCTGCCAAACGAGGCATATGTGTAAGATACTGTAATACATAGTACGTTCCAATCTTCTTATAAACCTGCAGAATTAAAGAGCTCTCTGTTTTCTAGTTTTCTTTTTCGATAGAGGAAATATATTACTCCCTCCGATCCATATTAGTGGGCATAGCTTTGTCTAAATTCATATGTATCTAGTTAAGTATTTAGACTAGATACATGTGTATCTAGACAAAGTTGTGCCCACTAATATGGATCAGAGGTAGTAATATAAAAAAAGAGCTCTTTGTGTTCTAGTAATGGCACATCTTGAAAACCATAATTTGCTACATTGTTGATCACAATGACACCTGAAATAGCGCTTTGATGTAACGCCAAATATCCTCAGGTTCCAAGAAGAATGCCAGCAGAGGAGAAAACCCTGCAGAAAAGAGAGAGCAAGACGACCAATATCATTTCCAGGACTAAGGCAAAACCCAATCCATCTCCTAAACCGGAAGTTCTTCACAAGCCTGCGCAGAGAAGCCCCGGCATTGCAGTCAAGACCAGAGAGAAGGATCCTCCTAATATTGTATCGCTGGATAACATGGTCAAGGTTTCTCCTCCACGTTCGACATCGGCCACGAGGAGAGGTGCCTCATGGGAATCACTTCCGCCGGCCCTTCAGACTCTGGGATCGGTACAGTTCGTTCAGAAACTTCTGTCTAGATGCAATTTCAAGTTGAGATGGCGTTGCCCTGCGTCAGAAACTCAGAGTTGTGCATCCAGATTTCTGACTTGTTTTCAAAATGGTGTATGATGTGTAGGGAGTCATGAATTACAGGGACGCTGCAGAGATGGCTGCTGTTGAGGCCATGCAGGAGGGTTCTGCTGCAGAGATTGTGCTCAGGTGTCTCAGGTGAAAAACTGATCTTCACTCATTTGTGAGCTTCATTTTTTTTTTGCTATGATAACAGACTGACCAGGATTCCTTCCCACAGTGCCTTTGCGGATCTGACCGCCTCCGCGGCCCAGAAGTCGCCGCAGCACACCGTGGACGAGTTCGTCGCGCTCCAGGCCGCGATCACCCGCTCCACCGCCGTCCTTGGCAACCAGCAGAAACGAGGTGGCCACGCCGGCGAGTGGCTGCACGCGGCGGTCACTTCCAACCTGGCACCTTTCTCCTTCTACGCCGCCGCGTCGTCGTCAAGGAAGAACGACACGGGATCGCCAAGGCAGGCGGCCGCCGCGGAGGAGGAGACCGCCACGTGGCTGGAGACGGCGGCCAGCGAGCTCGGGGAGGAGATGTGCGCGTGGTTTGTTGGGCACGTGGAGCGGCTGCTCGACGCCGACGTGGGCGGGACGCTGGGGCAGCTCAAGAGGGTGAACGACTGGCTGGACGACAACGAGGTCCGGTTGCGGCGGTGTGAGGCCGTCGAGCGGGTGAGGAAGAAGATCTTCGGGTACCTGCTAGATCACGTAGAGTCGGCGGTCGTCGCGCTAAACGGTGGCGTTGCTACCAACCGGCCGAGGAAATAGACGTACGTGACGTAACCGAGTACGTGAAATAAAGTTTGACATATGACTTTAGCGAGTATACATGGCCATGCGTTGCAACGGGAGAACACAATTATCATGCTCGCAAAAGGGGAAGCAATATCATACATAAGGATGGCAATTTTATCCATGGAGCTAGGTATCCATGGATATCCGACCCGGTGGATAAGGGTTTGGAGGGCAGTTTTTGTCCATGGATTTCATGGGGCGGATATCCGCTAACTCATGGGGTGAGCACGGGCAAAGATTTTGCTCCATGGATATCCAATGGATACCCGACTGACAAGTGGGAACCACATGTCAGTGAGACACAATTTTTTCCCATGCCTCTTAATATTCTCGAGACCCAACTCACCCAATGACCCAAACTCACGCAATTACTAATTATTGCTAACCATAAACTATTCCCGCGCGTAATTAACGAATCCACACATTTCTGCTATCTTTTACTATATCTCTTGAATGCATGACTTGTTGTGTTGGAAACTTGTAATAAGAAGTATTGGCTATGTTCTGTGAGTTGAGATGAGATTATGTATTTTGTGGTGTGATTGTTTGAGATTCAACATATTTTTTAAGTACTTTGTGGTTGAAATATTGTTGATTTAATACTCCGATGCATTACTCGTGGATATCCATGGATATCCGGATATCCGGTGGGTTTGGATATGGGGCGACATCCATGCCCATGGATACTTTCGTGGGTAGGCCATGGTGACGTTGATGGATTTGGATTTGGATCTGGTTTTGGTATATCCGCCCGAACCCGCCCCATTGCCATCCTTAATCATACAAGCTAAATCAGTGAACCACTCTCTTCGCAATTGTAACGAAATACATGTTTAGGCCTAACAAGGTGGACAATTGGACTCACATAGCTCGCCTCCTCGCAATACCGAATTATTCCACAATTAGATGGGTTATCTTTTACTCGTCCTATCGAGCAGAACTACCCTCGTTCACCTCACTCTTTTTCTTCCGATTCCCCGACTTTCCCCATGTTGTCTCCCCGCTCACCCTCTCCCCCAGTACACACGACGGCTCCACGAGGTTAATCTATGTCGGGATGCCCCGACTGGCGTGGAAGCACGAGAAACAAAGCTTGCCAATGTCACCCAGTTCAGAGGCTGCAGTTTTTTCAACATATTTGAATTTTGACCGATGCGGTTCAGGTTTGCAAATAGATGTTTTTAACCTATGAAGACAAAACTAAGCAAAGCCAAAAGAGAAAAGCAAATTAGAACAAAACATAAAAAGTACTCGAATCTCACTAGGAGGCAGAAACCCGAGGTCATCTCGTGCATTTAGGATGTTCACAATAAAAAAATGTCCAAGAGCATTGCTATTTTTTAATTGCCGAAACGGTTTTAGCAATAGGAGAGAAGGTTTAGCAATCCATAAAAGAAATCAGCTCTGCAAGCATCCCTAAAACCATACTGCCAAATCATGTGTATATCACAATGACATATGGGATTAACTATCACTATAGGCGTCTTCTTCCTTGCGCAGATCGGCGACAATGGGGAGACCGGATAACTGGCGGCGGAACAGGGAGGGGGTGGCGCCGTGGCGGGAATTGGGGAGCTCGGTCTGATACTAGCTAGGTTGGACCCGAGGGCGTGCGAGCAGGCCAGGGTATGGGCAAGCTGCTCCCGGTTGAGCTGCACGCGGTACGTGGGTGAGCAACTACCAAATGAGCCAAGCGAGGGTGAGGTGAGGTCCCGACGTCAGAACTGTGGCGCTGCACCCAAGAGTGGGACATGGCACTGAGGGGAGAACCCAGGGATGGTGAGGCGAGGCGGCAGGGGCGTCGCCGGGTTCGATTTTGGCGTCGAGGTAGTGATTCATGGTCAACAGGACGAAAAACGTATTTCTCGGTCAATCTCTGCTGGGTTGCGCAACGGAAACTTCAAAATTTCGCTTACCATGCTACGCAACAGCCCAATATCTATACTATGAAGATATGCTCCACCCCCTAATGCTAGATCTAGAAAATTTACTACAACCGTTGCGGAAGATCTTGTTGTATTCGAAGTAGATGTTGGTGAAGCCTGATGAAGAATCTCACGTCCACGCCGGGAGGTGAGATTTTAACCGATCCGTGTCGTCGAGGGACTACTCGCTCAGCCACGCTCTAACAGTGTCCACACGTACACCGCGCCAATCCGTCGGCAATTGTTAAATCTCAACCCATGGGGTTGGGGGTGTTTATATAGGTGGCCAAAGGGGAGGGGTGCTTGGGGGAGGGGCAAGCCCTCCCCTTGCACCGCCGCACCAAGGAGGAGGGAGTCCTTCCCCTCCGCCAACTTGGATTGGGAGTTGGAGTAGGACTCCTCCCCCCAAACCGTCTCCACCTAGGTTTCGGCCAAGGGGTGGTCCCCCATCCGATTTGGCCCACCCGCCCCACTTGGGGGTGCGGCTGCCAAGTGGCCCCATGGGTCCACTTGGCAGCCCCTTTGGTGGACTCCAAATAAAAACTTTTATTTAATATTTTCCAAAATATTTAAGTAATAAATTAATTAATTAATTATTTATTTTGTTTAATTAATTCCCCAACTTAATATTTCCTTTACAGAATATTCCCGGAATTAATCACTTATCATATAAAACACTTTTACATGATCTGAGACACCCAGTGTCCGCCAAACAGAATACTCCGGATAAATATTTCTTCCTATATAAACCCTCGGAATAAATCCGACAATAATAGAAACACTTCCTATTATTCCGAGACATGGAATGTCTGCCTTCTCTTTCTCTATACCTTCACTGGAACAAGTTCCTGTGACATCGAAACTACTCCAACACTTTCTCATAACCACTAAATTACATCTTTATTCTCTCAATAAAATATTGACTCACAGCTTAAGTGTGTGACCCGAAAGGTTTGTTAACACATAGACATGTCCGGGAGCTTACCAGACAATAACCAGCATTGGGAGCTAGACGTCTGTACTGGCTCCTATGTATTCACGACTGAACGACAGAACCTCTTTATGTTTCTCATTACGGTAATTCCCTTACGTACACGATACCAATGATATCTCGAGTGTGAGACAATGTGCTGTAGTGTGATCAAACCCTTTGATCATAACACATATAAAACTCGTACCAATATAATTCTCTTTTCTCATTCGTATTATCAATGTCCTATGATAAATCACATTGTGTCTGGCCAGACGATTGGGGTGACATGATTATACTTGAGATGGCCTAGAGGATGTATCTCTCTATCGCCTGGAGGAGTAAGTACCCTTCTTGAACAATCTCCGTTCCATTACTTATTCTAGTTCTAACCCAATGGCCACCGTTATGGTCCCCAGTTACGGCCGAACGTTAGATAACAATCAAATCATGAGTGCCGGACAAGCGGTCACTAGATGTTCTCAAGGTATAGGAACTAACTAATGAAAACTCTTTATAATCAATTGCTATTCTTCATCTTGACGATTTGTCTCATAGCAAGATCATAGGGTGGGTCGGTTCAGTACTATTATCATTCTGATAATAAACTCCTGTGGTTTTATGACTTATACAAAGTCCATGATCAGGAAAATATGATCATCAGATAACAAGATATGCTAGTCTTAGAGACGAGACTAGGAAAGCTTTTCCTTGTTCATATCTCTACACGTGCATCGATCGGAGGTTTTCCTGTTGAATACTTTATATTCGCTATTCAAGTGCCCAATGCAGTTGTAGCATAAAGATATAATCTACTAATAATAAATTTGGAGATAAAATAATACTAAATATTATCGTCTCTAGGTCATATCTCCAACAATCTCAACAATTTAAACACGATGATCAGCTCTCTAAGTAAAATAAAAATGACACCATCGCATTTGCGAGGGACACTATGCTAGTTATAGGCTAAATGTGTACGTATACTACCCTCCACGAGATCAAGCACATCATGTGATCTGAACTTGTAATCGACATCACATTGTTGCATACTAACAAGCAAGCTCTTTTCCTCCTCTCCCGAATCACCAGCACCATCAGCCCGACCCCATGGATGCCTCTGATATCTCCTCGGAGCCTCTCGCCTCTCAGCAACCTCCTTCTTCCTGGTCACCAGCTCCAACAACAGAACCCCAAAATTGTACACGTCGCTTTTGTCGGTCAACTGGCATGTCATAAGGTACTCTGGATCCATGTACCCGCAGGTGCCCTGCACCAGCGTGGCGGTATCGACCTCTTCACTTGTTGCCAGCTCCGACGCGCCAAAGTCCGTTACTTTTACAGTGAGGCTATCGTCGAGCAAAAGTAACAAACTTTGATGCGAGGGCGTCATTTTTATTTTATTAGAGAACTGGCCATCGTGTTTAGTTTGCTGAGATTGACCACAAATGCTGCTTGGCTAAAAAATTTAGCAATTCGCAAGCGGATTGCTGAATATGACAATTTGGCCACAGACTTTAATTTTTTGGCCTTAGGACCACTTATAAGAGTGCTTGTTTTGCTCCCACTTGCTAAAAAGACATTAGCAATTGTGGGTGTGTATGTGTGTGTGGGGTGGGGTATATACGTATGTTCAGGGAGTTGCTCTAACATATTCTCCTCGAGCATCACAATGTGCCATATATGGCGTTGTAAATCTGTTATTTATTTTTGTTATTGATGCTTGTGAGAAGGTTGTGTCGTTGGATTCAATGAAAACTTAAGGAGTTTCATCCGCCCCCTCCTCCGCTTGATGCGATGGCCTGCTCCATGACATCCTTTAACGAGACATCGCCCTCTTCTTCGTACATGTTATGTTGAAGTACTAACATATCATCGCCAACTTCGGGAAAATATGGGTTGCTGAAATGCTACTTTGGTCTTTAGCCGATAGTGCAACCATGACTAGGGTACAGGATTCATCAGTTTTGCATGAAATGTTTGGTATGCTGGCTCGTCAAAGCCACTTAGCCACACTCACTTCTTTTTTGATGCCTCCTATTCTTACGCATGTGACCTCCATTCTATTTTCTCTTCTAGCGACATGTATTATATTTGAGTAGTTGCCACCTATTTTACTGCGGGGAGGGTGAGAGTTTTCGGTGTGTCAATGAATGGAAAAGTAGACTTGTGTTCTGTCAAAGGTGAATGGTACGTAGTATGATATAGGGGAAGGCAACACCCTACCTACCTCAAAGTGTATTTTTAACTCCCTTTATTGCATTAAACAAAGTAAAAATACGGATAAAACATAGAAGGCCCTATCTAGGGGTGGCAATGGACCGTTCCGCATAAAGCCGCGGGGAATTCACTAACTAGTGTATGGATATATTGCTCTCTCACAACTTATACGTGGACATGGATTATAAGTTCTCTTCATCCCCCTTCCTCACTATACCCTGTTATATATTTGCATGTGTATATCTTGGTATACTTTTATATAGGCTGCAATTTACTAGTGTCCGGAACAACTCTGATAAGTATCAAGCCAATTCGAGACCCTGATTAGTTTCACTTTGAACTGTTTAACGGTGATGTGCCTTGACATACTGTCTCGTGAGTTTGCCAGGCCTGAAAACATTAGAAGCGTTCCACATATATGCTTGGGTGTAGCGGTTTTTATAAAGTATCTGAACTTAGGAGGAATTCTACAAATAGGGAATTCAATTGTTAGACCATTATCTCTATTGAATCACCAGATATTCTGAAAGTTTTCAGTGGTAGTTGAATAAGTTCCGATACAATCAAAAATCGATGCTATGTCACAATATGAAAACCTCGGTAAAAAGGACACACGTCTTTCTCTAAAGCCCGGCCTTTCTACGGATGAGGAGAATATTAAATCTAAGTTCTCTTCCGAATGAAACGGAACAAAAGGAAAACAACTTCATCAAATATGATTGATACCATGATGTAAATGGACAAGCCTAGGAAAATATAAAAGTATTTACACCTCTTTATGAAAGCACCATAGCTAAGGAATGCACATTGTCTAGAGCGGAATTCTAGTTTTTGAAAGTTGCAGGGATGTAGATCAGACCAACATACACAACCAATACATATAAAATGATAGTCCAGATTCTTTCCAAACAAGTCCTCCATAGAGGCATGTCTATTACTTTGTTGGGAGGAACCTATTAGAAATATGGCTATAAGAAAAGCCTTGCTCCAAATTTTGAGGGGCATGGTCCTCGGGAAGGATAGCTAACGATCGACGTGCACAGTCACTACAACACGGTATGGAAGTCATGACACCTTTAGGTTTATCCTTCGAGCTAGATGGCTACACTTAACTGTGGCTATAAAAAAAGACACCGATGAGGAAAGTATTTCCATGACACCTTAGCTAAGGTTCTATTTTTTTAAATATATACTAAGGTTCTATTGTTAGAGGAAAGACAATGAGCATACACTAGGCCTTTTTGTGAAGGAACATACACAATATTATTGAAGTGCAAATTGCTAATATGCAGTATAGCTAATTTTAGTAATTGCACCATATGGCCATGTAGACTTAGGGTCGGGGCACACCATCCAGCAGCTCGCTTGCATCACCACTGGACTTGCGTTTTTTTCTGTGAGAGCTATTGCTGATCTGTACTAGTCAATAAATATGTTCCAACTACGGGCCTATTTGATTCGTTGGATAGGAAAAAGGAATAGGAAAAGTTTAGTATTGCAAACTCATGCACACCCCAATCCTATAGAATTTGGAATGTACCGAACTTTGTTTGATTCCATCAAATGAATTGTAAAAATAGGTTGGAGTGGACGCTAAAATTCCTATGGGAAGCAGTGCAATGATTTCTTAGGAAAAATTCCTATAGGATCCAATCCTACAAATCAAACAAGCATGGTAGGAAAATTTCCTATAGAACTGAATACTCCAAAAATCCTATGCAATCCTTTGAATCAAAGGAACCTAAAATATATTCCTTTCATCAAATCCTAGCGATCCAACACACTAGCAATGTCAGGACATAATTGAGTCCTTAATTGCCATCCAATTCCAACTAGTATTCCAATATATATGTTCGCATGAAGTGTTTGTCTAGATTCTGGACGAGATGATGGAAAAATATGGGAAGATATACTTCCCCGTTTCTGGCCAAATCACTACATGTTATGATCCCACCTGCAATCTTTAGACATCCTCCAGATTTGGCACCCATTTATATGCTCCATGCGCTGGATATCCAGGTCATTAACTTGTACTACCAAATTAAGTTATATCACATTGATCATTTCTGTGTATAAAGGTCACTGGGTGATCGACTGCATTGCGGTCATCTTCGTCGTAGGTGTGTGTGTGATTGCAGCAATGGCGATCTTTACCAATCTCCTGCTACCTCTTTTCTTACTCGCCACCCTCTCCCCCACGCCCACGCTATGCTATATCAATCCTGGTGCTAGGATATGGCGAGATGCCACACACAGTTCTTCTCATCGCACATACATTGTGCTCGTCGAGCCACGTCGCTCCAATGTCAGCCAAGACATACACCGTCGGTGGCACGAGTCTTTCTTGACGAGCTCGCACAACGGCAACTCCAGCGAGACACGCCTCCTTCACTCCTACACCGATTGTTCAGTGGCTTCACGGCGAGGCTCACCGAGGCCGAGGTTGACGCGGTGGCCAAGAAGCCGGGGTTCGTGCGCGCCTTCCCGGACCGGACGCTGCAGCTCGCGACCACACACACGCCGGAGTTCCTCGGGCTGAAGAACGGCACGGGGATCTGGAGCAACACTGATTACGGCAAGGGTGTGATCATCGGCCTGCTCGACTCCGGCATCCATGCGGCGCATGCATCCTTCCTTCGATGATCACCGTGTCCCGCCACCTCCGGCGAGATGGAAGGGTTCATGCAAGGCAGCCCGGTGCAACAACAAGCTCATCGGTGCCAAGTCGTTTGTTGGAGGTGACCCTGGTGACGAACAGGGTCATGGAACGCACACCTCGTCGACGGCAGCCGGAAACTTCGTGACCGGCGCGTCGTACCGTGGCCTGGGCGCGGGCACCGTGGCCGGAATCGCACCTGGCGCCCACATCGCTATGTACAAGGTGTGCACATCTGATTGCTGCGAGACATCCGCCATATTAGCCGGCTTGGACGAGGCCATCAAGGTCCGACGTGCTCTCACTGTCTCTCGGAGGTGACACGAGCATCAGCTTTGAGCATGACCCCGTCCCTCTCAGCGCGTTCAGTGCGGTCTCCAAAGGCATCACAGTGGTGTGCGCGGCCGGCAACAACGGCCCCGGAAACATCACCGTCACCAACGACGCGCCATGGTTGCTCACGGTCGCCGCCGGCTCAGTGGACCGGAGCTTTGACGCCAGCGTGTATCTTGGCGACGGCAGGCGCATCGACGGAGAAGCGCTTACCCAGGTGGCGGCGAAGCCGAGGTCAAAGCGGCACCCTCTGCTCTTCTCCGAGGCCCGACAGTTCTGCGAGTACGAGGGCGACGGTTCCGTCGCCGGAAAGATTGTGGTCTGCGAGGCCACGAACACGAAGGATCAAGCTTCCAACATTCAAACCATGATGGATGCTGGCGCCGCCGGCGTTCTGCTATCCAACGACGTACTCAGTGGCTACACCACCCTTCTCAGGGATTACAACTCCAGCGTGGTGCAGGTAACCGCCGCCGACGGGAACGTCCTCAGAGATTACGCGACGTCGGCGAAGAACAAGGTGGTGTCCGTCACATACAACAACACATTGCTCGGAGTACGTCCAGCCCCGGTCGTGGCGTGGTTCTCCTCCCGGGGTCCAAGCGGCATCGCCCCGGGCGTGCTCAAGCCGGATATACTGGCACCAGGGCTCAACATCCTCGCGGCTTGGCCCCCCAAAACTGAATCTGCATCGGGGCCTTTCAACATCATTTCTGGCACGTCCATGGCGACGCCGCACGTCAGCGGCGTCGTGGCACTTGTCAAGAGCTTGCATCCTGATTGGTCTCCGGCCGCCATCAAGTCTGCCATCGTGACGACCTCCGATGCCGTCAATGGCACCGGTGGGCCGATCTTGGACGAGCAGCACGGGAAGGCCACCGCGTGCGCGACGGGTGCCGGCCATGTGAACCCTGCGAGAGCTGCCGACCCGGGCCTTGGCCCTTGTGTACGACATCACCGCCGCTGAGTTCGCCGGCTACATCTGCTGGCTTGAGAGCACCGACGGCGCCATGGCAGCGGGCGCGCTGGACTCGAGCTTGCCCTGTGCGGACCTGCCAAAGATCACCGAAGCGCAACTCAACTATCCGACCATTAGTGTGCCGCTGAGGTTAACGCCGTTCACTGTGAACCGGACGGTGACGAACGTCGGCCCGGCGGAATCGACCTATACCGTGAAGGTGGAAGCACCAGCAACACTGACGGTCCACGTCACCCCGGAGACCCTATCGTTCTCCAAGGCCGGAGAGAAGAAGACGTTCAGCGTGTCGGTGAGCGGCAATGGCGTGAGCGAAGGAGAACTCGTCACAGAGGGAAGCCTGAGCTGGATGTCAGAGAAGCACGTCGTGCGGAGCCCGGTCGTCGCCGTTGTCGGAACATGCAGCCCTCCTCCTTCAGGTCGGTGTGTTTAATTCGTTGTAATTGTGATTTTTTTCGTCACATAAACCGTGCTAATGGCACAAAACTTGGCTCGTATCAGTACAATTTATGGCTGTGAATATTTTGCGATAAATGAGTCCGAGCCAATTTGTTCATGCATCCGACTGCGTCATGCTTCTGTCTGAATATGGAGCTGCGAAGCCTGGGAAGTTCGACAAGAGTTGATTAATTTCTGAAGTGGGTGCGTAGGGATTGCTCAACATTTCATTAAGAATAAAAAAGAGAGTTAAGTGAGACCTCGCGTGCTGTAAACTGCCAACTGAAAACTGTTAGAAATTCTCAACTGATAAATGCTGACATTTTTTTCTTGCAAACTGATGGAACGCCTATTCGTAAAAAAAAAAAAAACTGATGAAACGCCTCTTGCTTTTCGTTAGATAAGAAATATTGTTCCCCGAAATAAAGGAGAGATGATCAATAGTGCAAACAAGTCTAAAATTGTGACACTGCTGTTGTGGCTGGCTGTCTGTCTGCCACAGGCAATCAGAATTAACCTCTGAAATTGTTCTATGCTGCTATACAAGCGCTGATGATACTTCCTCTCCGATGCACACTTGAATGATAAGCTGATTTTAAGACTGTACCCAGGAACTTGCACTTGGTCTGTATCAATGAGTGGCTAATGCTGATCAGATGCGAGCTAGAGCAACCGCACTGCAACCAGCAATTCAGTCCAGGCCCTTCCTCTTCGTGGCATTGGATCTGTTGCTGCTGGTACTAGACACGCATGGTCATACCATATTGGCTATTGGACTGAAACCGAAGAAGTGTTTCCGGTATTTTACTAGGATGTGCTCTGTGATGCAAGTACTTGTGCACGTTGAATGTATCATCCCTTTGGTTAGAACTGCTGATATGTTCAGTTTCTACTTCAACTTTGACGCATTTTCACAGAGAAAACTCTGGACACACCGGGGTAACAGAAGATGCACCAAACTCTTTGTTCATGCAAAATTGTTTGTTTGATTCTTCATCACCAGTGTTCGTGCTAGGGAAATGCTCCAAAAAGAAACGAATTCTGAAGCCAAGTGGAGTAATATACATTCAGTGTACAGAGGAAGAATCAAACGGAAACGCAACATGCAATCAACAACAGAACAGACTGGGGGAAGGAAAAACAGAAGAAAAACGCCATCTTTCACCATCACTGTGCCGCCTCAGCGTCGACACCGGACTCGAGCGGGGCAGGAGCTGGGCCTTGCGGCGGGTGTCCCGCGGCGGGACGGGGACGGCGAGGAAGTGCTTGGTCTTGGAGATGGGGCGGGAGGGGAGGAGCTCCACCACGTCGCCCACCCTGAACCGGTTCTCCGGGTCGTGCGCCTGGTACTTCTTCTTGATGCGCTCCCGCCGGTGGTACTTGGGGTGCGGCGCCAGTCGCACAACCTCCACCCCCCACCGTCTTGTCCGCCTTCGTCGTCACCACGCGCCCCGTCAACTGCTTCGCCGCCGAGATCCGATTGAGGAGCGCCGGCCGAGGCGCCGTGGCGCCGCCCGCATTGGGCGTGAGGTGGAGCCGGAGCGGGGACGCGAAGGAGGAGCCCAGCAGCATCTTCTCCTTCTTTCTTCTTCCTCGCTGGGAATTTCTCTCAGAGGTTGGTTGGGGAAAGATAAGGTGCGACTTGGTCAGTAGGACGTATGTATGAAGTGTCGTTCGAAAAAACAAATCGCTTGTTGACAAAATAGGCCGTAGCCCCGCTATATAAATATAGCAACCACCCGATACAACCGACAGTTTTGAGATGCTGGGGCGGCAGCAAACATACACCCAAAGCAAGGGGAAGAGAAAAAACAAGAAAAACAAAAGGAGACAAAGGCGGATTGACTAAACGACGAAGACCCGTAACCGCTGCGCCCTCTCCACGACATAACACCACGCTCCTAGAGCCGAACCGTCGAGTACCAAGCAGTACATTCAAGAAGGAAAGCGCGTGCTGCTGCCCGGACCATAGATCCTAGGGTTTCCCCCGGCACACGGAGGGAGCGGACTACGAGAAGCCACGACGCCCTTCAGGAAGGAGAGGTGCCACCCAGGGGCGGCACCGCGTCGGTGTCGGGCAAGCCGACAAGGATTTCTCCCGAAAAAACCCAGTCCACTACCCCCAGACGACCGTAGCATAGGAGCCCCACGAGAACGAATCCTCGGTGCCACCAACCTCTCCGCCCACCAACATGCGCCACCACGGTCACAAAGCCGCCATCGTCGTCGTCTCACCGAAGCATGCACCACGAGGTCTGCAAGTGACTGCAAGGAGTAGCTAGAATCGGGGTCAGCAGGACCGCGACCGCGCGGGAGGGAACTACCTCCACCACCGAAGGTGGTAGTCGACCGGACGCGGCCGCAGGACACACCAGTCCCAATTAGGTTCGGTCGAGCCCAGCGGGCCCGTAAAGCCCCCGCAGGGGCACACCAATCCCAGTCGGGTCCGGCCGGGCCCAGGTTGGGCCCGTAAAGTCCGCCGCCACGCTGCAACAGGCCGGCTGCCGTCGCCGCTGCACCCACACACTAGCTACAACTACTGCCACTGCAGAACGGGTCACCTGCAGGACCGGCAGGCCCGCCCCAGCCCATATGGGCCCCGCAGGGCCTAGATCTGGGCCTCAGGACGCCGCCGCTGGCACCCTGCCGTCGCCCGCCGCGCCGTGTCGCCCCACCGCACCGCGAGCCCGCCGCCGCCACCTGAGGAGCACCGCCGCCAGACGAATGGAGCTTCGCCTCCACCCATTCTGGCGCGGGGAGGGACAGGCCGCCGCCGTCGGTGCCGCACGGGCCGCGCCCGACAGCCACTGCCGACGGCGGCGACGGGGAGGAAAGGAGAGGGGGACGCGGAGAGGAAGGGCCGAGGGCGCGCACCGCCGCCGCGGAGGGCGACGAGCGCGCGGGCACAGGAGGAGGGGGAGACCGGCGCCGACGGCGGCGGCCTGGCGGCGCGGAAACCCTAGGGTTCGCGGGAGCCCTCTCGAGTCAGAGTCCACAAATCGCTTGTTTCACTAAGTCATACTAGAATTCTATAAAAACTAGAAAAACATGAAAAACAAAGAAAGAGTTAATGAATTTTGGAAATATTTAAAAATCACTTTACCAGATTTGAATCCGATGACTTATGCCTTACCATGGCTCGGATTATCACTTCTCATTATCCTTTTTTTTCAAGAATTACATTTATGTAGTTAGGGCCTTAGGGTACTTCTATACTACTATTAAAAGAGCAAACATGTTCGGGATACATTAAATCTGTGCCGTTCAATATTTGATCAACGCTCCAGATCGCTCCAATGTTTGATAACTCAACACACCTTTTCGTTTTGATGATAATTACAAGGATTTGCCACCGCTCAAATAAACACTTAGACAAAGTCGCCATGCCCCGCCGCATGGTCCGGACGACCAGCTTGGGCAGGCAGAGTGCCCTTGACACGAAAGGCGAGCGACGCGGGCGCCGTGGGCGCGGATTGCGAGAGCTGGAGCTGGTTCTTGGCGGCCTCCGGGTCCTCCGGCAGCGATGCCGCCCCGCCGAGCTTCTTGACGATGCATCGCCGGCTTCCCAATCTAGCCTTCCGCAGCTCCTTCCTTCCCCGCCTCCTCTTATCCTCTACCTGCCCGTTTCCCTAATCCCTAGCCGGGAGCGGCAGCCGGCAGGCGTACGACGCCCACCCCGGCGTCCTGGTTCCGTCCCTCATCGAGCAATTGATCCCCGGGGCGTCATCCTGCTTCCCTTGTCCAAGTCTGTCGCGTCCACCGCCGGCTTCGGTTCGTGGTACGCGTGTACAACTGCTGCTCCAGCGTCAGCTGCAACCAGTAGTCCAGGAGCGCCTCCTGGGATCATGACGCCGTGCCACCACGTACGGAGGTCGCTGTCAAGCAGTCAGTTCTACGCGCACCCGAACGTGGTGGGTGGTAAGATGATAGATTTTGTACACTGACCTCAATCCTTTGTTCCTTTTTTGCTGCTTACACTTACAGCCAAACAACTGTGTTTTGCTTTAAAAAACACCAGCACGCATGTACATATTGCGATTTTCACTGGATTGAGAATTAGACACCACCCACCTTGTAAAATCCTAACGTGTATAATAGATCTACTAAGGTACAATTTGAGGAATCTTGCCTGTTTATAAGCATGGTAGCCGCTCCGGACAAGGGTCTTCAAAAGCTTTTAAGATGGTGGAGCAATCAGATTCAAAGATGTGGTTGCTCTGAGATGGGATGTTGCCCCAGGCGGAGGCAAATGATCGCACCCTCATGGTCTCTGTAGATAGCTCCCAAACCAGTTTCTGTACATGCTTATTGCCAATAATGTAGATTTATTAATTTATATATTTTGACATGGTTAATATAGAGCCGCTGAATCCTTTTTTATGACATGGCAACAAGATAGATAGTAGTGCAACCTTTTGTCTTACCGTCCAATAAACACATCCCTTTGACTTCTTCCTTAATTTAAACACAAGTTCAGTTTGAATTGCTTGAGGTTGCTCCAAATTGCCCTTAAATTTTCTTACTCTGAGACTAATTTGGTTATGGATCAGATTAAATAATGGGTTTGGAAAATATGTGTGATACCAAATGAATAGTATTTTCCATGTAATTTAACAAATTTCATACTTATGATGTATACAAAGAAGATTGGAAAGTAAGTAGTCACTTTTTTTTTCTTTTGTGAGGATTGTTGTATAATGGGACATGTAAGAGAATTGAAATCTGGGAGAAAGCTAACATACTTCAAGCATAACATGTTTGATTTTTTTATAAACCCATTGCAAAGCAAGGGAATATGAACTTACTTTGTGCACATCCACGACGTATATTATTCTCTCCCGTTGTAACGTACGGGCATGTTTGTTAGAAACCGCCAAAAAAATTGTACGGTCAAGACGAGTCATGTAATGATTATTTGATGATTTTTAATGTCTTTAAAACTATATAAAGATTTATTTGGTAAATGCTTTATTGTATATATACTGGTACGACACTCTTGAACATTTGAACATGTATATTTTACTTCGTACCATGATAACTATTCTACCGGAAATCTGTTTTCAAGCATAGGTGGTTTCATAAATTACTCTTGTGTCATTGTAATTAATAGACTAAATGCTCATTAAAATGGAAATACAATTTCAAATAAATGTTTTGTTATAGATTATAATACGTGCGTTGCACGTTCACTAGTGTGCATAAAAAAATCAACAATTAACCGTTAGGATGTTAGAGCTTCTCCAGTTGGACTAAGCAAAATTTACCCCTATATGTCCGGGGACACATCTTGACTTTTCCGCACACAGGGCCCCAGGTGAACTAGCCAGCTGGGAAAAGGGGTTTGGTTACGTCAGCTCGTTTGACCACGTCCATGCGGAGCGGGCTGCCCGACGGCGCGACGCCACGGCAGTGGCCTCGCCGGCGGCTGACGCTGGTGCCTGGCGCCCTTTCGCCGGGTGCCCCAGGGACATCCTCTGCCTCGCCGACGTCCTCGGGATCCCGATTCTCGGCCCTAGAGGAAGGTGGGGAAGGAGATGATATGGATACGGAGGAGCTCGCCGTGCGCATGGCGGAGGAGACGATCTCGGAAGAGTGGCGTGTTTCCCGGGACGACATCCAGCGACCTCCCAAATCCGGAGAAGATCTCGTCCAGGAGTTCTGGAACGATGCGGGATTCCCGACGCCGGCGTCGCGGTTCTGGGAGCATGCTTCTTCTTCCGATGATGAAGGTACGTGCTCTGTTTCTGTGTGCAGGTCGCCGGAGAAGCCGCACTCGCCTGGTTCAGCGGAGATGGGGAAGAAAGGGGTGGCTCGGCCCATGCTAGGGTCCTGAGGCGGCCGGTGCGGATGGGGTGGCGGGGTCGTCTACCTCGGCCTAGGATCACGCCGCCGCCGTGCCTCGGAGATTTTCTTCCGGCGATTCACCCATGGCGGAACACGATGGCGGGTCTACGCCGGCGGCCGGGGCGGGCATCGGGGCAGCACAGATCACGGCGGTGGGCGCGGAAACGGACGTTGTTCAAAAACGCGACTCGCTGTCCAGTGGGCCCCAGGCGTCCAGTGGGCCCCTGGCGTCAGCGGCTGTCAGCCATCGATTGCTCTGGGAGTATCTGGAGTGTTGGTACGGAGGGCTGTGGAGAGAAGATCGTGAACCTAGGTCATCGCGACTACCACAGCCTCCATCGCTACGTACGCCCCCGTCCCTGCAATCGCCGCCCGTTGTCGTCGTTCCTGCGCCAGCTCCTTCACCGACGCCAGCCTCCCCGAGCTCGGGCCTCACGCCATCCCTCCGGCGATCCTTCGCGGAGGTCGCGGCTGCGTTGCCGTCCATGGCGGCGCCTCCTGGGCATGGCCCTCCGACGTGGGCTCCTAGGGCTAACCCGGTGCTCAGGCGCGCGGTCCCGGCGTCGTCTTCGGAAACGCCGCCGGCCCATCCTCGGCGGCGCCAAGACAGCAGGGCGCACCGCAGCAAGGCCCGATGCCCACGGGTGGACCTCCGCCTCCCGCGGGGTTCGCCTTCGGGGCTGCATCTCAAGCGCCGGCTCGGAAGAAGAAAAAGAAGAGAACCACCGCGAACACGAACCAAGGGATTCAGCAAGGGGTCTTGGCCGCTGCAGGTCCGCAGCAGCAGACGGCACAAGGGCCCGTTTTGACACAGCAGCCGCTTGCGGGCGGACACCCGATGATCCCGGGAACTGGCCAGCCCGTTGTCGCTCCTCTGATCGTGGCGACGGGCGTGGCGCCGGTGACTGCAGCGGCTCAAGTGATCAAGAAGGCCAACGCTTGGTGCTGGAAGTGTGCGGTGAAGGATCACAGCTCTAAGGAGTGTCCCGTTAAACACTACTGTCATATTTGTGAGAACACAAAACATCCAACTCCTATGTGCCCGTCTTTGAAGCTCCCAAGGCCGGTGGTGTTCGCGGTTGGACAAGGACACAGGGATACGATCTTTACTCAGTTCCCGGACAATCTGTATAGGGCGGACTTGTTGCCCAAAGACACTCCGGTGGCCCTAGTGAAGGTTCATGGCACGACCGCCACCGCAAAACAGGTGGAAACCCAGGTGGCGCGACTGTGTCCGGTGAAGTCCTGGTGTTGGGAAGTTATACCTAGTAGGGAGGACTCTTTCACGGTTAACTTTCCGACTGAAGATGATCTGATGAGGTTTGATGGTATCGAACTCGGGGTCCCGTCTCAGGACACTAGACTGGTGTTCAGCAAGTGGAAAACGGAAGATGTTAAGCACAAGCTGGAACTTGACCAGGTTTGGGTGCATGTGACTGGGGTGCCAATCCGTTGCGCCACTTCTGGGGAGTGTGGGCTATCGGGTCTCTCATTGGTACCACTATTGATGTGGATATGCTCTTCCTTCGGCGACGAGGAGTGGTCCGTATCTTAGTTGGGATGATGGATGCTGATAGTTTCAAGAAGACAGATGATTTGGGGCCATACATGAGAACTGATGCGGTGCTGCGTCTGAAAGGGTACGACTTCACCTTCCGGCTAGAGACAGAGGACTATATTCCGGAGGCGGATTTCGTTCCGTTTGTTTGGCAACGCAAGGGAAAGGATGACCCAGACGATAATGGCCTAGGGGAAGAAGGGTCGGGAGATCAAACAGAGCATGGTGGTTCCGTTGGTGATACTTCGGGAGCCACTAATATGATGATCGACCAGGGCCCGGTTACAGGTGGGGGACAGGGACAAGGAGCGCCAAGAACTCATATGCTGAAGAGTCTGGCTGTCACTCCTTTTAATCCCAACCCCAAAACCCCAAGAGTCATCGAGTTAGTGAAGAAATGGAGGGAGTCATGCGGAATTGGTGGGCCGAATGTTGGTGCCAACTCGTCCCCAGGTGCTGCCCTGGGAGCTGCACGGATCCAGGCCGCTGGGGGGCCTAGGCGGGCTGTTTCTGGTGGGAGTCCGGCGCGGGATGGGCTGCTGGTAGCCGACCGTGCGACGGATACCGAGGTGACGCCGACCAGCGCGTTGGGCCGAGCGACGCATGATCACCGGCAGGCCTTGGACCTGTGCGCTGCTGGTGGGCTACTGCTCAGCTCGACTGGAGCTGACTCTCGGTGGGGCGCCGGAGGACGAGCTCTCGCTTGCCGGCTGCGGGTCGGGTGCTGCTGCGGTGTGCGCACCCGTCGACTCCGCGGCTGCTGCGAGCACCGAGTCGCCATCCAGGTGCATGGTGGTCGGCTCGCTGTGCTTCCCTATGACAGGTGACGACGCGGGTACCACCCGCGGCGACTCCAGGGCGGAGGGGGACTCTACACCGACTGTGTCCTCCCCCGTGGTGTCTTCGGAGGCCATGGCGACTCTGGCTTCTCCGGTGACGCCGAGTACGTACACGGTGGTCGAGAGGGCTGCGACCACACCTACGCCCTCTCCCACTGTGTCCGATGCAGCTAAGGGTCGTCCACAGCCGAAGGGAGCTCCTAGGCGTAGTGGTCGTCACCAGGCTGGCGAGGACGGTGCATCTGCAACTGATGAGGATACGATGGCCAAGGCAATGCGTCGCAAGGCAGCCTTGTTCTCCACTCCCCTGCTGGTACGCATCGTTCCACACAATCTTTTTGTTCTTATCTACGCCTACCTTATCTGCTAGGTTGTCAGCGGTAGGGGTGTGCATGGGCAAAAATGAAAAAGAAGTAGTGTTATCGGCTAAGGTTCTGAAACACGTAGAGTATGACCGTCGTAGAGTTTCTCCTACTGTTTCGACTAGGCCGGTACCCTCACCTATAGATGATGATGATGATGCGAATGCCACAATAGATGGACATCTTCTATCACATCTTGTAGGAGAGGTGACCGAGGTGGACATGGACGAGGCTGAGCTGGGATCTTTTGATGACCTGTATGCTACCGGCCGAAGATCCAAATCCGCCAAAAATAAAAAGAACAAACCTTCGCGTAAAAGCGCGAAAAAGTCAAAATCCCCAACTGTTTCCCGATGAATGGCATATTCGAAAATAGCAGAGGTCTAGGCGACTTGGCTAAACATTGAATATTGCGCATCATGTGAGAGATTATAAGTTGGATTTTCTGGCTATTTCTGAGACGGGTAGACGAGACTTTCCAAGCACTCTACTAGAACGCCTTTCAGGTGGTGTGGAGTTTACTTGGCATTCCTGTCCCCCTCGAGGTAGATCGGGTGGCATGCTACTTGGCATCAAAACGGAAACCATGGAATTGTTGGGTCGTTCGGATGGTGAATTCCATATTAAATTTCAAATCCGCAACAAGTCCCACAACTTTATGGAGTCTCGTTGCTGTGTACGGTGCTGCCCAAGAAGAATATATGGCTGCCTTTCTCACAGAGTTGGTTAATCTAGCTAAATATGACCCATATCCTATTCTTATAGGAGGGGATTTCAATTTGCTGAGGTACCGACACGAGAAAAGTAGGGGTAGATTCGATACTCATTGGCCCACCTTGTTCAACGCTGTCATTGATAGCTTGTCCTTAAGAGAGGTTCATATGACGGGGAGACAATTCACTTAGGCTAATAGTTCCCCGAGCCGACGTACGAGAAGCTGGACCGGGTTCTAATGGATTCCCGCTGGGAGGATAAATATCCATTAGTAACGGTTCGTGCGCTCGAACGTATAGAGGCTTTTTCGGATCATGCCCCCATACTCCTATCTACTGGAACGTTGACACCGCCCGGGAAGCACCAATTCAAATTCGAATTAGGCTGGCTGTTACGGGATGGGTTCGATATTTAGTTAAAATGATATGGTCTCAACCGGTTGTGGGTGATAGCGCTATCCAGCGGTGGAATAATAAGATGCGCAATTTGCGTAAATTCCTTCGTGGGTGGGCAAGACACACAACTGGTATGCTTAAAAAAGAAAAGGAGCGCATGTGTTCCATTATTGATGAGCTTGATCAACTAGCAGAAGTACGCCCCTTATCAGCAAATGAGAGTGACCTAAAACGGCACTCGAATGAGCAGGTGGGACGTATGTTGCGGGAAGAAGAGCTCAAATGGTACCAAAGATCTAAAGCTCAATTCATTCTACAAGGAGACTCGAATACAAAGTACTTTCATAATGTTGCTAATGGCAGACATAGAAAGAAATGTATTCATTCTCTCCTACAGGATGAGGGCTTGATCGAAGGACAGGATCAACTCAAGGATTATATCACGAACTACTATAAAGGTTTGTTCGGGGCTCCCGAGGAAGGGAACTTTACTCTATATGAGTCTCGAACAGATGATATTACCCAAGTAACTCCTGAGGAAAACAACTTTCTTACTGCACCTTTCTCTATGGAGGAGGTAAGCAAGGCGGTTTTCCAAATGGAGCATAATAAGGCGCCAGGACCAGATGGTTTTCCGGCTGAGTTCTACCAGCATTTCTGGGAAACCATCAAGTCTGATTTGCTTGAGTTATTTGGCTGCTTACATGCCGTACACCTTGAGTTATTTCGCCTTAATTTTGGGGAGATCGTTTTGTTGCCTAAGATTCAGAATGCCGAAAGGATACAACAGTATCGGCCAATTTGCCTTCTGAATGTTAGCTTCAAAATCTTTACAAAAGTAGCGACCATCAGGTTAAATTCAGTGGCAGATCATGTGGTAAAACCTACCCAAACTGCGTTTATGCAAGGGAGGAATATCCTTGACGGTGTTGTGGTTTTACACGAGACCGTACATGAGATGCATACGAAAAAACTTGATGGGGTGATATTTAAAATTGACTTTGAAAAAGCGTATGATAAAGTCAAATGGCCGTTCTTGCTACAGACTCTGAGAATGAAAGGGTTCTCAGAAGAGTGGTGTGCTTGGATCCACAATTTTGTTACCGGAGGTACTGTGGCGATAAAAGTCAATGATGACGTTGGCCGCTACTTCCAGACCAAAAAAGGATTAAGGCAAGGTGATCCTCTATCGCCTATACTATTTAATATAGTGGCGGATATATTGACGATCATGATTGAACGAGCTAAGACGGATGGCCAAATTGAAGGAGTAGTTCCACATCTTGTTGATGGTGGTTTATCTATCCTTCAATATGCAGACGATACAATCCTCTTTATGGAACATGATCTAGATAAAGCTGCGAATCTGAAGTTGATACTATCAGCATTTGAGCAATTATCGGGATTGAAAATTAATTTCCATAAGAGTGAATTGTTTTGCTTCGGTGAGGCTCAAGAAGCAGCTGCTCAATATCCCGATATTTTTGGCTGCGAGCAGGGTCAATTTCCAATCATGTACCTTGAGATACCAATACATTATCGGAAACTGACTAATGCGGAATGGAGACACGTCGAAGAACGTCTACAAGCTTGGCTATCTAGTTGGAAAGGAAAATTGCTATCTCTTGGTGGAAGATTGGTTCTCATTAATTCGGTACTAACAAACATGGTACTGTATATGATTTCCTTCTTCCAAATACCAAAAGGGATCTTGCATAAATTGGATTATTTCCGATCAAGATTCTTTTGGCAAGGAGATGGTGAGAAGAAGAAGTACAGACTGGCTAAATGGAATGTTGTTTGTCGCCCTAAAGATCAGGGAGGGCTTGGTATTGGTGCCTGGTTGACGGGAGAGTATTTGAGGATGATGATGATGATGATGATGATGAGTACTTCCCCGGCAACGGCGCCAGAAAACAGCTTGATGGCTACGTGTTGGTGAACCCCAAGAGGAAGGTTATGATGTAGACAGCAGAAGTTTTCCCTTGAGAAATCTACCCAAGGTTATCAATCCAGTAGGACTTGACGATCTATCGGAAGGTTGTTGATGTTGACTCCCCCTGGCGCTAGGGAGCTTGCACCAACGTGGAATCTGCACAGACACAAACCAGAACTTTGCCCAACACGAAACAGAGAGGTTGTCAATCTCTCCGGTCTTGCAGAAACAAAGAGTTAAACGTATGGTGTGGAAAACAGCAGGAAAAAACAGCAAGTAACAGGAAACAGATGATTGCAGCAGGTTGTGTAAACAGTATGAGGAAATTGGACCAGGGTCCACAGTTCACTAGTGGTGTCTCTCTCAGAACAGATAACTAGCATGTTGGGTAAACAAATTACAGCTGGGCAATTGACAAATAGAGAGGGGCATAACAATGCAATACATGCCAAGATGTCTACTATGAAATCTAGTTGGGCATTACAACAAAGTACATAGACCGTTATTCCAACCGCATCTATGCCTAAATAATCCACCTTCAAGGTAGCATCCGCATCCTGTTCAGTATTAAGTTGCTAACAACAGATTATTGCATGAAGTAAAGTGTGTAATGTAATCAATACAAGTGCCCTTGGACACTGCACCAATGTTTTATCCCTAGTAGCAACAGCACATCTACCATCTTAGACCTTTCTGTCACTGATCCAGATATCTAGAGACTGAACCCACTATCGAGCATAAATACCCCCTCTTGGAGTCACAAGCATCTACTTGGCCAAAGCATCTACTAGCAACGGAGAGCATGCAAGATCAAGAGCACATAGATAAACAACTTGAATAAACATGGTATCAATATTCATCGGATCCCAGCAAACACAACATCTAGCATTACAATAAGATGATCTTGATCATGTTAGGCAGCTCACAAGATCTAAACATGGAGGCACAAGGTAGAGAGACAACCATCTAGCTACTGCTATGGACCGTAGTCCAGGGGTGGACTACTCACGCATCACTCCGGAGACAGGCATGGTGATGTAGAGCCCTCCGGTGATGATCTCCCCTCCGGCAGGGTGCCGGGAAGAGCTTCAGAACTCCTCCGATCTGAGATTGACGATGACGGCCACGACGGAACTTTTCGTGGAATATGATCGACCGTAATAGGGTTTTCGCGTCGCGGAGAATATATAGGCGAAGAGGCGGCGTCGGTGGCCGAGGGGGGCCACCACGCCATAGGGGGGCGCGGGCCCACCCTGGGCCGCGCCCTAGTGTGGCGTGGCCCCCTGGTGGGTCTGCTCCGACTCCCCTTTGGACTCCGTGATCTCCTCGTGATATTATTGACGATGTCTTTTGTTTCGTCCAATTCCGAGAATATTTCCTTAATAGATTTTCTGAAACCAAAAACAGCAGAAAACAGGGAACTGGCACTGTGGCATCTTGTTAATAGGTTAGTCCCAGAAAATGCATAAAAATGATATAAAGTGTAGCCAAAACATGTAGCAATTGATATAATAACAGCATGGAACATCAAAAATTATAGATACGTTTGAGACGTATCAGGTATTCATGACCTTGATGTCAAGAACTCAGCCCTCCTAGGTAAATGGCTTTTTAAGCTGCTTATTGAAGAGGGGATATGGCAAACCCTCCTTAAGAGAAAATACATTGACACAAAGGCGGTATCACAGGTATATTGGAAACCTGGTGATTCCCACTTTTGGGCTGGACTGATAGCGACAAAGAAACATTTCTTTCGCTTCAGGGTATTTAATATTAAGGATGGCTCGGAGACATGATGCACAAGTTTAAACATTAATTACTTGACAGCTCAAAACAATTGGCAAGCATCAAATTACTCAAGACAACGATCTAAAAAGATTCATGTAAGCATTTTATACCACTACCACATGCATAGCATTTTTCTGGTCCAACCAAACACCAATCAACTTATTTGACAACTCTCCAAACAGATATAAGTGAAGCAAGAGAGTACTTTCTTCAAAAGAAACTGATAGCTCTAACAAGAGATACATGAAAAACTGAGAGCTAACAGCAATAACAGCAACTAGACAGGAATACTCAACAAGTATAAGTGAAGCACAAGAGTATTCTAATGAAAAAGTGGAGCGTGTCTCTCTCCCAAACATGAATACTAGGATCCAACAAGTATAGCACAGCAAACAAAACAAAACAAACTGAAAACAAAAACACACTGACGCTCCAAGGAAGAGTACACTAGCATGAAGCAATAAAAATATAGCACCATTAGAGATGACCTGATAATTTGTAGATGAAGAAGGGGATGCCTTGGGCATCCCCAAGCTTAGATGCTTGAGTCTTCTTGAAATATGCTGGGGAGGTAAGCCTCCCCAAGCTTAAGCTCTTCACTCTTCTTGATCATGTAATATCATTCTCCTCTATCAACACTTGAAAACTTCCTTCACACCAAAACTTAACAGCTTTTCTCATTAGCAGGTTAGTGCACTAAAAGATAATACTTCAAAGTTCTAGCAAAGACAAACTCACAAGCCAACTATTTTAAACATTAGCCACTGTTACTAGGCTCAAGTGGGCACTTTTACACGAAAAGAAACCACTTAAAAACTTGTAAAAGAGAGAATGCAAAATAAAAGACAGAATCTGTCAAACCAGAACAGTCTGTAATGACGAATTTTTTCGAGGCACTTACGATGCTCAGATGAAGAACTTTTGAAATAATGAAAGTTGCGTAACATCATCAGGAACATGCACAAAAAGTTTCAGCATTTTTCGATTTTTTCTGATTTTCTACTGAATTAAACGGTGACGAACAGCAATCTGTCCAATGCAGTCCCGAAAATAAATACCAACTTTGCATTAGTAACTCTCCTTGGCACAACAAAACAGCAAATAAAAGATACAAAGGAGTTGCTACAGAGGTAAACAAGCATCCTTGACACATGGGTTATCTCCCACAAGTGCTTTTCTTTAATGCCTTTCAGCTAGGCTTTAGGATTTTAATGATGCTCGCATAAGAATAAGAGTTGAAAAACAAAGAGAGCATCAAGAGGCAAATATCAAAATCATCTGAGTCTAACCCACTTCCTATGCAGAGGAATATTGTAGTAAAACAAATCATTGAAGCATAAAGCAGCTAGCATAGGAAGATGCAACAAATCCAACTTTAAAACTTCCAACACAAAGAGAGGTATTTTAGTGACATGAAAACTTTTAAAACCATCTTTCCCTCTCTCATAATAATTTTCAATAGCATCATAAACAAACTCAACAACATAACTATCACATAAAGCATGCTTTTTATGATCTACAAACACATAACTTTTATCAAGCAAGATAGTGGGATCAAAAATTTCAAACCCACTTTTAGACATATTGAAACAAGTTGATTGATCACTCTCAATAGTAGAATTAATAATATTATCAAGCAACATAGGACCATCATCTAGAGCTTTATCATAAACATTTTCTAAGCAAACACTCTCATTACCATGCATTTCGAAATTAGGAATAAAAAGAGGATTATCATAAGACTTATCAAAATAGCATGGATTTTCATAAACAACATTGGGGGAAATATTTGGTACTTCTGTTATTTTTGCTTTCTCTTGAGTCAAGGAATGTTTGTCTACCTCAAATTTATCAAAAGAAGTTATTTCAATAGTATCATTACCAACTTCCCCAAGCTTAATATTTTCCATAGCATTAGCAACAACCATGTTCAAAGAGTGTATACCAATATCATTGGTACTATCATGCAAATAAAGTTCCATAGGTTTTTTAATTTTCTCTTCAAACACATCATGTCCTAGCTCAAGATAAATTTCATAAAGGTTTCTCAAGTTGTTTTCAGCCATAGGACAAGTTTCAAGCAAAGTACCCATGAATAGCAAGCAAAGAACTAGACATAATAACAAACCGAAATAAACTAGATGCAGGAATTTTTTTTTTGATTTTTGATTTTTAACAGCAAGCAAAACAAAACTAAAACAAGACAAAAAACAAAGTAAAGAGATTGGAACTGAGAGACTCCCCTTTCCAATAGCCTCCAAGTCCCCGGCAACGGCGCCAGAAAACAGCTGGTGCCTGGTTGACGGGAGAGTATTTGAGGATGATGATGATGATGATGATGATGATGATGAGTACTTCCCCGGCAACGGCGCCAGAAAACAGCTTGATGGCTACGTGTTGGTGAACCCCAAGAGGAAGGTTATGATGTAGACAGCAGAAGTTTTCCCTTGAGAAATCTACCCAAGGTTATCAATCCAGTAGGACTTGACGATCTATCGGAAGGTTGTTGATGTTGACTCCCCCTGGCGCTAGGGAGCTTGCACCAACGTGGAATCTGCACAGACACAAACCAGAACTTTGCCCAACACGAAACAGAGAGGTTGTCAATCTCTCCGGTCTTGCAGAAACAAAGAGTTAAACGTATGGTGTGGAAAACAGCAGGAAAAACAGCAAGTAACAGGAAACAGATGATTGCAGCAGGTTGTGTAAACAGTATGAGGAAATTGGACCAGGGTCCACAGTTCACTAGTGGTGTCTCTCTCAGAACAGATAACTAGCATGTTGGGTAAACAAATTACAGCTGGGCAATTGACAAATAGAGAGGGCATAACAATGCAATACATGCCAAGATGTCTACTATGAAATCTAGTTGGGCATTACAACAAAGTACATAGACCGTTATTCCAACCGCATCTATGCCTAAATAATCCACCTTCAAGGCAGCATCCGCATCCTGTTCAGTATTAAGTTGCTAACAACAGATTATTGCATGAAGTAAAGTGTGTAATGTAATCAATACAAGTGCCCTTGGACACTGCACCAATGTTTTATCCCTAGTAGCAACAGCACATCTACCATCTTAGACCTTTCTGTCACTGATCCAGATATCTAGAGACTGAACCCACTATCGAGCATAAATACCCCCTCTTGGAGTCACAAGCATCTACTTGGCCAAAGCATCTACTAGCAACGGAGAGCATGCAAGATCAAGAGCACATAGATAAACAACTTGAATAAACATGGTATCAATATTCATCGGATCCCAGCAAACACAACATCTAGCATTACAATAAGATGATCTTGATCATGTTAGGCAGCTCACAAGATCTAAACATGGAGGCACAAGGTAGAGAGACAACCATCTAGCTACTGCTATGGACCCGTAGTCCAGGGGTGGACTACTCACGCATCACTCCGGAGGCAGGCATGGTGATGTAGAGCCCTCCGGTGATGATCTCCCCTCCGGCAGGGTGCCGGGAAGAGCTTCAGAACTCCTCCGATCTGAGATTGACGATGACGGCCGCGACGGAACTTTTCGTGGAATATGATCGACCGTAATAGGGTTTTCGCGTCGCGGAGAATATATAGGCGAAGAGGCGGCGTCGGTGGCCGAGGGGGGCCACCACGCCATAGGGGGGCGCGGGCCCACCCTGGGCCGCGCCCTAGTGTGGCGTGGCCCCCTGGTGGGTCTGCTCCGACTCCCCTTTGGACTCCGTGATCTCCTCGTGATATTATTGACGATGTCTTTTGTTTCGTCCAATTCCGAGAATATTTCCTTAATAGATTTTCTGAAACCAAAAACAGCAGAAAACAGGGAACTGGCACTGTGGCATCTTGTTAATAGGTTAGTCCCAGAAAATGCATAAAAATGATATAAAGTGTAGCCAAAACATGTAGCAATTGATATAATAACAGCATGGAACATCAAAAATTATAGATACGTTTGAGACGTATCAGGTATTCATGACCTTGATGTCAAGAACTCAGCCCTCCTAGGTAAATGGCTTTTTAAGCTGCTTATTGAAGAGGGGATATGGCAAACCCTCCTTAAGAGAAAATACATTGACACAAAGGCGGTATCACAGGTATATTGGAAACCTGGTGATTCCCACTTTTGGGCTGGACTGATGACGACAAAGAAACATTTCTTTCGCTTCAGGGTATTTAATATTAAGGATGGCTCGGAGATTAGATTCTGGGAGGACAAATGGTTAGACAATACCACCCTCCGGGATCGATATCCAGCCCTATACAATATTGTTCGTCATAAGGGAGATACCATTGCCACCGTTTTGCAATGCTCTCCTCCGAATGTGACATTCAGGCGAGATTTGTTCGGGCCAAGACTAGCGTCTTGGAACTCCCTGCTGGCACGGTTGAAATCAGTTCAACTCACACAGGGTACCGATGAATTTCGTTGGAATCTATGTGAGAATGGTAAATTCTCTGTGGATTCCATGTATAGGGCCTTAGTACATTCAGATGTGCCAGTTGATGATAATAAAAAATATGGCAAATGAAGATACCACTTAAGATTAAACTATTCACGTGGTATCTTCGTAGGGGTGTCATTCTTAAAAAGGATAACCTTGTTAAACGAAATTGGTATGGAAGTACGAAGTGTATGTTTTGTCCAAATGAAGAGACTATAAAACACTTATTCTTCGAGTGTAGTTTCGCACGTTCTATATGGTCAACCATCCAAATAGCGTCTAACTTATATCCACCCAAGTCTGTTGCCAATGTTTTTGGTAACTGGCTACATGGGATAGATAAAAGGCTTAGAACGGTTATTAGGGTGGGAGCGATTGCTGTTATATGGTCGCTCTGGCTTAGTAGAAATGACAAGGTTTTCAATGATAAAAATGTTTCTCATATGCAGGTACTCTACCGTTGCACAAGTATTCTCCGTATGTGGTCCACCTTACAACGTGTGGGACATCGAGACCTCTTTATGGAGGCGTGTGCACGACTAGAGGAGGTGGCAAGGGACATTTTCTCACAACATGGGTGGCCGCTTGATCGCCGGATTGGACCTCCATAGGCCGTCGAGATTAGCCATGACATAGGCATTTTACATTATCTTGTTGGTTGTAATGCGTCTATTGTTGCACAACTTTTTACTTTCTCTGTTGGATTGCGGCTGTGTGCATTTTTGATGCAGATGCCGGGTGTAATACTTAAACCATTTGAGTAATAAAGCCCTTTATCTAAAAAAGGAGTTGGCTACATCCCAGTTATCGGATGGGGCAACCACACCCCTCATATCCAAACCTCCATGTTAAAACACGTGCACGTAATCATGTATCACACAAACAATTCATCACCAATTTAAAAATTTAACGTAAACAACAGAAGCCACAATTAAAGAATTTGACACAAGACATAAAATTCAACTATGCATACATAAACGATAACTAATGAATAAATCGCCCATCCTTTTTGCACATGTTTATCTTCTTGTCAACACCAAATTTCCGCTTTTATTAACCTTCCCCTTGTGATTTATAGGCCGATGTAGTACATGTTGGAGCTGCTGTTGGAGGAGGACGAAGAGCATGATTTCCCATTTTCTTTGAGCGAACAATGGGCCATAGTGAAAGGCTTTTTTCTCAAAAAAAATAATATCAAAATTAGGAAACACTAGGGCTTTTTCTCAACTTGATGATACAAATGTGGCGACCAGTAAGTAAGAATCACTTAACATAATGCAGTACGACTTAAGAAGATAATAATATTGATAGCAATATCAGTCAAACGAAACTTACATGGCTACCGATGCCAACCTCATGTTTATTCCTATTTTACTTGTACATAGCAACCATAAAACTTGTTCACAGAGTATGACAATGTCGGCACTCATGTAAAATCTGGAGAGAAAGCACAGATCCAAGCTTTCATCAAAGGGTTAAAAAGTCAAAGACCGGACTTTGCATGACCGGCTTCGCCAAGATCTCATTGAGCATAGTGGCAACTATTTTAGCGATAGTCACATCCTATTTGTTCTTCTCTATTCATGATTATTCATGTTTTATTTTGGACCATTTGATTGATTCAGACATTATCTTATTATTGATTTGCACTTTGTTGTAATTTGCACTATTGTTGTATTGTGCTAGGTTGAAACATTATAAGTTCGATTTATATTGATGTTGTGTTATAGTTCGAATGTATTTATATGCTTCTTCATGTGAAAATAAACAAAAAATAGTTTTCATACAATGTTTTTGTGTATCAAAAATGGCGACGGCCTCTAGAAATTCTCGTACACACTTGTGTGTGTATATGCTGGAGTTGGTCTTGCAACATCTATCCCCTTCCTTGAAGGGAGGGAGACAAAGTTTTCGGTGAAAATGTTAGTGAACAAATAAATCATGTTTATCAAACTCAAGATGCTGTTTGGTTTATGAAGTATTTATTTTGAGTGAATTTGTTTTTTACCCTATAGTTATGCATTTGTGACACTTATTACTCTATTTAATTAAACAAATTAGAAATACACCATATATGCATTTTGAACATGATTTTTTTTCCATTTTTTACATTTGGCACATTTTGTCAGAATAGACTCGCATGTTAGCTCTACTTGTACAACAAAATATGTAAAGATTGGAGGACACAATCATGTCCAGTCTTCTTTTCACCATATGTTCATTCCCACGTGTTGTCGTGCTATTTGCGTGTCTCAATCATCACCTCACACGTTACCAACGGACATGCATATTAGAAAAAGATGATCCAAAGTTTATAAAATGGGAAATGTAAACGATTTTCACTAGATAGGGTAATATTAGGGTCTCAAATGCATAACTACATAGCGAAAAATGGAATTCACTCATATTGTTACAGATGCTTACGCAAATTTTATGAACTCTAAAAAAATTATAAATTTATTTTCACCGAGTTTTCACATATTCAAAACCTGTTATCGAGATAAACGTGTTTCTTTTTTGGCCTCTTTCTCTCAGCGGCTCCCTGCCAAAAAAATCCTCCCTTTCGCCTCTCCCGTTCTCTCTCTCTCCCCACTCTAACACCGCCAACATCCCGCCGCGCCACGCTGATGGCTTCGCCGCCGACGGAGCCCGCGGTGGCGGCTGGTCTGGAGAGTATGGAGGGACTCGCCCTGGATACTATAATCGCCAAGGCCGGCGCGCGCCCAGCTGCTGCGCTCGCCTGCGCCAGTACGCACCTGCGCGCCGCCGTTGCCGAGGATGCTATATGGCGCCGCTTCTGCGCCCAAGACCTCGGCCTCGACGCGCCCTCGATCCCGAGGACCGGCCGCTCCCGTCCTTCAAGGTCTGGTGCTCGCTTGATCCCCTCTTTCCTCTCCCCTAACCAACCCTTGCGCGAATACAAGAATTAAGAAGCAGCCGATGTACGATCCATTGCTTGGTGATGTGATTTGTGTGTGCGCGGATTGTGAGACTTTGGGTGAATTGCTAGCTTGTGTTTTTACCACTGCAAATTCTTGGGTGTGGTTGTCAGCTTGCCAAGGTCAGACCTAAAAGTAAAAATGAGATTACCTAGGAGGACACAACCTGGGTCTGTGTGGTGCCGGTGCACACCCACAGTTCACATCAACTTAGCAAGGCCGCACCTAGCAGAAAGTTTGAGTGGGGGAAGTCTTTGGTAGTTAGAAAGAACTGTTGTGTTTTCATCGGAAATATAGAAGAACTTAATTACAATTTAGGAATGGGAGTGTGTCCCACTCAGACCTATTGTGGTTAACTTGTGCAGTATGCAAGGGAGATAGGTTATTGATGCTTAAGGTCTTACTATCAGAGACTTTGCAGGTCTGCTCGTTGGCTGCATGCTTTTATCGTTCTCAGCTTACGGTCATCACTATTGTGGTTAACTTGTCCATTATGGAAGGGAGATAGGTTATTGATGTTTAAGGTCTTACTATCAGAGACTTTGCAGTTCTGCTCGTTGGCTGCATTTCTCACGCAGAAATATTCCATGCATGTAAGCATATAAAGTTCTTATGCGCCGCAGAATAAGAATACTGCTTTTATTTTATTTGTATGACGATGTGTGACTATATGAGTACCTATTTTAGTTGCTTGTTGATCAATAAAAGACAATGTCATTGAATTTTTATGGTCCGAGTGTTAGAAATGGAGTTGCTACTGGTAATAATATTCCTAATAGTGACAAAGATTGTCAAAAACCTAAAATTAACTCTATGAGACATCTTTGGTCATTATTACATTACTTAAAATGACATCTACCCACTTCCTGCTGATCGTCAGAGCCTTACCTTGAGAAGTCGGAGGCCCGCTGTGATATTCGAGATTAGGCCCTGTCTATAAGAAAATCAAATACAAAAATTTGAAGAATATTTAATTATACGTAGTGGTACTACGATGTTCCCTAAGAATTAAACAATTCTAAACACATATCCTGTTTTCTTGGAAATGTAACATCATTGTGGCTTTCCTTGCTGCAAAATCTGAAAAAATAACAATTTATGACGCTGTGGCTATAGCATAGCTAGTGCCATCACCACGAACCTAGTCATTAATAGTACCGATAATCTGGTTTTCAAAAGAAACTAGAGATTCTTTCTCTGAAAACCAATCAGGAGCTCCTTTGAGACGGAGTGGTCTCTTCAATTATTGTCTTCTTTTACGCTATTCATATCCCGATTCATATTTTCTGTGAGGGATGCAGAAAGTCAAGAAAGAATAACAAATATCATGTATTAAGGTGTAAAACTTTAATTTCAGAGGAGTTATATCTAAGGGAATGAAGCAGTTCTTGGCAAGGTTCTATTAAGAATTAGCACTGATTGAGTGTTTTGCCTCCGCTTTTCCGTTTCTAAAAGATTAAAGCGCTAAGCGCAATTAAGCGCAGGCGTTGTGCCTCCGCTCAGCGCCTAACCGAGCTTTAGCGTGCGCTTAGGTGCGCTTTTTATGACCTTGGTTCTTTGTTGTCTGTAGCTGTTGAAAGGGAGGGAGACTGAAGGTTATTTTGCAGTTCAATGCATTAATCTATTCACATCTAAACTCTGTTTAGTACTACATGAAATAGATGCTTCACATGCATCAAGTTCAGCACCAGAACTCAATGTTCCTGATTCTATCCTGTGCACGAGAAATGCTTTGCAGCAGCTTATTTGAGCTAAATACTAAAAAGCACTCTGTGCACTTAATGCGGCATGTCGGACTAGTAGTTATCCATTGTCAACTCTTCATGCGTGATCTTTTTGGCAAAACATGAACTTCGCAATTCACACCTCGTAGTTTTTTTCTCCTGACTGTTTTGTTTAATTATGTTAAATGGTTTGCTGTTATTTTTTTACACTAGGGTTTGAAGTGTGTCACATGATTCCTTTTGTTGTATATCTGGGCTTAAATACGCAATAAAGGGACGACTATTTGAGATATGCCCTAATATTTCCCATCAACTGCAAATATAAGAGTTATGGGAGATTGAAGTATGTATAGTACAAGGCTCCTATTCATTTAATTATTGTTGTTTTTCTAAATAAAGATTATGTTGATAATTGTTCTTTGCATTGTTCACTTATGAACCTCCATATTTGTTCATTATGTCTAAATGCTTTTTGTGGCATTATTATTAAGGTTGTTACTGCATCTAATTTTGATGAATGACTTCGTATGTTTTGCACTTTCGTGTTAATTGGTTATGTCCATGATAAAAAAAACTGTAACCATTTTTCAGGATACATATAAAGTTTGGTTGGAGTCTTTTGGTATGTACCCATTACCTCTGGTAAAGAGAGTGAAGTTATTTTGGACATTATTGAAAACCTGGCTGTCTGAAAACTTTCCCGAGGCACTCAGAACTTTGAGAAAAGGTGCTTCTGAAGCTGAGATAAGATCAGCAGAAGATGATCTTGGTTTGAAGCTTCCTATGCCCACAAAGTTATTGTACCGCTTCTGCAATGGTCAGCTGCCTTTTAGTAAAGACCACTATGAGAATGTATGCATGGCTCCTCTTGGTATAATAGGAGGCTATGTGTTTTATGATCACAGTGTAAATGTGCACCTGTCATCACTTGAGCAAATGGTCAAAGAGACAAAAGAATTTTATGCTGACTTGAATGAGCAAGGTCTTTCTAATGAGCTCAAGCTTGTGTTAGTGGCAAGTTCATGGTATCATGCTAAATCGTTCCTCCTCAGTTGTTCAAATGGTGAACTTTATGTTGGCACCGCCAACTTACCAGCTGGAGAAATGATGCCGTGCGTACCGAAATCATTGATAAAGGCAGCTGATAGTGATATGCCGCAAGATGGATTGCTTTTGTGGTTGGAAGAGCACATTAGGCGCTTACAGAATGGCATGATCAAGACCCGTGCACTTAAGACGTCGAGGTATATCTGCTTATATCCAGAAGCACCACCTTTGTGCACGTCAGCAACGACAAATGGTGTAAAGGTGATTAATATTTACTTGCTACAGATTGCATCTTCTAATTAAGCTTTGCCTTGCAACATTACATCTCACTCCACTGCTTCTGTGAGCGTTTATTTAGTGACTTGTGTAGACACCCTTTAAAGCATACTTGGGAATATTCTCATTGGAGCTTTGGGCTAACATATCTGATGATCATAGGTACGTGCATCTGCTGTCCTTGTGCCAGAATATCCTCATGGTGAGGGGCATTTGGGTACATATCTCTACAGCTATTCCATTCGTCTATCAGTTCCCGAGGCATGTATGCTAGGTGGAGTCTACTATCCATCCTGCCAGCTTCACTCACGCCACTGGATCATTCGATGTGGAGACAGGGTTGTTTCCGATGTGCACGGTGAAGGTGTTATTGGGATGGTATGCTGGAAGCACAAAAGAAAACTAAATTCCTCACTGCTGAATGTAAAGCTATTTTATCGAGGAGGAAAAATGTAGCTAATGTGTCTATTTGGCTTGTGCTTTGCAGTATCCTTTACTCTTACCAGGCCAGGAAGAGTTTGTGTACGAGAGTTGCACGCCTCTGAACGGCAGCACTGGATCTGTGGAGGGATCTCTTACATTTGTGCCTGGAAGGTATGGTCTAATTGACAACAGAATTTCAGTTGATAGAATGAACTCATATAAGCATTTGTAGCTGTATTGTGTTCGTTCAGCATTGGTCATATTTGTATGCTAACAACAAAAATCATTTCGTTTTTTGTGCTGATGTATTATCTGATACTGTTTTTCCTTTGGCAAGGATGACCCGACCAGAAGGAAAACGATTCGAGGTCACTGTTGCTCCATTCCCTCTGGAAACACCGGAGTACATCTTCTGAAGGGCTGTATGTGGCTAATAACAGCACATCTTGGTAGAAGCACACAAACATACCTCTAGTGTTCTGTCCGATGTAGCAAATTGTCGAAGTATTATAAACCGTGGCACCTGTTTGCCGTGCGTCAACCCCTCTCCAGGTTCATGTTTGTGGCACTGGAGGAAGCTCTAGGCAAGCGAGCATGTTTGTTCATATGTGTCGTGAGGTTGTTGTTTTCTTTTCGAAGGTGAAACGTAGAGGATGTTGTGCCCCTGTACCTCTTATGTGTTGAAGGAGAAACGGTTAGAAGCGATAGCAGCAAGCAAAGAAGAGAAACAGTGTAAGACAAACAACATGAAGAGAAAAACAAGAAAATGTTAGTGATTCATGTTCACTCCCGAGGATAACAGGCTGTTTGTTGATGTCAACAGCCAACGGTGTAGTGATTTCTAACCTTTTGGCAGTTTCAGCCTATCAGGCGCAAACGGTGCTGTTAGTGGACAATGCTTCAGTAGGTCGTCAGCTTGGGAAAGCACGGGTGAAGTGTGAAACCCAGTATTTCTACTGAGAGAGAATACAAATGCTTCCTATCATCACCCACAGCTGACAAAGATGTACATGGTATATTCCTGCACGTGTTGTCGTGTGTGCATATCAGCATATGCAAATGATGTATCTTGGGTTGCCAAGACCAGGCAACCCAACCAGAAACCACCTATCTACAAGGCGTGCCCTGATGCCGAAACAGCTTGGCATCACAGGCAGTGGCTATGCATAACATGGGAGTTCAAGGAGAAAGACCTGAGGTTTGTAACACACTTCTCCCCGATTAAAATTTCCCATGCATCTCATTTCCGCCGTCAAGTTTCCCATACTAATTGGACTCACTGGAGCATCACGGTTTGCTTCCTTTGTCCCTCCTCTATTCCCTCCACCCACAATATTCAGAATACTATACGAGACAAGAAGCAAGCGGCTGGGTGAGTTTGCTCTCGTCTCTTGGATTCCATGACACAATGGAAGAGAAGTAGTTATATATGGACGAGCACAACAAATTAGTGCAACAACTTGATATTTACATTCAAATATTAATAACATATGGAGTAGTCGAATACCAACCAACCAACAAGCTAGTTTGTCAATCCTGTTTGCATCATGTTACGGGTCAACATAGCCTTTAAAGTCCAGTTTGGCCTAACCCGGGTCCAATAGTAACTGTATGAATGCTCCCCATTTAGGTTTGGAACCTCAATTTAACTCTCTCGGTTGACATTCTAAATGTTCATGGGCCACTGGGGTACGACATTGTAAATATGCGCAGCAGATACAGAAAAAGGACCTGCCCTAATGAAACCTGCACAGCTGTGATTACAATAATCTACTATTTCTTCAAGATTAACGTTTGAGAGCATTGGCAGTGGTGGCATATCGTTTGAGAGCTCCAGCAAGATACCATGAGCGTGTGAAGACGCTATCTCTCCAATACACATTTCCTATGCATCCCATTTTCATCGTCGAGTTTCCCATGCCAATTGGGCTCACTTGAGAGTCATCGTTCTCCCTCTTTCCTTTCCCTCCCCTTGCAATCTTTGAAGTACTAGATGACCCGTTGCGCTACTGCGCAACTGCCGCATGCAAGACCGTATTGCTGCATAGACTAATGAGAATAAAGAGGACTCCACATCATAAGTTATTCTTAAAATCACCTCATTGCAAAATTAAAAAAGGAGTTTGTTGTAATTACATATTGACACAACTCGACCAATAATATTGAGTAAAATTAAGATAGGACATTTGCGAATGGCAACCGATACTGAGAAGCATTACACATCAAGCAAAAATGTTCATAACCCGAGCTATGACAGTCTGGACTGAGAATTAAATGCCAACATCTGATTAGGACATTCCGAAACTTCAGCACTACACAAACTCACAGTATTTTCTAATCCCTCGTCACCTTATATATATATTCTTCATCGGAATACTTGGTACATCCCTAAAGTGTGTTCTCGTGTCATTTCAGGAACCATAGCAGCATTTTGTGCAATTGTAGGGAGCAATTGCGATTGATAAAAAAACAAATCTTTAGCCAACACAGAAGAGAGAGGTGTTTCATGTCACACAAATTCAAAATGCACGAATATGTTTCTCGGTCACTATGGTAAAAAATCCTAAACAACGAACACATGAATGAACCAAATAAAGGTAAGGTCTATACACCAAGGACAATATTTCTAGTATATCTCCCAGGAATGAAAGTAAGTTCAATGCTCTAAGGACATTGTTTCAATATCAACTCAGGAATGAAAGTAAGTTCAATGCACTAAGGATAGAGTTTCCATTTCAACTAACAAACTTCATTGTTTTACGGCTAACAAAAAATTTAACTAAGAAATATATGTCCATGAAAGTATGAAGTTGCAAACACTTTTCACATGTTTAAATATTATATATACATGCCAGTCAAACGACCAGGTCAGGAGGTATACAGTCCATAGTTCAAGAAGAAAGTCATTTCCTCAGCGATCACAACAGTAGTCTTTTCTATATCCACTCTATATGCTAAAACTGGTGCATGGTGTCTCTTACATGAAAGATACATTATATCTCTGAACTGCATTCGAACAACTTACACGGTTTAGTTCTATAAATAGACATTACAAAGATAAATCACTTGGCCTTCCTAAAGAAGAAACATGTTAAAAGGTGGTTATTTCTAACCATTTCTTCCTGCAGTCATTGCTCTCACAACAGCAAGCAACCACTCTAAATATCACTGATATAGTGGCTGGATAACAGCTTCTACAAAACCATAGCATTTCATTTATCTTTTTCCTTCTTCGCACATAGAAGAAAAGACAATTAATATTCGTTGAACCACCTGCATCAAGCACCAATAAAAATGTCATTTTCATTGAAACTGGTTGTTAATTCTATTCTCATCCCACAAAAGATAAATAAAGTACCCGGATGATTCATACCGCTAGCTAACAAACTATATGTGCTTCTTGTGATTAACAGATACAAGTGTTCCTAGAATTTTCTAACTATATGTGAGTAAAATATGCCTCATAAATACCTTTGGTAGAATAATATGGTAGATGGGGTTTCAAATAATTTTACTGGGGCTGAAACTGGATGCACTATCGACGTAGTGGTTCCTGTGCTCCGTCACAGCGATCACAACCTTCATCACTCAATTATAGTTTCAAAAGGAATAAAGCTCAATTACAGTTCACTCTCGGTTTAAAAATATTTATTCAGTCATGAATCCCTTGATTTCTGTTCACAAACATCAAATCCAACACAACAATATATCAATGAGCAGAGCCCTTGCCATAAGTATCACCGCTGTCCAACCTCAATCAGCATACAGTTCAATCCCAGGAGGAACTACATCCCTTCTTATAATACTATATGTGGTTAGGTAATTTCATTAATAGGTGCCGCAGACATGCCAATCGCTTTCAATTTTAATTAAAGGCACGACAAGTACTGAAAAACAACATTTATCGCTTTAAAAATGTCACTGACCTACTGAACACATTCAGCAAAAGCAAAAGCGTTTGCCATTAAAAGACCAAGCTGTAGGAAAGAAAAGGCTTTGATGACCTTAATTCCAGATTCCACTTGAAATCAAATTGTAGATACATCCATCTCACACATTAGCATCACGAGCGGAAATGGGAAGCAATCAAGCAAGGAGAAGCTATTTTCACCAACTTTCAAATAGTAAAGGCATGTTGCCTCTGAAGTACACATAAATTAGAAAGATATTTTCAGCAACTTACAATCAGTTTTCTGCCATTACGATGATTGGAAGTTTTTGGTGCTGCAACAGATTCATAGTGAGGAAATAAGAACATGATGAATAGACAAACTGAAATTCGAGAATAGTTAAAAATTAGAACCACAGATACATCTGTCATGGCCTAAATAGTGGGAATATTAAGTGACTCCAGTTTTCAGCAATATGTACTTAAACACTAAACAGTAGCTCAATAGGACTCTCATCTAGCACCCCAAAACTGAATCTTACAATTATGCTTATGAGATGCATCATGCATTACACAAAGCAGAAGAGGCTTTATTCTGAACGACAAAAAGAGCATAACCATGATTGAGATTTAGTAGTGAATATGAGATGTAGATGCTTGTCGGGGGGCTACCCCCGGGTAGGGTCATGATGTGGTATAAGCAGTGTCCGAGAGTGGACTGAGGTACGGTAAAACCGACATACCCGGGCACGGGAGGGGCCGGGATATGGTGTTGGTAAAAACCGACGTATGGTTACCGAGGTACGGTGGTCGAGAGACGGTGGTCGATATACCTAGCCGAGTTGTGATGACCGAGATATGGGATCCGAGATAAGGGATCCGAGATATGCTGACCGATATATATACGTCGGTATCCTCTTGTCTTCTGTTGTGTGCAGGACGAGGTGAATACCGAAGGAGAGTCCGACATATCTATGTCGGATCAGGCGAGGCAAGGTGCCTTAGTGTCGGACGGAGGTCAGCACTGCTGTCACATCCCGTCTGGCATGGGAGCGTCTGGCACGGAAGCGCCTGACACGGGAGCGTGCAGGAGGAGCGAGGTGACAGGACTCACCTAACCGCTGACCGCGGGACATCAGAGGAAAAGGCTACGAGATAGGCATGGGCATGCCATGTCTTGTCTCTGGCAGAGGGTACATTCTAGGTGTACCGTAGTGCTGCAGGAGATGGGCATGTCGCGTCCTGTCTCTGACAGGAGTATCATCATGACATATCTTTGGCATGGCTACAGTGCACCGGGAGGGGTACTTCCTGAAAGGACAAGGATGTCGCCTAGAGGGGGGGGGGGGGTGAATAGGCGATTAAAACTTTTCCGGTTTAGGCTTGATAATTGCGGAATAAAACTATGTGTTTAAATTAACAAGCCAACAACCTAAATAAACTAGGCTCACCTATGTGCACCAACAACTTATGCTAAGCAAGACAAGCAACAAGGCGATAGCAATAGAATACTTCAAGCACGAAGGCTATCACAATGTAAAGTGCATAAGTAAAGAGCTCGGGTATAGAAATAACCGAGGCAAGCGGAGACGAGGATGTATTCCCGAGTTCCTCCTTTTTAGGGGAGTACGTCTCGTTGGAGAGGTGTGAACCAACACAATGGTTCAACAACCATAAAGGTTTCACCTTCTTCTCCGATGAACCGCACCGCAAAGGTTTGGTTCACCTTCCACTATCGGAATCCTTCGAGGCGGAAATCCGGAGCCTTTCAACAACGATCCGGGCACTACCCACAACGGGATTGGGGGCTCCCGAACAGCTACAAGTGACCACCAAGGGTCTCAACCACCACACGGGCGTCTAGGGTCCAAAGACCCAAGAGTAACAAGTTCACAAGCTTTCAACTTCCACGAATCTTCGTGGAGAGCACAAACCGATGCAACGAAGCAATGGCAAGAGCACAAGTGCTCAAATCCTTCACTCTCAAATCCCACCACAAGCAACTAATGCTTATGGGGGGAGAAGAGAGGAATAACAAACAAGAACACAACAAATGGAACTTCAAGATCAAGATCTACTAGGTTCCCCTCACTTAGAGGAGGAATGGATTGGTGGAAATGTAGATCTAGATCTCCTCTCACTTTCCCTCAAAGATATGCAAGAATCATGGGAGGAATTGGGAGAGAAGCAAGCTTTCCAAAGTCAACAATGGTGGAGAAAGGAGGAAGAACGAGCTAGGAAAGTTGGGGTCTCTTTGGGGAAGAAGACCCCTTAAAAGGGGCAGCAGAAAACTGCCCGTTGGGGCCATTTTTCGCGAGGGTCGGCCTGGAGGCCGGCCTAGGCTGGGCAGGAGGCCGGGCGCCTCACAGAGCCGGCCGGCCCTACAGCCGGCCTAGGCTGGGCGCCCAACAGAGCCCGCCGGCCCTGGGGCCGGCCAACAAAAAACAGAAAAAAGGTCAACACGAAAACGATCATATCTTGATCATCCGGACTCCGTTTTCGATGTTCTTGGGCTCGTTGGAATCGCAACGAAGAGCTTTACAAGATCATGGAGAGAAACATCATAGTCCAACAATGGAGGATAAAATCAAATGAGGAAAGATTAGACCTCTCGATGAAAGAACAACCGATAAAACCTCCAAACCAAAACCGCAATAAGTTTCTCATCCGGACTCCGTTTTCTATGATCTTTGGCTTGTTAGAAGATACTCACAAGCACTACAAGATCATGCATATACACATCATAGTCCATCATGTGAGGAGTAAACCACAAGGAGAGAGTTTGATCTCTCTAGAAAAGATAAGCCGGTAAAACCTCCAATATAAAAAACGCCACAAGATATGTATATGAAATCCGTTTTTGATGAACTAGAACTCGGTATGGAGATGAACACAAGCTCTAAATTCTCACATGGATAAAAGCCAAATAAGAACCAAGAAAGATGATATGCCAAGTATGCAAAGGTTTGAGCTCTCCACAAAGATGCGATCACGTTACTCACTTGAGAGCCCCTCTTGATAGTACGCCGTCTATCCTATAACCCATTCTCCAAACTAACAACATGAGACCGGTAAAATAGAAACCCTATCAAGATCATACCTTTGCCTTGCGCATTCCACTTGAGCTCGATGATGACGATCTTGACTCTCTCAAGTTGGAACACCTTTCTTGATTGTGCTTGCTAGCACATGCTTGATGAAGACTTCTCCAAATACTCCCCCATACTCCATTATGGGAGAGCCTCGCTGATAACCCACAAGTATAGGGGATCGCGTGTAGCCTTTTCGATAAGTAAGAGTGTCGAACCCAACGAGGAGCTAAAGGTAGGATAAGTAATCTCTCAAGTTCTATCAACCACTGATACAACTCTACGCACACTAAACGTTTGCATTATCTAGGAAATAAAACTACGGTAGCAATACGGGTATGAGAGGTAGTTTTGCAAGATAATAAATACAGGAAAGTAAATGTTAGTGCTGCAGCAATAAATACACTAAGTAACCATATACTAACAGTACCATGAGTGTGGAAAAGTGGTGGTAATTGTGGTGGCTTTGTCCAAGATTAATTAGTGAAGACATCTAGTTCATTGTCTTTGATGCAGTTTTCAATGTGGGAGAGGCTAAATATACATGCACTCCACTACTTGGGATTACAAGTACTATATGATTGGATTGTTAGCAAACATCCGTAAATACTAACAATGCATTAAGGTTTCCCCAACCCTAGCCTTAAGTTTATGGTCCTCTTACTCCCATACGTGCAATTAACCGGTTTGAGTACTTAGGTTTCTGTCACTCCGGCAGAACTACGCCCCTTCCTTTGCACATACTACTAACCCTATGGTGTTGATCCATGCGCGCACAAGTATAATGGACACCAAAGGACAGTACCATATCAACATACAACTCTAATGAACCATAGACATTCAACAAAGTAATCGAAAGACAAATAAACTACATAAACATGACATAGATCATAGGATAAATATCATAGCATCAAACACCATGTTTACATAGGACGGTACAGAGGTTTGTGGGAGGATGAACCACTGAATACAAGGAGGAGTTGGTGATGGAGATGGCGGTGAAGACGGCGGAGAGGGCAGCGAGGAGCGCAGGGCGGCGGCGGCGGCGCCGGCGGCGCGGGAAACTCCTTTCCCCGCCGCCGGCAAGCTTGGGGAGCGCCGCCCCTTAGCCTCCCTCCTTCATGGCTTCTTGGGAGCCCTTCCCCATGGAGATGGGATCCATGGGGGAGGCAAAAACGTGGCTTTTGGTGGCTGAAATTCATGGGTGGAGGAGTCCTCCACGAATTAGGTTTGCTCCCTTTATATATCTTCTCGGATTTCCGTCACCCCCTTTTAGGGTTCCACCAAAACGGGCCTACAGGCCACGTCCGAACTCCGATTGGGCTGATCTCGGGCTTAAAATCTTCGTATGGAAAATTGTGACAACTTTCGTAACAGCCAGGTCTCCATATAACGTCATCTTCGAGGGTCAAACTGGCAATCTTCGTAAAAAGTTCTCAGACAGATTTCAGGAAAGTCCCAATTCGACTCCAACAAGGTTTCCTCTTGTATTCTTGATAATTTCTACACATCAAAGAGTAAAACAAGAACATTGTACACTTTTGCAACTATTAGTAGGTTAGTCCAAATAAATAATAAACTTAATATAAAACAAGTGCTAAAAGCATAAAAATGGCATGAAACAATCAAAAATTATAGATACGTTTTGGACGTATCACTCGCTAAGCTCCGTTTCACAAAGATGATGTCTTGAATCCTTCAAGACATACTTGCAATATGCTCCACTCTACACATGACCATTCTTCATATAAACCCTTGAATAGAGCATTGATCAACATGTAATCTTCTAGAGTCCAACACATGAACTCCAATATTCTTCATGGACAAGATCTATAAAGATATCTCAATGCAAACATTAGTCCATAAGGATTGTCATTAATTACCAAAACCACGCATGGGGCAACACATGCCCTTTCAATCTCCCCCATTTTGGTAATTGATGACAATCCCTTTTACGAGGGTTTATATAATGAATTAAGCAACCATGCAACACAAAGAGCAAGGATGCAAGAGCAAGAAATGCAAATGCTTAAGAAAGAAACTAAAGCATAAAACCAAATTCCCTTAAACCCTCTAAACTTCTCCCCCATTGGCATCGATTGCCGAAATGGGAGGAAAAATTAGAAGGCCAATATAGGAAGAGCTCCCCCATAATGTGTGCATTTCTCATAATATGAGTGAAATCAAATGCACATATCCAATGACGAATATATGTAGGGAGATCAAACTATATCGAGATCCAAAAAATGCAAAAGAATATCAAGGAGAAAGATACTTCGACGAAAGAAGCAAGCAATCAAAAGGATCCAAAAAGTGTTCTAAAAATCAAGAGGGAACTCCCCAAGGTACGTGCACAAAGTAGGATTTTCATTTTAATATGTTGTGCACAACATGGAATCCTCACTCCTCTTAGAAATTTTGAACACCAACCAAGCTTATTAAGATGCAAACGCATAACAAATAAAAACAAAGCTTGTGCCATTTAGAAACCACCAAAGAATCAAAAAGGAACAAAGGGTGGTCACTAAAGAATTGGAATACCAATTAAAGATGTAACTATTCTAATGTGTATAAGTTTCTAAGTAGACACCAATCACGAAGATATAAGTCCACAAATAAACATGTACACACACAATAGGTACAAAGGTAAAGAACATGATATCCAAGAGGAAGTCATAAATACCAATAAGATCTTTGCTTAAAAGCATAGCACAAAGCTCAATTTTATCTTAAAGGATATAGATGAACTTCCAACACACTCATCATAGCATCAAAAATATCCACAAGGGATAAGGAAAAAATGGGATGCTCCGAGAAAGATAACAAGTATCGCAAAAGGCAAATGATTTTGAAAAGTCAATATTGCATATGTGAGACATAGAGTAGAAAGTGCTAGATTAACATATTTGGGATTGTGAATCATGAAAATGATTATATATATTCCCCTTGATATGTAATCATCCCGGCTTGCCCACATTTGCAATAAAGTTGTTTTGCAAGAACCAAATGAATTGCAACAAAAAGATTCATGCCATGAAACAACCTACACAAGGTTGAAAGCTAGAAAAGTATGCATGAGGTAGATACTTGTTACCGAGATAGCATTGGTGATGTAGAAGATAAGAGTTCACGATCATCCGAGCTTGGCTCCAATAAGCACATGGTGACACCTTCCTTGTAAATGAGACAAGCTTCCAATGCATCTCCAATGTACCTAAAACAAATTCAAGTACAAATGGTACCCAAACTCATTGGGTCCAAAGTAGTTAGAGCAACTACAATACATAGGACAAACTCCACATAAATATGTGCATATTGATATGAAATTGAATTTCATGCACATCTTAGCCATTTAGGATTTGATGGAGTTTATCCTATATATTGGATCAACGAAAGTAAGCATGCCATAAGATATACATATAGTAAATATGCATGCACAAGACTTTCAAGAACCAAACGAGATACAATTTGGACAAAACACCAATTAAACCAAGAAAGCACACACAAGTGTGACAAGAAAAAATTGTCCAAATTATATCAAAACCCAAATCAACACATGATTGAAGATACCACTTTGAAAAGATGCCAAATGAAAGTAAGATACCAATTGATGAAAATATCATCAAGGAATAAACCAAACCCTCTACACTTCTCATGATGGCACAAAGTACCAAGACGAGAAATGTTTGTCTTCCAAAGAGACACGTCATCGGGATCAAATAATTGAAGACAACTAATGTTCAAAAGCATATAGGATTGCTCCCCCAAGATTTGTGCATTATTTATGATCTTGCATTTGAATACAAAATGCACACAAATGGGATCATCACTCTCCATACATATTATTCAAACACTAGTCATGTTCAAGGAAAGCAATAAGATGCAAAACCAATTTAAAGAACGATGTTCTACTCAAGTAGGATAGCTTCCCAAGAATAGTGCATTATCAAGAAGTATGACTTTTGAATGTCAATGCACAAGAATTGGATCATTGCTTTTCCAACTCAAGAAAGCACAAAACAAATTTTGAGTAGAGCAACAAGATCCAAAAGATACAAGGAAGACAAAGAGAGTTAGATCAAAACAAATCCTTGGCAATAAAATAAGGCAATTCAAAGCAAGAGCCAAAGTGAAGATGGTCACAAATTTCACCACACATATGAGTATCACTTGTCAAGGACAAGGAGTATATAGAGATATTTCTCGGTGGTATATAGAATGATATTGAAGACCAATTTCACAACAAATAAGCATATGGCAAAAGAAAGATTTAAAGGCCAAAGCTTAAAAGATAGATATTCTTGATAGCTTCAAGTATTCACGCGATCATGCAAAGCCACTACAAAGAGTAGCTTGAAGCAATCGATTTCCCAAAAGGATATGCGAACATATTTGGGGAAAACCGTACCAAGAATGTCCATCACAAACAAGATCCAAAAGATGATTAAACAAAATCATTTTACCAAAATGGAACTTGTTTGAGCAACATGCCACATAGGAATAAGATAATGAAGAATATCAATTCTAGGTGGCAATACCTCACATGTTCACATTTTCTAGGCTTGTAATATGCACATAGCTTATTACTCCCCCATAATGTGATAATCCATTTTTTTAAAACAAGAGGCAAACAAAACCAACTCGAGAAATTAATGGACATTATAGAATTTGAATTTCTCATGAGAACATATACCACATAGAGAATAGATAATATTATATATCAACACTAAGTGGTATTCCTCATGTATACACATTTTAGGATTGTGAAGTGCACGAAGCATATCACTCCCCAAAATAGGATAGTCCATTAATCTCTCAAAAAGAGAGCCAACAAGATAAGATATCAAATAAAAGCAATAAGGCTCAACACAAGTAAATGGTGTGCAAACCAACATACACATACTTGATTACTCAAGATAAGTAAGTAGAGAGCACAACACATACAAACACTAGCAAGGTACAAAACCTAACACATGCAAGGGTGCAAGCAACTTTCAATGTATATATGATTTAAATAAAAGTTACCGCAAGGAGGAACATTGGATATGAGATAGAACAATATAATCCAAATGACTTGGCTTGAGAGAATATAATTGATGAAGATCCCTTAATTCTTCATGATGTAGCCAAGTCTCCAATGCCCTCCAACAACACCTATTGATCAAGTTTTAGCTTGTTGGTCCCCAACCAAGTTGGGTCCTAAGAGGTTAGTCACAATAGGTTTGGCAACCCAAATGGTTCTTTTCTTGACACCACTTTGAGTACCAACATATTTGGCAAACACATTGCCAACCTTATCCTTCCGAAGAGAATAATCATCATTAATAATAATGGGGTTGGATAAGGTACCATTTGTGCATGAAGAAGCAACGTGACCCTTCTCACGGCATAGGTAGCAACATCTACTTCCTCCTCTCTTCTTAGTTGGAGTCTTGACTTGAGGAGGGGTAGCTTGATTCTTCTTGGGAAGAGGCCGTTCTTCAACTTGAGGAACTTGAGTTTGAACTTGAGGCTTCTTCCCTTGTTGCTTCTCACTAAGAGCCTTCTTCTTCAAAGGGCAAGATCTAACATGGTGCCCTTCAACTTTGCACTTGAAGCAAACAATCTTGGCCGAATCTTTAACTTGTTCTTGGCCCTTTTCTTCTTGTTATACTTGGACTTGTTCTTGATATTGGAGTTGAATCCAAGTCCACTCTTGTCATTGGGGCGTCTTTGAACACTCAACATATTGTCAAGTGTAGAATCCCCAACATGACGCTTTTCCAAGTCTTTCTTCAAAGAAGTGACTTGGGCCTTGAGCTCATTTAATTCCTCTACATGGTTAGTATCAACAAAACACTAGAGGAAGTAGAAGCTTCATTGTTAGAGCAACAAGGCAAGGAAAGTAATTCATCACAAGATGTAGCAACATTGTGAGTGGATGAATTACTAGGACTAGCACATGGCAATAAAGCATTTTAGTCGAAGTTGTGCCTTGTCCACATGAGGCTCACAAGATGTTACCTTTGTAATAGCCTCATGAGCTAACTTTAGCCTAGCATGGATGCTAGAAGATCATCATTAGAGCTAGAGAGCTTTTCATGACTTTCTTCCAATTTCCATACTTGCTAGTTAGCAACTCAAGTTGAGCCCTTAGCTCAACATTCTCCTTCAAAATAGATGCTTCACAAGAAGTGGAGTTAGTAGCACAAGCATCATTAATATTAGAAATGGAAGAAGACAACTTGGCAAGCTCATCATTTTTAGATAGTTGAGTTTGGAGTTGATCATGAGACTTGATAAGGAGAGAGTGTTCACTTTCTAAAGCCTTGTGAGCTTTGTCAAGTCTCTCTATATCCTCAATTAGTCTAGCATTGCCAACACCAAATTCAACTTTTTCCTTTTTAAGCACTTTATATTTAGCAATAGCATGATCTCTTTCCTTAATGATTTTAGCAATAATAAGATCATTTGATTCATCAAGAGATTCAAGTTTCTCTCAAGAGACACTCGAAGCTCTTGCTCTTCCTCAAGGGCATTCATTAAGGATGCCTTTTCATCGGCATCCTCTCTCTCAATTTGACATTTCTCGAGAAATTGAGTTTCCAAGTCCTCAATGATTTCCCTACTCTTAATAGCATAAACAATGATTTCACTTAGAGGAGGGATAGCTTTGCTACCTTTGGGGAGAGCACCAAATACCATCTCACCCTTCTTTGTTATGGATTCAACATCCATAAGCGCTCCATGAGAATCCCATCCACATCATCACAAGATGTAGAGGGTTCCAAAGGTGGAGAAACCTTTGAATCCTTAGCCATAAGGCAAAATGAGTAGTGGGCAAAGATGGTGAAGAGATACTTGAAGCACCATTGAGATCCACGTCTTGTTCCAACAAATGTTGGATTCCTCTACATTGTTAGCCACACAAGAAATAGAGGATATGGAAGTATTGTTTTCATGGCAACAAGACGAATGAAGCATATCATCATGAGATTTAGTTAAACAACTATTACATGATATGCAAGGACTAGCAACACTAGCATGTAAAACATTTGGAGTGCTAGAAGTGTTTAAGTCCAAAGATAGATCATTGCAATGAGATAGAGATGAAGTATAGTCAATAGAATATTCACCATCAACAAAGCAATTTCTATCACCACTCACCATATCATTACCTTGTGACAAATCACATGTTGGTGAAGTGGAAGAAGTTGTGAACTCATCACGGCCGGAGGTGGAGGGAGAACAATCATCCTCAATAATATTGGACACTTCATATTTATCTTGAAGCTTGGTCCAAGCTCATGAGCGTTCCGAAAAGGCATGATTGATGCAAGAACTACATCGCTCAAAACACATATGACAATTAGATACACGAGTATCGAGATAAGAGTTTTCCTCATCCTCTAAAGATAACTTTTGGGAATCCTTTGGAGGAGAAAAACCCATATCTACAATTCTCTTAAAATTTGGGTTTATGTCCCTAAGAAGGTTAAGCATGCGAATTTTCCAAACATCATAATTTGTGCCATCGAATTAAAGTGGGATCGTGCACTAATTCTCTAAACGACATCTTTACTCTCTAGGCGGTAAAGCCCAAAAAGAGAGCCCAGGCTCTGATACCAATTGAAAGGACAAGGATGTCGCCTAGAGGGGGGGGGTGAATAGGCGATTAAAACTTTTCCGGTTTAGGCTTGATAATTGCGGAATAAAACTATGTGTTTAAATTAACAAGCCAACAACCTAAATAAACTAGGCTCACCTATGTGCACCAACAACTTATGCTAAGCAAGACAAGCAACAAGGTGATAGCAATAGAATACTTCAAGCACGAAGGCTATCACAATGTAAAGTGCATAAGTAAAAGCTCGGGTATAGAAATAACCGAGGCACGCGGAGACGAGGATGTATTCCCGAGTTCCTCCTTTTAGGGAGTACGTCTCGTTGGAGAGGTGTGAACCAACACAATGGTTCAACAACCACAAAGGTTTCACCTTCTTCTCCGATGAACCGCACCACAAAGGTTTGGTTCACCTTCCACTATCGGAATCCTTCGAGGCGGAAATCCGGAGCCTTTCAACAACGATCCGGGGCACAACCCACAACGGGATTGGGGGCTCCCGAACAGCTACAAGTGACCACACAAGGGTCTCAACCACCACACGGGCGTCTAGGGTCCAAAGACCCAAGAGTAACAAGTTCACAAGCTTTCAACTTCCACGAATCCTCGTGGAGAGCACAAACCGATGCAACGAAGCAATGGCAAGAGCACAAGTGCTCAAATCCTTCACTCTCAAATCCCACCACAAGCAACTAATGCTTATGGGGGGAGAAGAGAGGAAGAACAAACAAGAACACAACAAATGGAACTTCAAGATCAAGATCTACTAGGTTCCCCTCACTTAGAGGAGGAATGGATTGGTGGAAATGTAGATCTAGATTTCCTCTCACTTTCCCTCAAAGATATGCAAGAATCATAGGAGGAATTGGGAGAGAAGCAAGCTTTCCAAAGTCAACAATGGTGGAGAAAGGAGGAAAAACGAGCTAGGAAAGTTGGGGTCTCTTTGGGGAAGAAGACCCCTTAAAAGGGGTAGCAGAAAACTGCCCGTTGGGGCCATTTTTCGCGAGGGCCGACCTGGAGGCCGGCCTAGGCTGGGCGCCTCACAGAGCCGGCCGGCCTAGGCTGGGCGCCCAATAGAGCCCGCCGGCCCTGGGGCCGGCCAACAAAAAACAGAAAAAAGGTCAACACGAAAACGATCATATCTTGATCATCCGGACTCCGTTTTCGATGTTCTTGGGCTCGTTGGAATCGCAACGAAGAGCTTTACAAGATCATGCAGAGAAACATCGTAGTCCAACAATGGAGGATAAAATCAAATGAGGAAAGATTAGACCTCTCGATAAAAGAACAACCGATAAAACCTCCAAACCAAAACCGCAATAAGTTTCTCATCCGGACTCCGTTTTCTATGATCTTTGGCTTGTTAGAAGATACTCACAAGCACTACAAGATAATGCATATACACATCATAGTCCATCATGTGAGGAGTAAACCACAAGGAGAGAGTTTGATCTCTCTAGAAAAGATAAGCCGGTAAAACCTCCAATATCAAAAACGCCACAAGATATGCATATGAAATCCGTTTTTGATGAACTAGAACTTGGTATGGAGATGAACACAAGCTCTAAATTCTCACATGGATAAAAGCCAAATAAGAACCAAGAAAGATGATATGCCAAGTATGCAAAGGTTTGAGCTCTCCACAAAGATGCGATCAAGTTACTCACTTGAGAGCCCCTCTTGATAGTACGCGGTCTATCCTATAACCCGGTCTCCAAACTAACAACATGAGACCGGTAAAATAGAAACCCTATCAAGATCATACCTTTGCCTTGCGCATTCCACTTGAGCTCGATGATGACGATCTTGACTCTCTCAAGTTGGACATCTTTCTTGATTGTGCTTGCTAGCACATGCTTGATGAAGACTTCTCCAAATACTCCCCATACTCCAATGTGGGAGAGCCTCGCTAAGCTCCGTTTCACAAAGATGATGTCTTGAATCCTTCAAGACATACTTGCAATATGCTCCACTCTACACATGACCATTCTTCATATAAACCCTTGAATAGAGCATTGATCAACATGTTATCTTTTAGAGTCCAACACATGAACTCCAATCTTCTTCATGGACAAGATCTATAAAGATATCTCAATGCAAACATTAGTCCATAAGAATTGTCATTAATTACCAAAACCACGCATGGGGCAACACATGCCCTTTCACTTCCGTAACTCGGTTTAGCCTATAAATAGGGCTTCACCCCCTCCTGCGTGAGGGACGAGGCATTGGGACTCATTTCCCCCTTAGGTTCATCTTCATCCTTGAGCTCTTCTCCATTGTTGAGACATACAGCTCGAGGAGCACTTTGTACTTGTGATACCTTGAATATATAGAGAGAGATAGGCAGGAGTAGGGGTGTTACCTCCTCACGAGGGCCCCGAACCTGGGTAGATCGTGGTGTGTTCTTGTGCTTGGGTGCTTTTCTGTGTGCGCTTCTTAGTGCGCTAGCCCTCTCCCGGATCCACCAGCGTCCATCGGCCCCGCTCTTTAGCCATCCTATGGCATCTGCCGTGATACCACCACGACTGTTGGCGCCCACCGTGGGGCCAGCAGCGGCACTGGCTGGTGTGATCATCCGGACGGGTTCCATCATCGACTCTGGCGAGCGCGTCGCGTCTGCGGGCTCATCTGCAAGCTCGGCTCGCTGAACTTCATCTGCGACAATGCGGGATGCTTCGGCAGGGAACGGCTGCCTCATCAGCTTCGGCGCCTTCGTGACCTACGTCGCCACCGAGGTTGTCTGCAAGTACCCGAGCAGGTGCTTGTGGCCAAGGATCCTCCTGCGGTCTGCGCGGCTCGCGGCCGGTGTATCGGTCGCCCCGGGATCTGCGCCGAGGTAATGATGACCGGGCCTGTGGGTGATGCTGGCAAAGGAGATGCCGGCCAACCAGCCCCCAAGATCACCAGATCGGCGAAAGTGCCGCTGGAGAGGAGGGAGAACATCCGCGACCAGGCCGGTACATCCGAGGTACCGGTTAGGCCGGCTCATCTCGAGGAGATAATCGAGAAACTGGCTGTGCCGGTAGCTGCCGGTACAGATGCTGCCAAGTGGAGGCAGAGTTGGAGTCACGTCGTCAGAGCTTACATCAGGAGGCTCTCGAGATGGCCGAGGTGAGGAGAGTTTTCGGGATAACTCTCCGTGAGTATAACCAAGCACATGGTTTAACCCCGGTAGCTGCTCGCCCTATTCGTATAGAGGATGTGCGAAAGAGGGGTAAAGGCCTCAATGTCGAGATTGCTAGAGATGGTAGATCTAGTTCCAGTAAGACTCCTAGTCACTTGTCGGTCGAAAAGCTGAAGTATAGTTCCCCTGCTAAGACTCTTAGAGCTGCCGAGGTAGCAAGAGCCGAGTTGTCAGGCTTATCCGGAGAAGCTCTCCGTAGGTAGGAAGACCGAGTTAATGAGTTGGTAGCTGTGGCTACCCGGCAGAATGAGGCCTATCGCAAGGCTAACATAGTTGCAGGTGGGTCCGAAATTGTTCACTCGGCTAGGGGAGCCAGTGGATCTAAGGGGCAAGCTTCATCACCGCATGACGGTGGAGATCGGGACCGGAGTGTAAACTCCGGTAAGAACAAGCAGATACAGGCGTATGATCCGGCATATGCCGGAAAACAGTTAGTTGGGCGAGGCAGTGCCGGCCGGGGTAAAAGCAATCCCGGTCCGGCGGTCCAGATGCCGGAGTAGTTAACTCGACTGGCCGAGGCTATCCACCTCGGTATCCGACACGAAATCTCGCCCAGCAGCAGCAAAATGTCGAGCATGTCTAGCAGCCACAAGGTGTTGACCAGGTGGCTAACCGTTATGATGATGGTTACTCGGCTATGGAGAAAGCCGATATCAGAGATATGAAGGCGCACTGGGATCCCGGTTGGGACCTCGCCAGTTGTCACCAAATGATGCACGCTACAAGTTGGACAGGATCTATATGTCCGAGATGCTGGAAGAGCAAGGTCCACCTGGCCCAGCTTGCTTTGGACCTCGGATCATGAGGGAGCCACCGGTGCGGCACTTTCAGTTGAACCGAGGCGCAAAGACATATGACGGCAGTACTAAGCCGGAAGACTGGCTGACAGATTATATGTCGGCAGTGCATATCGCGGGAGGAAACCGCCGATGGGCGGTGAGGTATATCCCGCAAATGTTGGAAGGGCCAGCCCGGATCTGGCTGAACAACCCGCGAGAGGGCAGCGTTGATTGCTGGCTGGACTTTGAAGAAGCATTTGTTAGTAACTTCTCCAGCACATACAAGAGACCGAATCGTCCTCAACAGCTTGCGATGTGCAAGCAGAGGGATAATGAAACTGACCGGGATTACTTGACCCGGTGGAGTACTATTCGCAATTCCTGTGAAGGAGTTGTGGAGGCGCAGGCCATATCTTGGTTTGCCCAGGGGTGCCGACACGGCTCCATGCTCTGGCAGAAGTTGCAGAGGGAGATGTCGGCCACCCTGGCCGAGACAATCCGGATTGCGGATAGCTATGCACTGGGTGATCCGATGCAGCCCTTGCTGAACTCGGTGGAACCGAGTAGAAGATACCCGGTGAATAACAGACCCGGGCCAGTCAGGCAGAACGATCGCCAGGACTTCGGCAACAAGAGGAGAGAGCCGGATTACAGGTATGGCTCAAACCAGGTTGCCGCGGTAAACCAAGACCAACGAGATGCCGGCAGTAGCCAGCGTCCGAAGAACAACGGCCCAGCATGGGGCCAGAATCAAGAAGGGAAGAAGCCATGGAGTGACCAGAAGCAGTCCTTCACTTATGAGGCTATGTTGGATGGACCTTGCAGTTTCCACACCCAAGACATCCGCAGGCCGGCGAACCATACAACTCGGCAGTGCAGCTGGTATCAGCGCACAAGGGGGGAAGGAGCCAGAGCCGGAGGAAACCAGGCGAGGGCACCTCAGAGAATTCCGCCGAGGCAAAACTTACCGCTCACCGAAGCAAATGCTATCCCGGTGAATCCGCCAGCTCAGGGGCAAGCAGATCCGAAACCTGTGAATCAGGTGAATGTCGGAGGGAATAACAACAACGCTGGTCCCAGCAGGCAGGGAGAGTATCCCCAGGGAGATTACAGAGAAGCTCATCAGAGCTATGTGGTCTTTGTAACCGAGCCAACTGACAAGAAGAGCTTACATCGGCGTGCACTGGAGGTGAACGCAGTTATGCCGGCAGTGCCGAAGTATATGCACTGGTCCGAGCAAGAGATCAGTTGGAGCAGAAGGGATCATCCCGAGTTATGCCAACTCCGGGAGGTTATGCATTGGTGGTGGATCCGACATTTATTGGACCACCATCAATGTCCGGTTCACCCGAGTTCTCATTGATAATGGGAGTGCTATCAATATCATGTACCGAGACACCATGGTGAAAATGGGTATCTCGATGAACATGCTGCAACCGAGTAGCACGACCTTTCATGGCATAGTGCCGGGTGTCTCATGTGCACCTATGGGCAAAATTTGGGTTGATGTGTTGTTTGGCACCAAGGACAACTGCCGAACTGAGAGCATCCAGTTTGAGGTAGTGGACCTCGAAAGTCCATACCATGCTTTACTCGGCAGGCCTGCGCTGTCCAAGTTCATGATATCAACCCATGTGGGTTACCTCAAGATGAAAATGCCAGGTCCTAATGGCATCCTCACCATCTCGGGTGATTACAAGCATGCACTGGAGTGTGCCTCGGCTGGATCGTGCTTGGCCGAGTCACTGATTATCGCTGCAGAGAAGAAGAAGGTCCATGAAGTGGTGGCATTGGCTCAGTCCGCGCAACTCGGCATGCCGGGTATGGCTAACCCGGAACAGAATGCGGCTTTCGAGGTGCCAAAGGAGACCAAGAAGATCAAAGTTGACCCGGCGTTTCCGGACCACAACGTCATCATTGGTACCGGGTTAACGGAGAAATAGGAAGGCGAGCTCAGTCACTTCCTCCGTGAGAACCGGGATATCTTTGCATGGTCTAATCAGGACCTGCCAGGTGTTCCGAGGGAGTTGGCTGAGCACTCATTGTTCGTCAGACCGGATATGAAACCGGTGAAGCAACATATGCGACGTCTCTCGGATGAGAGGAGAAAGGTGATAGGCGATGAACTGGCCAGATTACTTGCATCTGGTTTTATCATGGAGGTGCTGCACCCGGACTGGTTGTCTAACCCGGTCCTGGTGGAAAAGAAAAAAGATGACCCGAACGTGGCCATTGTATGGCGCATGTGTATTGATTTCACAAACTTGAACAAAGCATGTCCTAAGGATCCATTCCCGCTGTCGGGGGAATACTTTCTGGATTAACCCGCGGCCCAGTGCGACTTACGTTACTCGCACGGACAAAGGCCACTTGGGAGCAAGCCAGTATTGAACCGCCATAAGAGGAAAGATCTAGAAGACATATCCCGGGGACGTGAAGACCAAGTAGTCTCCAAATAGGCCTCTGAGGACGTATTCCTTGTGGGGAAAGTTTCCTTTGTAACCTGACGAGCCTCTGTGCATATAAAGAGGACTCGCAGGACTTAGAGAGGGTCAAGCCCTTAAACCCTAGCAGATACGGCGAGTACCAGATCGGATCGCCTCCATTGTAACACCTCGATTATCATATCAATACCAATCTAGGGTAGGCAGGAAGTAGGTCTTTTACCTCATATTGAGGGGGCCGAATCTGGGTAAATCTGTGTTGATCTTTGTTCCTGCGATCCCAAGCTCGAAGATGCTTGACTCGCGTAATCCCACACCTACGAAGTCATCTATGACACCTGACGTGACAAACCCACGACAGTTGGCGCCCACCGTGGGGCCTGCGGTCAAGAGCGTCACGTTCGCGCAGGATCCATGAAGGGAACAGAAGATCTTGTTGTTGGCCGTATCATCACGGTCAATGGCACGCCCCTCATTGACGATTCAAGCTGGGGGCCGGAAGCTGACTACCTGGAAACCGGCCACATCATCCCGTTTGGATCTGTCCATGTCTTCGTCGGCTTCATTGGCGGCGAGTCAGAAGATCCATCGCAACACGGCGACTCAGAAGAAGGAGTCGCAGTAACGGTGGACCAAGAAGAAGAATCTATCAACTACGAGTCGCTACCTCTTGAAGACGAAGAAGGCCAATCCATTGAGTATGTCCTTGAGGAAAGGCTATGCGGAGGCCCTGTGGATGGCGACTCGCCCTCCGTAGAAGATCGGCACATAGAAGGGGTCTACAGGACCACAGAAGCGGACGAAGGGCTGGGCATGCCACCAGGCAGCTTAGCCCCACGCCGCCAGAAGCAGCAGAACAGGCCGCGCCAGACGCATCAGGAGTCGCGGCATCCGCTACGGTAACGCCAGGAGTCGCGGTCTCAGGAGTCGCAAACAGAGAGACTCCACCCGGCGTGGCGACTGCGGAATCAGGGTCAAGGGTAGCCCCCGACGCAGCGGTCACGCCGCCACAGGGAAGTGTGTTACTCACGCCAATATCTGCGGTTAACGCGGCCGCTAGAGTGACAAAATTGGAGGCTACCTGGATCGGGCTATACGATGAAGTCCAGAGAATCGCAGATGAGAGAGCCAGGCTGGCGCGCGAGGAACAACGCCTCCAACAGGAGCAACTGCGACTCATCGAGGAAACCAATAGTCTACAAGGAGTACAGGCCACCTTGCCACACAGACGCCATGCGAGTCTCCTGCAGCCAGGAACAGTAAATCCTATGGAGCTGTTCCAATCGCCTACGCCGAACCAACAATCGCGGTTCCCGCGGCGCCACCCAGCGCGATCCCATCAGTCGCCACCGACACAATGCGCCCGGTCGCATGGTCAGGAATCACACAACCATCAGTCGCGGTACCCACACACATGGCACCGTCTGCCATGGTTATGCGGTCCGTGGCACCATCAGCCGCGCCAGCGGTTCAAGCGATCGCTGTACCATCAGTTGTACCAGCGGTTCCGTCCTTCGCAGCACCAAGAGCAGCGGAAATACCTGAGTCAAGGGCCATAATACAAGCTAACAATAGGGCCATCATGCCCCCGCCATTGCCGCAGCAAACCTTTGTTCAGCAGTCGCCACAGCAGACTCAAAGGTTCCACACGCCGCAAGGACATTATGTTAGCCCAGTGGAGAATCTCTTTGCAGCTACGAACATCTTGGCCAGGTTAGCGCCAGCAGGAAACACACCAATGGACAGAGAGGCGCGGCGCGCCATTGAGATGCTGAGCACTGCAGTAATACAGCAGGCAAACATGTCCGAACACGCGGGACGGCTGCACTCCACCCCTACAATAGCAGAGCAACGGTGGAGAGAAGCGTCCACGCGGACTCGCCGCACGTTGCGACTTCAAGTTCGGCTAGGCGACAAAGGGAAAATCAACCTGCGGCTCAAAATCAACCTCAGCAAGTTCAACCCATCGAAGTTGTGCAGCCGCGCGCGGCGGCTAATCCAATAGGAAGGCCAGCTTCATCCAATCTATCGTCGCGACTCAAAGGCCCAGTCTGTTTCAGCGAAAGAATCAGGTCTGAACCGTTTCCAGCAGATTTCAAAGGACCTCGCAAGGTCGCCAACTACAACGCAAGCATGGACCCTGTTACTTGTCTCAACAATTACGAGATGGGCATGAGCATCCTAAACGCATCCGAAGAGATCTGCGCACGGTACCTAAACATGATGTTAGAAGGTGCAGCCCATATATGGCTGCAGAACTTGCCGCCAAATTCAATAAACTCTTGGGATGAAATGAAGGAAGCTTTTATCAAAAATTTCCAAGGAACATGCAAGCGACTCTGCAGTATAGAGGACCTTGAGCGTTGTGTACAGAAGGAAGGTGAGTCGAGTCGCCACTGGATGAGAAGGGTCGCAGAAATCATACATTCCTCAGATAACATACCACCCAGTTCAGCGGTCCTTGTCATGGAGAAAATTGCAAGTTTGAGCCGTGGTCCACAAACTAGGTCGCATGAAGGACAAAGTCAAGAGCCTAAGCGAGGTAATGGCAGCGGCCAACAAGTATGCTAGCTCGGATAAAACCAGAGACGCATCTGATGAGGAAGAAGACGACGCAGCTAGGGATGAGGAGATTGCAAGGGCAAGTGAATAATGACTAGGCGGCCGCAGCTTATATAACTGAAGGGACCCGCAACTAACGGCACAATCTGCGCTCGCAACCAACGGCACAATTTGCGCCGCAAAACGAGTAACGGTCCGCAATTAAAGGAAACAAAATACTTCCAGAAGAGGAGATGAGTCGCACAGATAAGTCACAGCTCTGAATCGCATAAGTCAGAAGATTGGTCAGAACGTTTGCAGTGCGGCTCAGTGACCATTTCAAGAGGTCAGAAGATTCTCACCATAAAGTCCTAACCAATCTTGGGGGCTAATGTCGGGGGAATACTTTCTGGATTAACCCGCGGCCCAGTGCGACTTACGTTACTCGCATGGACAAAGGCCCACTTGGGAGCAAGCCCAGTATTGAACCGCCATAAGAGGAAAGATCTAGAAGACATATCCCGGGGGACGTGAAGACCAAATAGTCTCCAAATAGGCCTCTGAGGACGTATTCCTTGCGGGGGAAGTTTCCTTTGTAACCTGACGAGCCTCTGTGCATATAAAGAGGACTCGCAGGACTTAGAGAGGGTCAAGCCCTTAAACCCTAGCAGATACGGCGAGTACCAGATCGGATCGCCTCCATTGTAACACCTCGATTATAATATCAATACCAATTTAGGGTAGGCAGGAAGTAGGTCTTTTACCTCATATTGAGGGGGCCGAACCTGGGTAAATCTGTGTTGATCTTTGTTCCTGCGATCCCAAGCTCGGAGATGCTTGACTCGCGTAATCCCACACCTACGAAGTCATCTATGACACCTGACGTGACAAACCCACGACACCCGCTGCCTCGGATTGATCAAGTGATCGATTCCACAGTCGGTTGTGAGCTGTTATCCTTTGTAGATGCTTATTCTGGTTTTCACCAGATACCGCTGAACCCTGCTGATCAAATGAAAACTGCTTTTATTACCCCGTATGGGGCTTATTGCTACCGTGTCATGACATTTGGTTTGAGAAATGCTGGTGCTACTTACCAGAGATGTATGCAAAAATGCTTGCATGATCAAATAGGCAAAAATGTGCAGGTGTATGTCGATGACATCGTCATCAAGTCTAAGGAGAAATCCACTCTGATTGATGATCTCCGAGAAACATTTGCGAATCTAAGGAAATTCCGGATAAAACTTAACCCGGACAAATGTACATTTGGTTTGCCGGCAGGCAAATTACTCGGTTTCCTCGTGTCGAGCCGAGGTATCGAGGTGAACCCGACAAAAATCCATGCTATTGAAAGCATGAGGTTACCGACATGTCTCAAGGACGTGCAGAAATTCACTGGATGTTTGGCATCCTTAAATCGGTTTGTCAGCAGGTTGGGAGAAAAGGCATTGCCTTTGTATCAGCTCATGAAGAAAACCACCCACTTCGTGTGGACCCCGCAAGCAGATGCGGCGTTCACCGAGCTAAAAAAGATGCTGGCAACTGCGCCGATACTGGCCTCACCATTACCCAAAGAGCCGATGTTGCTCTACATTGCAGCCACAAACCGGGTTGTGAGTGTCGTATTAGTAGTGGAGCGAGAAGTAGATGGCAAAACTGTGCAAAGGCCGGTATATTACCTGAGCGAGGTGATCTCGTTATCCAAGCAGAACTATCCGCACTACCAGAAGATGACATATGGTGTCTATCTGGCTGCTAAGAAGTTGAAACATTACTTCCAAGAGCATTCAATCACCGTGGTATGTGAGGCTCCTATCTCGGAGATCATTGGGTGTAAAGATGCAACTGGCCGAATAGCCAAGTGGGCCATCGAGGTGTCCCCTTACACTCCTCACTATGAAAGAAGAGATGCCATTAAGTCTCAGGCACTGCCGGATTTCTTGGTGGATTGGGCCGAAATGCAATATGAGCCACCATTGCCTGACTCCAATTACTGGAGAATGCACTTTGATGGTTCCAGGACGAAAATTGGTTTAGGTGCCGGGGTAGTACTTACCTCGCCTAAGCAGGATCAACTGAGATATGTGTTGCAGATTCATTTTGCGGCATCTAATAATGTGGCCGAGTATGAGGCACTTGTTCATGGGCTCAATGTGGCCAAGGAAATTGGTATTCGCCGGATAGAATGTTTCGGAGACTCGGATCTGGTGGTGCAGCAAGTCTCGGGAAATTGGGATGCTTTAGACGCCAACATGGCGTTATATCGGTTTCATGTCCAGAAGATCTCGGGGTTCTTTGAAGGTTGCGAGCTCACGCATATACCTCGGGCAGAAAACGAAGCCGCCGATGTACTGTCCAAGCTAGGTTCATCTCGGGATCCAATCCACCCGGCATATCCTTGGAGCATTTGAGGAAGCCATCAATCAAACCATCGCCCGAGTCCGAGTCAATCTTTATCCCGGCGAAACCGGAGTCTGGTGCTGTTCCCATGGACGTCGATGTCGGATGCATTTGGGAGAACCCGGGGACTGCTTGGCAGAACTCGGGGACTGGTTACTCAATATCGGAAGAAGCAATGTCGGTTGATCTCATGGAGGTGGATGATCCGGTCTTTCCTGTGCGTCCTGTGCCGGGGTGGGCACAACCAATAATGGCGTATATGATGGACGGGAGTTTGCCAAGTAATGAAGTTGAGGCCAGGCAAGTGCAAAGAAGATCCAAGGCATACACCATCATCAACCAGGAGTTATACAAGAGAAGTGTGACCGAGGTACTGCAGCGCTGTGTCGAGCCGCAGGAAGGGCAAGAGATGCTCCTGGAGATTCATCAGGGAGAGTGTGGTCATCATGCTTCATCAAGAGCCTTGGTGGCTAAAGTATTCCGGCATGGATTTTATTGGCCCAGTGCTTTGAATCAGGCAGAAGATATCGTCCGAAAGTGTGAGGGATGTCAGAGATTTGCTAAGAAGATCCACCTGCCAGCTTCGGCACTCAAGACAATTCCAATCACTTGGCCCTTTGCAGTTTGGTGTCTGGATATGGTGGGAGAGTTCAGGCCAGCCCGAGGTAACATGACTCATATGCTGGTGATGGTGGACAAGTTCACCAAATGGATCGAGGTGAAGCCAATCAGGAAGTGTGATGGTCACACAGCTGTGTCCTTTTTGAAGGACATCATTTTGAGATATGGTTACCCCCATAGCATTATCTCGGATAATGGCACAAACTTTGCTGTGGGAGAATTTGCTCGGTTCTGTGCGGAAAAAAGAATTCGGTTGGACATAGCCTCGGTGGCACACCCAGAGGCAAATGGGCAAGTGGAAAGAGCAAATGCGTTGGTATTGGCCGGTATCAAAGCCCGGTTGATTGAACCACTGTTGCGAACTCCGGGATGCTGGATAGAGGAGATACCAGCAGTATTGTGGGGTCTAAGGACCACACCGAATCGTTCAACTGGCTATACGCCATTCTTTCTGGTCTATGGAGCAGAAGCGGTCCTGCCGACCGACATGGAGTATGACTCGCCGAGAGTGGCGCTGTACACTGAAACCGAGGCAAAAGAAGCTCGGGAAAATGATGTTGATTTGCTCGAAGAAGCACGAGAACTGACCTTATCTCGGTCAGCTATATATCAGCAAAATCTCCGACGCTATCATAGCCGGAAGATCAGCCCTCGGGTATTCCGAGAGGGAGATTTGGTGCTGAGGCTAGTGCAACGCAGTGCAGGCCGACACAAGTTGTCACCTCCATGGGAGGGACCATTCATTGTGAGCAAGGCTCTACACAATGATTCATACTATCTTATAGATGCGCAGGCACCGAGGAAAAATGTAATGGACAAATCCGGAGAGGAGACCAAAAGACCCTGGAATGTAGCTCTACTCCGACCCTTTTACTCATAAGGGCGCAATGTATGTATCTCGGTTTTCCTTTGAATAAATGTTGGCACTCCGAAAAGAAACTCGGGGACTGCCTTGTCCATATGCTTGTGTTTTATCTCTTTTTATCTGTGTTGTTCATATGTCGGATGGTTTTGAGACCTCGTTTCAAAGTTCAAGTAATGTATGCTATTTTGTTGTGATCTTGTGACTCGACTGACGAACGCCGAAATGGCAGTCAAGAGCAGAGGTTATGGTATATGGTAAACATGAAAATGGACTCGGGGACTCGGTCCTAAAAAGATCCGACATATGTCGTTTACTAACCCGGTTTTTCTTTCCTTTTCTTTGTGTCGGATGACTCTAAACCTTACCTCAAAATTTACAAGTATTGTATGCTATAATGTTGATCTTGTGACTCGACTGTCGAACGCCAAAATGGTAGACAAGAGCAGAGATTACTAAGTATAGTAAACAAGAAAGTAAACTCGGGGACTTGGTGCAAAGTGATCCGGCATTGAGCCTGTCTTGTTAAACTAGCATGATAAAAGTAGCACTGATAAGAGTAGCACTGCGAAATACTTAAAAGTATATTTACATCTGCACCCGGCATTCCGGGGATTTAATGGTTCAGCTTGTGATAAGTTTAGGCAGCTGCCTCGGAGGAGCTCGGAGCAGTGGGAGCGGTGCGAGCTTCAGGAGATATCTCCGTTGAAGGCTCGACCGAGGTGTCGGTTACCGGCTTCTCAGAAGTGTCGGTCGCGGTCGGCTTAGCAGTGTCGGTTGCTCCGGCAGCAGCAGTGTCGGTTGCTCCGGCAGTGGCAGTGTCGGGAGCTTCGACCTCGATCTCCTCATCAACGTCATCTTCCTCGTCGTCCCCTCTTCATCATCCTCGTCATCTTCTTCATCCTCCGAGTAGGCTGGACCAGGAAGGAAGTGTCGGGTGGGAGCATAGCTGGCCATGAAGGAGGCTGCCTCCTTGCGGCTTGCGATAAGTGTCGGATCTGAAGTCCATTTTGAGCCTTGGCGCAGGGACCGCACGGCATCAAGGTTGATTGACTCGTACCAGGATAGCACAAATGTCAGGGCTTGATCAGCTCCGGCGCGAGCTGCAGAAGATCTCCACTCTCGAACCCTGGTCTCGGCCCCGACAGGCACTTGGACAATTCTTCAATGGTAACTGGAGACGGAGATCCTGGCCATAAGACTCGGTAAGCTCGGATACCAGCATCAAGAAGATCGATACCAATGGCCTTCAGAGGAGAAATGCGAGCATTCAGAGCGGTCAGGTGATCTTCAATGTCCCATTCCTCCGAGATTGGGCCAGCTTCTGCTCTTTTTGCTCGTGCCCTGCGGACAGTGTTGACTGCAGCGGCCTTGGAATGGGAGAAGTGATCTGAAGATAGAAAAGCTATCACCGAATTGAGTTATATACCGGCATATATTTAATGTCGGTACAAGCAATGGAAACAAAAAGAAAGGATAAAGGAAACTTATGTCCATCTCCTTGTTAAGTCGGGTGAGCTCGCCCAGCCAGATGTCGCATTTTGCCTTGAGGGCATCCAGTTCTTCTTGTGCCGAGGTAGCGCGAACCTCGGTCTCCTCGAGGATTTCCTTGTGCTTCTGCGCAGCTTCCTCCCTCTGCATCAGGGCCTTCTCAATGTCGGTCTTCTCGCCCTGGACCCGAGCAAGTTCCTCCTAGAGCCGAGACACTTCGTCTCGTTCCTTCTGGAGGGCAGTGGCGTGCGCGGCGTCCTTATTCTTCAGCACCTCCTGAAGCTACTTGTGGGACCTTTGAGTTTGTTGTGGTCCAGAAGTAGCTTCTGGAATACTGCGGTCCGGTCATTGGTGCACTCCTGAAAAGAGCAAAGGGTTAGTATGATTTTTTGAAGATTCATGCCGAGTAAAACTGGATGTCGGATTTTGTGAAGATTCATGCCGAGTTAAACTCGACAAGAATCTAGTGGACTGGATGTCGGATTTTTTGAAGATTCATGCCGAGTTAAACTCGACAAGAATCTCGGGGACTGGATGTCGGATTTTGGGTCAGATTTTTTGAAATTAATGATGGAAATTTTGTGAAGATTCGCGCCGAATGATCTTTACTCGGGCGAGCGTCGGTCATTCGACCCGAATCTCGGGGACTGGGGATTATATATGTGTATCATCTATTACAAAGGAAAGAAAGGTATGGCTGAGGAAAAAATACCTCGGCAAGCCTGCTGGCTCGAAGGGTCGAAAGTTGCAAGTTGTGCATGGCCTGAGCAAGTGCGCTGGGTCCAGCTGGATGTTGGGTGGCCGGATTCGCAGAAGAGACCTCGTCAGTGTCGGCGGCATTCCAGTCCATATGGTACTGCTTCTCCGAGACCAAGCTATGTCCGCTTCGAGTTCGGAGCTGAAGAAAACCCCAGCTGCCAGTGGAAACTCGGGAGACGGAGGCGGTGAGAGCTTGGTGGGCCAGTGTAGTGGTTGGAGTCAACACCATTTGTTTCTCCGGGTTGGCAAGTTGTTTCCCGGTGGCCACTTGACTCTGTGTCGGCTTGGACGATGGAGTGGCTTTCCGAGTTACTAGCTCGGTGGACTTGTGGTGGGCTTCGGCGGTGGCTGTTGCTGTTGCTGTTGCTGCGGTTGCTGCTGCTGTTGTTGCTGCTGTTGTTGTTGCTGTTGCTGCGGTTGCTGCTGCTGCTGTTGTTGTGGTGGTGGTTGCTGTGGGTCCGGTGCTACCGAAGTGTCGGCCCGCGGAATGTCAGAGTCCGCGGTGGGGGCACCAGAGCCAACATCTCGGTCGAGGACCGCGACCTCGGGAGTGCTTTGGCCTCCTCCAAATGCGGCATCAGAAGCCGGCAGCAGTATGATGGATGGGGTGGCGTGTACCCCGGAGTCACTTGACCGAGGTTCCGCTGCAGTCGGAAGGGGTGAGCGCATGGAGGAGGCGCTCTGGTTAACCTCAAGGGCATCACTGTATTGAAACAAGAAAAGATGTTATCTCGGGGAAAGATTATCCCGGGAAAAGGGAAGAAAGGGAAACGAGTGTATGTCGGCAAAAAGTGTCTTACCCTTGAGAAACTGGCGGTGTCTTCTTGGCCCGTGTCGGCCTAACCGCTGATTTCTTCTGCCGCTTTGCTTTCGGCGCTGCTGGATCTGAGGATGTGGAGGTCCCGGTATTCGAGGTACCGGTCTCTGCACGCTTGCGAGATCCAACTTGTTTGCCCGTTGTAGCAGGGCGTGTACTCGGAGAAGGGACGCCCGGGTTAGCTGAGGCCGAGGTTAATGGGTGAGCATAGGCGATGGGACGAGCATCAAGTATCTCTAATATTTCGCAATCATCGTCGTCTGACCAATCTCGGATTGAGGCTCGGGCTCGAGGCTTACCCGAGGTAGGGGCGCCAGCAGCCGGAATCGGCAGTTGATTCTCATCGTCCGGGTCATCTACCTCGGTGACGGCCGGGGCAGGTATATCTTTGCCACATTTGGCGGAGGGATCCTCTCCATCTTCAGTCTTTTGCCGAGTAAACCTCTGCAAGCCAGAAGCAATAAAACCGAGTTATTTTATGAGCCAAGTATGGAGCCGACATAAGAGTTATCTGGGCAGAAAAAAGTATGTCGGTATAAATTGCAAGTTACTTACTTGCTCCGGAAGCCGAGTTCTGTCATGAGGTTTTAGACCCCATTCCCATTCCTCGGTCATCATCGTGCGGGCAATTGCCTTGACGCGTCTTCTGACCTCGGGTTTGGTCAGCTCGTGGGTGCTGGTCCGAGTTGGATCGTACTTGCCACTCATGTGGCAAATCTTGTGAACCCGGTTTTGGAGGGGGGAGACTCGGCAGCTGATAAAGGTCCTCAGGAGATCATCGCTCGTTAAACCTCCCTCCACAAGCTGGTTGACGATATAGTGAATTTGATTGATCTCGAGGTTCATCTCCTTCGGGTTGAGTGACCAGTTAAACTGCTCCGTGGGGGTACCGAGACTGAATGTCGGCAGGTTCAGAAGATCAACATTGTCCTGGCTCTTCACGTAGAAGAACGTGCGCTGCCACTTCCGGCATGACTCCAGGCCTTGAACCCGAGGAAAGATGGAGGCTTTCCGAGGTATAATTGTGGCAGCACCGCAAGGAGTCATTTCTTTGGGGAGGGTCTTATCCGGGTTCGGGACGCTCTGCTTCCGAAGTTGGAAGTACTTGGCCCAAAGCTCAACGGTGGGCCAGAGTCCGAGGTATCCCTCGGAGAAAGAGACGCACGCCGAGAGAGTGGTGATGGCGTTGGCTGGAAGGTGATGGGGTTGAAGATGGAACCGATCCAAGAAAGTTCGGAAGAACTGGCTCGCCGGGAGTCCAAAGCCGCGCTCAAAGTGCGCGACGAAGACCACGCGCTCGCCGGATTCCAAACTCGGCTCGGCCTCTGTGCCGGGAATCCGGCATATTACTTGTGCCGGGATTCGCTTGGTCCGGACCAGCTAGTCTATCTCGGCTTGGGAGAGATCCGAGCCTTCCCATCCGGCGCGCTCGCTTTCCTCGGCGGGAATGTCGGCAGGCTCCGGAGTATTGCTAGCCGACATCTCAACAGTGCGGCGAGGAAGTGAGAATCGGGTGCCCGTGTCGGCGTCGGAATCTGCAAAAAAGGACATAAATTCACCGGCATTGAGCTTTCTAGCATCGGAGCGGCGGAGAGAAACAAGAATCTATAAACAAGAAGCTAACAAGAAGATCTACGGAGAAGGAAAAATAGAAAATAAATGCAAGATATATAAGTTGAAACTTAGGAAAATCTACGGAGGAACTATTGCAAGGATAATAAGAAGCGCAATGAAGAAAATCTAGAGGGTATCTATGCAACTGGATGTAAGAGCATCAACGGAGAGGATGAACAAGTTCATCGGAGAAGATGAACGTGTTCATCGTCAATGTTAAGGGCGAGGATTTTACCGGAGTTGCGGCGGCGATGCAAGGCGAAGAAACGCAGGGCGTGCCGGAGTTGGGCGTGTCCGGTGGCGGCGCGAGGTGCTCCGGTGGGCGATGGCTCGCGAGGTCCGGCGTCGTGCGGTGGCGGAGCGCACTGCGCGGCGGCGGCGATGGTGCAGAGGAGAAGAGAATGGTGAAGAGGACGATGTGGGTTGCCCCGCTCCCCTATTTATGGATGTGGGCGGGGTGTGCGGTTAGCGTTTTTACCGCACACGTTCCCCGTAACGGCCGCGCGGATTAACCGCGCACGATCTGCGCGGTTGCGGTAATCGCGGCGGCACGATCGGCCACATCGTGGGCCACAAAATGGTAACAGCTAGCGACGCGGTTCGTGGCGCAGTAACTGGCGCGAAAATCGAGGAGCCGCGCTGCGGTCAAACGCACTCAAGTGCGCTGAGGATGTGACAGCGCATGACGTGGGCGGCGTGCGCGCAGAGATATGTCTGTCGGCGCACAGAAACCGAGGCGACGCGCAGCGTCTCTCTGCTACGTGCCGTGGAGAGATCTTTGAAGAGATTGTGGGAATCTTCTTGTGTCGGAGAGACCGGCACAAGAGCAGATCTCGAAGGTTGTGGGAAGTTTGGTCCTTGAAGCTTGAGATGAACCGACATAAGAGTGTCAGATATTTGATCAGGTTAAAGCAGTTGCCTTATGTCGGAGAAACCGACATAAGGGCGGACGTCGAAAGCAGTTGGAGGTTTTATCCTGATGTTTGACGTGGTCCGACATAGTTATGTCGGATACTTTGGTCAAGTTGGTTTGGTTTTGTAAACCTGGTGTGGCCCTTCATCCGAGGCTGTAGGACCGCACCAGCTTCGGGGACTAATGTCGGGGGGCTACCCCCGGGTAGGGTCATGATGTGGTATAAGCAGTGTCCGAGAGTGGACCGAGGTACGGTAAAACCGACATACCCGGGCCCGGGAGGGGCCGGGATATGGTGTTGGTAAAAACCGACGTATGGTTACCGAGGTACGGTGGTCGAGATACGGTGCTCGATATACCTAGCCGAGTTGTGCTGACCGAGATATGGTATCCGAGATAAGGGATCCGAGATATGCTGACCGATATATATACGTCGGCATCCTCTTGTCTTCTGTTGTGTGCAGGACGAGGTGAATACCAAAGGAGAGTCCAACATATCTATGTCGGATCAGGCGAGGCAAGGTGCCTTAGTGTCGGACGGAGGTCAGCGCTGCTGTCACATCCCGTCTGGCACGGGAGCGTCTGGCACGGAAGCGCCTGACACGGGAGCGTGCAGGAGGAGCGAGGTGACATGACTCACCTAACCGCTGACCGCGGGACATCCGGGGAAAAGGCTACGAGATAGGCATGGGCATGCCATGTCTTGTCTCTGGCAGAGGGTACATTCTAGGTGTACCGTAGTGCTGCAGGAGATGGGCATGTCGCGTCCTGTCTCTGACAGGAGTATCATCATGACATATCTTTGGCATGGCTACAGTGCACCGGGAGGGGTACTTCCGTAACTCGGTTTAGCCTATAAATAGGGCTTCACCCCCTCCTGCGTGAGGGACGAGGCATTGGGACTCATTTCCCCCCTTAGGTTCATCTTCATCCTTGAGCTCTTCTCCATTGTTGAGACATACAGCTCGAGCACTTTGTACTTGTGATACCTTGAATATATAGAGAGAGATAGGCAGGAGTAGGGGTGTTACCTCCTCACGAGGGCCCCGAACCTGGGTATATCGTGGTGTGTTCTTGTGCTTGTGTGCTTTTCGGTGTGCGCTTCTTAGCGCGCTAGCCCTCTCCCGGATCCACCAGCGTCCATCGGCCCCGCTCTTTAGCCATCCTATGGCATCTGCCGTGATACCACCACGACAATGCTGCCAATACAAATCAAAAGTAGTATAGTAATTAGCTGGTTAACTGAATGCCAGCAAAATCAACACACGCATACAAAAAAATAGAAGAGGTGGAGCTAGCCAGTCTACTGCTTTACGAAATCAACACACACATACAGGAAATAGAGAGGCCGAAGTACATATACATACCTGAGTGTGAGTAAGGAGGAAGTGCAGCAAGCTGAGACTTCGCAGGAGCATCACGAGCTTAGATTTCTCTGAAACATTGCTTGGAATAGCTCGGATCATGTAGGCAGGATCTACACAATGTTGTTAACTTTTCATTTTGCCTTGGTGTCTCTTCCCGCTCAAATAGTAATAACTGTTCAGCCCAGCAGCATAACCTGGAAGTTAATAGGAACCAAGAATCAATTGTTGAAACACATAAAGCATCAAGAGGAATGTATCAGAGAGAATACAACCTACAGATCCAAGTAATAGCATTTGCGGGGATAACTTGAAATCACCATTTTCACATGCTTTTGCAGCCTGAAGTCCGATAATTAGCCTAGAAATACTTGCTCATATCTGCTAGCATGCTATTGGCTCCCACTGCACTGGTAAAACAATTTTTTTACCAAGAATGTACCGGAGACATGCTAAGGTTTATAAGGATAAACATGCAAAGGTTATGTGTTTATATGCAGTCAAGACCCGCAAGGCAAAAACGTTGAGCATCCTATGATATGTGCAACCTAACCCCATCCTCTGTGTCGTAAGGCCTAAATATTAACTACAGAGAATGTTGGATCAAATTTAGCTACCAGTCGCAGTAGCACCGTGCACGACGTTGGGGCACAGGCGTATGTAAATGTCTGTCCTAGAATCCTCTTAAAATGACTGGATTTTAGCTACCAGCCTAGAACTGAATTCATATGCATGTGCTCGAGCTATGTGCACCAATAAAACAGATCAACTTTTAATGCCCTAAATGGATGCTTATTTTGGCAACCATGAATGAAACTCAACAGCAAACATGCTACACACGATCCTACGAGATGAAAACAATTCTCTAATTAACATATGTCATCAAGATAACTCCAACGAACAAAATGATAGAAAGGGAACAGGATGATGACCACCGTACCTTCATCCTGCTACCACCACATATGCTTGCACTCCCCGCGCCTTGCAGCTGGCCGACACATGGCCAAATGCCACCGCTGCTGCTCACCATGGAGTAGGGGATGAGGTGTTTTTTCTTAAACTTTCTCCATCAGGTGGGATTTAACTTTCCTACACAAATGTTGTTTCTCCATTGAGACATGAACACAAACAGTAAAGGCACATCTGGCAGTCCTCTTTTACCAAAACATGATGGAAATGAAAAAAAATATAGAGAGCGCGAGGCAGGAATTACGGCAATAGCAGTGGCAATGTCTGGTTGCTCATTTCCTTGTGTTTCTCCAGCCAGGCCAGATGCTAGTTGCAAGGGGAAAGCACTTCAAGCTCATGACCCAGGCCTGCTGCTAGCATGGTCAATTAGCTCACCACCCTCATGCCTGCAACATCAACAAGAAAAATCGGAACATAACCCAGTTTTGATTCTAGATGGATTGTCACAAATAGGATATAGAAACAATCAGGACCTGAACAACTTTCTCACCTCAACTAATCCCGTGACAAATATACTAAACAAATAAACTACTCCAGGACAAATATGACCATATTTAGATTGGGTTCTGCAATCATTCAATTTTAATCTAAAATCGACTAATAGAGACCCGTAAAATCGAGCACCAGAACTGCACTATAAGCTGGTCCAAAAGCTATCCAAACCCAAGTTTAAGTATGTATTTAAATACTTGAAAACTCTGGAAAACCATAGGCATTTGGAAAGAAAAACAGACATAATGTTTTGTACCATTTGGTAAACAGATGCCTCACCAGGTCACCAAAAACATAAACTGCAATTACCATGAGCTCCAAGATACCATGATAGTTAACAAACATAATGTAGCAAGAACAAAATAGCACTACTAACCGAAAATGGTAAAATTAAAATTAAACATTCAACTTCCAAAGAACAGAGGTAACTGATCTTAAATGCCTTAAGAAAATACTCCCAGAAAACTGATCTTAAAGTAACTGATCCCAAGAACACATAAATTTTTTTAGGAGGTAAGAAATTGGCATTGGTACACAAATATTTGCATGGTCATAATACAAAAGCGAACATGTACCTTGCAGTCATGAATTTTTCCGAGGAGCAGGAGCGCAACAACAACACGGACAACTCAGTATGAACCGCAGCAATTTTTCAGACCTGTATAAAGACAAACGAGAACGAATAGCTATAAATATCGAAGGTAAGTCCCACACCCAACAAGATATTACTTCTATTAAATCATATGCAGCAACATAAAATGAGCTAAAACATGTAGCTTTTGACGATAAACAGACCAAATGCACCCCATGCTCTAAACATACCAATAGCGACAGCTAGGTCACTGCAATAGCCCAACTGGGCAGATTGCAATTTGCAAATTGAGAATATCCGCATACGTTATTCATATAAAATGAAAGAATATGGTAAAAGTAGTTAAATGAAAAAAATACCTTTGCCCTGGAATCTATAACCCGAAGAAAGCAAAGAAGTGGGCATTAAAAATATTAAGCTTTCCAAGCATCTGAATAGCATCTGCGTAAAAGGGAAAACTTAGTATGTAGTTCCCAAATATATAATGACATGTGAAACTGAAAGGAAAGTTGCTCATTATGATAATCATGGTATTATGCTCTTAAATAGATTGGAAAATACTATGCCATGATGAATGCGAAATCAAAGCTGCAAATGACAAACCAAAAAAACCATAAATGACACCAAATAGCTAAAACCCTACACTGGAAGTTAATTTTTACCAAATAGTTACTCACCTCTGGAGTAAACATACAATTACTAATGACACAATCCTTCATGGCAACTCATAGCTAGGGATAACCGGCGCATGCTGAGCAAAACTACGAGCAAATTCGTATCCTCAGATTGCATTGAAAATAAAGTTAACTCCCCTTTGGGTAAATTCAAGTTCAGATACCTCTTATCATAAGGAACAAATCCAGTGGAAAAACTACTTCAGTGAACTATATTTTCTATTATTTTCTTAACGGGTATATGCAAAACAAAACAACCACATGACCTGTTCAAGTAAATAAATAAAATGAAACACCTTGCTTGAACAGTCTACAGCAGCTCCACTTATTTACAAATGGGGCATAATAAAATAAGCCTGTTGCATAAACCAAAGTGGATAAAAGCTTTTGACCTTAGTTCTCCTTTATCTTTATTGTGCACCAACACAATCAAGATGTCAAGACAGACCATCAAGTTTCACTAACAATTATATAGCTAACGCAAAATGTGTGATTTGCAGTTCAACCAAAGAAATCAGAATCACAATTTAACTATGCTAATTAGGATTTGGCCGAAAATAGCTTGTGGCCAATATCTTCTGATACTATGCTTTCAACATGCCTACGACTATCCTGAAGCTAGTTTCTTGATTTCTCAAACCTCAAAAGCACAAATCTATTATATTATTAAGACAACAAACAATTGACGGTGAAGATTTACCACTGCGACGTTAAGATTTTCCCACGGTGGAGATCAATCGGCATATACGCTGGCTAGAGTCCACGTGAAAGAAAAATTGAATTGGCATAGGTCCACTTTATGTCAAAAACAACACCTAAGGCACACGCACGTGGGCTGAGGAAATTATGCACCGTGTGCGGTTATAACTCCAACAATAAAAAAGGTAAGGTCCACCTTATGTCAAAAAGAACTCTTATCTCTACCTTAAGAAAAACAAAAGAACACGTTCTCTTCACCCCATATATGCCTTCATTGGTGCTGCTTCGCTCCGGTAAACACGACAGCGAGTTCTGCCCGCAGGTAGTAGATGTCGAGGGTTTAGCTGTCTTGATTAGGGACAACACCGCGTGCAGCTGCAATCACAATAGCCGTTGTGTGGATATGAAGACGGCAAATAGCATCCTTCCTTGCCCTGTATAAAGCCTCTGATCGAAGCTAACTTGAGGGGACGGCGGCGATCTAGCGCCAAGAAATCTGAAGCTAACTCGAAGGGACGACGACGATCTCGCGCAAAGGAATCTGAAGAACACAGAAGGTGCCCTGAGCCTAAATCAAGCTTTTGACGAGTCTGTATGGTGAATTAGCGATATCAATCTGATGCCACGAGGTAGGTTTTGATTGATGGCGACACAAAGAACCAAACACAAGTGGGACACCTAACTGCAGTAGAGAGGATTTGGCCGGTGATCGACCGTGCCGTGCGACCGCAGTAAATTTGCAGTGCTCCTGGTGCGTATGTGCCTTCTAAGCTAGCTTGATGCAATTAGCTACTATTTTGCAACTGGACGAGCTAGGTCAGGCCAACGATGCACGTACGCTGTAATCCAGCACCACCTCGATGAGCTCCTCTGATCAGATCAGAAGGTAATACGGCCGTGGATCGTTGGCTCTGCTGCTGCTATCCCTAGGTTTTCAGGTCATTGATCTTTGGCTATGGCCTCTCCTGGATCGATTTTAATTCCTTTTGGTTTGCTCGCCTTACAGGTCGATGGGATCGGTGGTGAAGGAAAGGAGGAGGAGCTGCGACTACTGCGTGGAATACGGCATCACATCTACACGCCCATGTGGTGTGGCCGGCCGATCGGCCACAATACGTGTGAGTGTTTGCTCGATCGCTTCCATGCCTGCTCAGCTACTCTGCATGTGATGCAAATTCTTTTTGTTCTTCCTTTAGATGACACTTCCAATTTAAAAGAACGTCACGATGTTGCCTGCAAATGTGCATGGAGTCAAGCACCAATATATGGAGTCGATTCCGATCAAATTATTTGGTGCAGGATTCAGTCGTGCATGAAAGTTCAGTCTTCGTGGTCGCCTATGGGCATAGCTTAATTAGTTATTCGGACGAGCGGTCCCATGAAAATCTTCCGGCCTTTACATTTGCTGACATATAGAGGTGGACATACGGTGGGAGTGAGATGAAGTGGCAAAGACATACGCAGGCAATGCACATATTTAATTGTCTTCGTCTAAGACACGGATTACACGGACAGATGGAGTTCTAAAGTAAATATAGCATTGTAATATCATCATGGTCTACCCACAGGCAGGATATGCATGGTCGAATCAACACTATGAAAAATACATGAACAAGTACAAGAATAAAAAAAGAGATATTCACGGGTAGAATCTTGTATATATATGAATCAAAAAATATCACAGATTTAATAAAATTTCTATGAAAATTAGTACATAAAAATCAAATCAGAAAATGAAACATGTAGTAAAAGTAGAAACATATTAGTAAATTTTATTTGTAGTCTATACATGAGAAGACTAAAGAAGAGTTCAATCATGCCTCAGTTTGCAATCATTAAGCGGCCCTCGTGAAGGCCAGAAACCCATGAAGACGTGTTTAATTGGATATTACCTCAAAGTCTATGGTTTCCCATGATGTGAGAGACACCCGGATGCAATGGAGAGGAGTGGTAAAGGCCACATATGATAAAAAGACTATGGTTTCACTAATAGAGTAAAACATGATTCAAAGCACCGAGTCGTGCCATCTAATTTTTTTTGTTTTACAATGATAAGGGATACAGAGGAAGAGTACGCAAAGGTTTAAGGCCCGACATATAGAAATTTCCATTTATTATTGATTGAATTTTTTTTCTCAAAAACCGACGCACGTAGAAGAAAAGGTGTGTACTCATGGATGAGGAGTGTGGGAGAAAAAGACAAATTAATACCAAAGTAAAAATTTAGGATGGTGTGTCATAGATTTTTGATCGTTGACGGTAAGGTACTTAAGTATTTAATAGAAACTTGTAGGCTCAAAGGGTCTTTAGTAAGATACAAATTAATTTAACAAAAGTACACGCTCGGACAAATAACTGATGAAGATAACAATACATATTAATTATATTTCAGCAAGATATAAGTTCACTACATGTTATTCTGTAATTTGAAATGTCTATTCAACAAACAATATCTCAAACTAATATACTAATAAAATCTAAATATATGAATGTAACAAGACATAAGAACTCTAGCCGCGCAAATGCGCGGGCCACCCCGCTAGTTCTGTAGTAAACTGTCTGTGTGCCGCTGCCCTCTACCTTGGTGTACCTTGGGCAGATGCTGGCATCCATCCGCCGCCGTCGCTTGGTTGCTCTATGCCACCATCGTTGTCACTCTGAAAATGAGTAGAGATCATCTCTGGATATAGTGCAGCAGCTTCAAGCGTGTATGCCACTTCCACCTGAACAATAGAAAAATTCCACTTGTAGAACTGTGTGGTGGATATAGAACTCAAGCAATGGAGATCGCGGAACACGCCTACAAGTTTCACATTCACAACGAAAATCCATGAGTTTGACAGTCATATTTCGCAAACAAATTTACAGAAGCTGAACATGAGATCTCGTTTTCTTTTAGAGAAAACAGGCGACTTCACAAGACCCACCAGAGCAGCATCCAGAAAAGGAGCTCGCACACAGCGTCGATGCCCTCGTCCGCCTTGATTTCCATGAGCAAACAACCATCGCACAAAGTGCCCGCTTAGTTGACAGCTGCTCCGCAAGCAACAGAAAAACATAGCGGCAAGAAAAGACCAGCACATAATCATTTCATCAAACAGTTCATATGCAGAATAAACAAAGGCTTGAGAAGGAACGTGGAGAAAGATGGGCACCTCACCTAGTGCTTCCGTCCTAGGGGCAGAGAGGCTTGGAGGAGGACGCAAAGTGGATGAGGCCGGCGAGGTGGAGAAGGACGACGGGCTCGAGGAGGTAGACCACAACCGACCTGCGTCTAGCCACGAGCTGCAGCAGCTACCGTACCTCTGCCTCCTCCCCTGGCCTGGCCGCCCCCTTGCCTGGCCCGGCCACCACCTACCTTGCCGGCCGCCGCCGCCGTGCGCAGCCACCGCGGCCCGGCGTCCCGCCACCGCCTCCGTGCGCGACCGCCTGGCTGCCGCCTCCGTGCGCGGCCGCTGCGGCCCGGCCGCCCGCCGTAGCCCTGCCTGGCCGCCGCCTCCGTGCGCAGCCGTCGCGGCCCGGCCGCTCGCTGTCGCCCTGCTGCTTGGCCCGGCCGCCGCCGCCCGGCCGACTCTCCTGTACTGGTCGTGGATTTAGTGCCGCCGCCATCTCCTCGTGTAGCAAAAAAAGGGAAGGAGGAGGAGAAAAACACGCGGAATTGCTTCACGTACGACACTTCACGTACGATCCCTGTACGACACTTCCCCCATCCACCTCGTGCTGATTACGGCCGGTTTGGGCCCGTAGGTGCTAAGTCCAGCCCAAACAGGCAGTAGCACCGAATTAGTAAAGCATCTGCCCACTTCTTCTAAAAAAAATCTGTCCGCGACTCCCATCTTTGCCTGACAAATCTAATCAATTCTAATTCTTGCTAAATACTTTGGTCTTTCCAAAACTGATGGCTTTGCTGGCCACTGAATTCTTGTGGAACTCAAACACCTTTGCATATGCACAAGCATGTCCAGCCAACTTGTATCATACTAGAAGGGGATGTCACGCTTTGCTGCGCTCAAATGTACTATCACGATGATCGATACATGACATGCTTGTCTGAATAAAATTAGTCTGTCATACATACATGATCAGGTACAGATTTATAACCATATAATGCAAAAGTAACAACTTCAAATTTCTTAATCTCCGAACGAGGCGAGCCCTATGCCTGGTGCATGGAGGCAAAGGAGTCTTAGCGAGACAGGGTTGGTCAAGGTGCATCCAGAGGCAGAGCTTGCATGCACCGTTCGTGCGCATGCGCGTGCTTGTAAGGAAGGAGGAGGCACGATGAGGAGGGGAGGAGAGGGCTGCTCGGGTGGCTCGTCGGCCGAATCTATGGAAAACCAAGAAGCGATGGTGGCCGCGTGGGGAGGGGGAGAGCAACACAACCCTCAAACTTGAATCCCTAATGTGCCTTCGAGCAAAGGTGGTGAATATAATTCACGGCGTAATCAGTAAGAGTTGTGATAGAGCGGCCAGTTCGAGGAAAAACCGATGGCAGAGGAGACTTTCAATTAGCAGTTAGCGTGCCCATGTTGCCCTTTTTCCATATAGCAGCAGCCTGAGTGTTGTATTTTGCAGCACAAGATATTTTTTGTACTGCACTAATTAAATTTGGTCAAAATTTATATCAAAAACAACTGTTGGAGTAAGGTTTTGTGGTCACAAATGTCCTAAAAAGTAGTTAAACCCTAAATTATGCTATTAGAGATGGTTAAAGAGAAGAGCGGTTCGTAGATTCATCTGCGATAGTTAAAAAAATTATCGCTAAATTTTGTCTAGCTAAACCAACAAATATTATTATTCTATAAATTTGGACAAAAATTACATCAATTTTAGTTGTTGGAGAAATTTTTTTGGACTCAAATGTCCTTAAAGTAGTTAAACCTAAAATATGTAAGCTAGAGACGGTTTAATAGAAGAGCGGTTCGTAGATTCATTTGCGATGGTCAAAAAATTCATCGCTAAATTTTATGTCCAGCTAAACTAACAAATATTTTTATTCTAATCTTAATCTGATGTACACCAATATATTTAGCGGGAACCAATGAGAGGCTGCCACGTGGTTCAGTCTCCAAGCTCCAATCCTAGGGAGCTTAGATATTGTAGAGATAAGCTTTGTTTGTAGCATTTGCTATAACAGCATCTCTAGCAAATCCTGTATGAAAAGGGCGAAACAGTAAAATAACAGCCATTATTAGGTTTGAGCGAAAAAATATCCATTTAGATCCCGTAAATTTGGTCGATCTGTCACCCTGATGGGAGATGCTTTTGTCCTACTCGAAGACGGACGAAAGGCGGGTGGGCGTGGAGATGCGGAGCGCCAGGTCATAGTCGATGGCGGAGGCCGCGGGGCGACACGACGCCGTAGCGAGGTAGCGGCAGCAGCTCCGCACGCGGATGTGGACTACATGCGATTACTGGAGTGGGGTCTAAGTTGTTATTTTGTATTTTCAGTATCAGTTTTACGGTGTTCGTCCTGACGTGGCTAGACACGTAGCACAAAAATGTTTTTGCAGTATAAAGCTTTACAAGATCCGTGAGAGATACTCCAAAACACTTGTAAGAGTAAATGAAGTGAACTAACCTTGACCTCCCATCCGAGTTTCATCTCAAGCCAATGCTTAGAACACTCCGTCCGATCATGATAAAAAGGATAAGGTAAAAAATTTAAAGCAAATGTGTTATTTGAAAGGTGGGGCTTACCAACAGGAGAGATGGTGCGACCCCAAATTCCAGTCCAGCCCAAAAGCCCAGCACGCCCTTGCTCCGCGCGAGGCGAGCTTCATGCCACATAGTATCGTACAGGAATCGGACGTAGAATGTCGTATGTATAGCAGCGCTCAAAAACACGGGAGGGAATTGGGGAGAGAGACGAGAGCGGGGATTGGCTAGGGTTTCACAGTAGCCTTTTTCCCCACGGAGTTTACCCATGGAGCGGGGCACGGGCACCCACACTCGTTTCGCTGATGACCGTGGCCCAGCGAAAACTGGACCCAGTGGTCAGCGCCTGTGCCCCTCAGTCAATTAGTACAAAACCGTTTTTACCGCATCTAACAGTTCATGGTGAAACAGCAAGACTTTTTACCAGATCTGACGATCACGATTGGCTGCTCGTGGCAAAGGAGGGGCGCAGGGGGCAAATGGCAGGTATGCTAGGAAGCTTTATAGAAGTAATTATAAAAGCAGGAAGCAAGCGACAATGTGAGTTTCGTTTGGTCTCTTGATTATATTACGTAATGGGAGGCAACCAATTATATATGGATGGACACAACAAATGAGTGCAGCAAATCAATCTTACCATTCAATTATGAACAACCTACCAAGTATCTCGGAGGTGAAAATGTAGAAAAAATGTAGTTAATGTGTCTATTTGGCTTGTGTTTTGTAGTATCCTTTACTTTTAGCAGGAAAGGATGAGTTTTTGTATGAGAGATTGAGAGTTGCACGCCGCTGAATGGCAGCACTGGATCTGTGGAGGTCTGTTTTACATTTGTTCCAGGGAGTTATGGTCTAACTGACAAAAGAAGTTTGAGTTGACAAAATGAACTCATATAAGCATTTGTAGCTTTATTGTGTTCGTTCAGCATTGGTGATATTTGTATGGTAACAAAAAGAAGTCAATTCGTTTTTGTATGTTGATGTGTGATCTAATAATGTTTTTGACTATTTACCTTTGGTAAGGGTGACCCGACCAGAAGAAAAACCATTCAAGGTCACGGTGGCTCCATTCCCTCTGGAAAAACCGGAGTACATCTTCTGAAGGACTAGATGTGTCTAATAACAGCACATCTTGGTAGAAACACTAGAACATTCCTCTAGTGTTCTGCCCGATGTAGCAAATTGTCGAAGTATTGTAAATCGTGGCACTTGTTTGTCGTTCGTCAACCCCTCTCTAGGTTCATGTTCGTGGCCCTGGAGAAAGCTCTAGGCAAGCGAGCATGTTTGTTTATATGTGTTGTGAGGTTGTTGTTTTGTTTTCTAAGGTGAAAGGTAGAGGATGTTGTACTCCTGTACCTCTTTTATGTGTTGAAGGAGAAACGGTTAGAAGCGACAACAGCAAGCAACAAAGAAGAGAGAACCAAACAACATGAAGAGAAAAACAAGATTTTTTTAGTGATTCATGTTCACTCTCGAGGAAAACACTGTTTGTTGATGCACTCCTCATCCTTCATTAAATCTGGTGTAGTGATTTGTCACCCTTTGGCAGTATCAGCCTATCAGGCGTAAGTGGTGCTGTGGGCGTCTGCAGGAGGTCGTCAGCTTGGAAAAGCACGGGGAAGTGTGAAGCCCCATTTTTTTGTTGACATGGAACACAGATGCGTCATATCACCACTCACAAATGACGAGGAGGCACACTTCCTGGATGTGCTCTCATGTGTGCATATCAACAAATGCAAATAAGGCATCTTTGGTTACCAAGACCAGGTAAGCCAACCAGATACCTCTTATCTGAAAGGACCAGAAACCCATCACCTGCAAGGCATGCGCTGATGCCGATACAGCTTGGCATCATGGGCATCGGTTGTGTATGTTATGGGAGCTCGAAGGGTAAAGGGCATGGGTTGTAGGACGCTTTCTCTCTAGTTAAAATCTCTGATGCATCTCATTTATACCATCGAGTTTCCCATGCTAACTGGACTCACTTGAGCGTTACAGTTTGGTTCCTTTGTATCTCCTCTATTCCCTCCACCTACAGTATTCGGAATATAAACAAGATAAGAAGTAAGCGGCTAGGCGAGTTTGCTATGGTCTCTTGGGTTCCATGACATGAGGGGGACATCCAGTTATATATGGACGAGCACAACAAATTAGTGCAACAACTTGATATTTACATTCAGATATTATAACATATCGTATTCGACTACCACTACTACCAACCAACCAACCAACCAACCAACAACTTGTTATGTCTGTTTGCATCATCGCTACGGGAAAGCCACAAGACGTCGACGGCCGAAGGCCGTCGGCGTATAAGGCGAGGTAGGGAAGCCGCGAACGCGGCCGTCGGCGTAAAAACCCCGTCGGCGTAGCCCGACATACGCCGACGGCTGCCGTCGGCGTACAAGGCCCGCCGTGACGGCACGCAAACGGGGCTTTACGGCATTGATACGCCGACGGCGGCCGTCGGCGTCTACTTTGATACGCCGACGGCCGCCGTCGGCGTCTACTTTTTTCTATTTTCCATTTAATATGAAATAATTCATATCTTTAAATCCGTAAATCGAAATTTAACAAATTAAATGTCTAAATCGATTAGAAAAATGAGAGGAATCCAAATATTTTTCAAATATTTTTGGTATTTCCTCCATAACAAAAGTCATTTTTGGCACTTTTGCAACATATTTTTGGTATTTCCTCCATAACAAAAGTCATTTTTGGCACTTGAAAAATGGAAAATGATATTTATAAAAATAATTTGGAATTTGTTTTTGGCAACAATGTTTGCCATACCAAGGCACGACTATGTTTCAAATATGGACACATTATCACAAACTATGGCACAGTGATGGCCATAACTTGATCATTTGGCGCGAAACCTATACATGTCTATAGATGATAGACCTTTTTGTGAAGCATTTTTTCGAACAATTTGTAAAAAAAAGTTTATCATTTTTAATAGCAACTAGTACACATAAAATAACTCAATGCCAGAGGATACCTTTTTTTGAGGGTTTTTTCACTTTTTTTTTTTCAAAAAGAGTCAAAATGGCCAACATGACTATTCATCGAAAGAGATCAATTTTCTAAACCATCAATGTTTATACAATGCAAAGGATGATATGGATGTTATATTTGAATTCCTCTCATTTTTCTAATTGACATAGACATTTTATTTTTCAAATTTCGATTAACGGAATTAAAGATATGAATTATTCCATTTAAAAAAAAGTAAAATTAATTTTATTGTCATTTATTCAAAATATACTATTACATAATCATTGTTACTTATTCAAATGAATTTTTAAAATTTAAACAATGAAAAAGTGTAATATCATAACTCAGGAGTTAATATGATTGATATGATACAAGTATCAGTAAGTTCTCATTTCTCATTTGGAAGCTAATCTTGAAGGAACTCAAAAGTTAAGCGTGCTTGGGCTGGAGCAATTTGAGGATGGGTGACCGAACGGGAACTTTGACCAGCGTAATTACTTTGACCTATGATTAAGTGTGTAATTAGAGATTTAGTATGTAGCTGAGTTAGAAATTTCGAAATAGAAAAAAAAAAAAAGTTTAAAAAAATTCAAAAAATTCAAAAATATTTGCATCCAAAGGCCGACGGCAGCCGTCGGCGTATGAGGAACTGAAAAAACAGCGGGGCGCAAAGGCCGTCGGCGTATGGAGGGCTGACGGAACGGTCTGATGCCGTCTTGTGGGGCCCACCACAGCGTACGCCGACGGCATGCGTAAGCCGTCGGCGTCTTGTTCGATTCCTGTAGTGCATGTTACGGGTACAACATAGCCTTTAATTAAAGGCGAGCTTGGCCTAACCTGGGCTGCACTGTAACTGTATAAATACTCTCCCTTTGGGTTTGGAATCTCAATTTAACTATCTCCGGTTGACATTCTAAATGTCCATGAACCACGGTGTTGGGACAATATGCATGACCAGGTGCATCAGATACAGCCGCGTGGCATTATCCGAGCATATATACACTGCGGCAAGAGAGGTCCCAACAGATACAACGATACAGGGTTGCCATAAGATGAACGTTTCCATCTAGGTCTTTGTTGAGCGATGCTTTGCCAAATGCCTACCTTTTGCGCTCGGCATAGCTCTAGTTGCTGAGTGGATCCGTGTCCTATGCCGACCCAGAGTATGCAGAGCTGTGTGTACAAGTGTAACACTCGACATATGCATATGGCGAGTGGATTGCCAAGCGTGCTTGACGCGCGGCAAAAATACTGTTTCTTGTAGTATGGTTTAACTCACAAGTGAAGTTCCAGTTGACAAAACAAACTCATCTAGAAATTGTGGCTATACTATGTTCGTTAAGCATTGGTGATGTTTGTGAGTGCGGTGATATGGCTCCCGGGCACCAAGTAGCACTTTTTTAAATTTTTTGGAAAGTTCAAATTTGAAGCTTAGAAAATTTACAAAACAATATCATGATGTGTGGTCCTATATGTTGTAAAATTGTCAATATGAAATATCATGCATTGTAGTCTCAGAATTTTTTTCAAATTGGCAGATCTAGGGCATGAACAGTGCCACATTTCGAATCTCGCCAATTTTTTTGGATTTGTTTTTTTTTTCTGAGCGAAAATACGAGGTATTGGATATTGCAAATTTGTATGCTCGCAGTACATAGAGTTGGCTATGTACTGGTATTTGTTTTCATTTTTTTTTGAAACGTCTTTAAAAATGCAAAACGGCCTACATGGAGCCCATGTTCCATTGTGACTATTGGTGATGTTCGTATGCTAACAAAGAGGAATCATCTTGTTTTCATATGTTGATGTGTGATATCATAATGTTTTTTTTCCTTTCGTAAGGGTGACTCAACCAAAAGGAAAACCATTCAGAGTCACGGTGGCTCCATTCTCTCTGAAAAGAGTCGAAACACATCTTCTGAAGGATTGTATATGGCTAATAACAACACATCTTGGTAGGAACACTAAAACGTGCCTCAAGTATTCTGTCCCTTGTAGCAAAAGTAGTTCTCATTGGAATCGACTGCCCGAAATATTGTAAATTGTGACACGTGTTTGTTGTGCGGCAACCCTTCTCTAGGTTCATGGTCTGTGGCCCTGGAGGAAGCTCTAGGAACTCAAACGTGTTTGTTCATATGCATGGTGAGTTTGTTGTTTATTTTTTAAAGTTGAGTGGAAGAGGATGTTGTGTTATGTGTACGGAAATCCATTACGGGTTGTAGGTGCAGATGCACTCACTACCCCAAAAACAATTTTCAAAATGTCAAAAAATTCAAAATAAAAATTTCGCATATAGTTCAAGACATTTTATGTTAGCACAAAAAGTTACGTGAAGAAAAAATATTTTTTGTAACCTGTGCAAAAAAGGCAAATCCGGACGCACCAAAATGTCTTTATACGAGTCAGTTTTTTATCTTTTTTGTACAGGTCACAAAAAATGTTTTTTCACCACGCCATTTTTTGTGCTAACACATAATGTTCTAATGTACATCCGATTTTTTTTTGTAATTTTTTGACATTTTGAGAAAAAAACTAATTTTTTTTACGTAATAGGTGTATCTACACCTATGAGCCAAATCGCCGCCTCCGTTATGTGTACCTTTTTCTTCCTTCTTTGGAGAAACCGCTTCCCTTACCATACTTATGTGTTGAAGGAGAAGTGGCTTGAAGCGACAAAATCGAGCAAAAAATTAAACCACCAATGACAAACAACATGGAGAATAACGACATGTAGAAGAAAAAACAAGAGAAGCTACCAATGTGTATCTTCAGGTTTCATGCTTCTAACTTGGTTGACTCCCCAGAAAACAATGGCTGATACGCTGCAGCATTGCTGATGCACTTCTCATCCTTTATTGCAACAGCAATATCCGCCCATGGGGAGTAATATCCACTGTTTGTGACAGTGCTTCAGTGGTTATCAGCCTGGGAAAGTACGGGGGCTTCACATAGAAAGCAGCGAATGTTGTAACATGGTTTCTATCCAACTAGAATTTCCGATGCACCTCATTTCCACTGTCATGATTCCCATGCCCATTGTACTCACTAGATGATTAATATCCTCCTCCTTTATCACTTGACCTTTCTCTACTTACAATATTGATGGTATAATATATACAAGACAAGAATCAAGCAGGCGAGTTTGGACAGGTTTCTTGATTCCATGAAACGATGGAGGCAAGCAGTTATATATGGAAAAGCACCACAAATAAGTAGGACACAACAGACTTTATCGTTCAATCATGATTTACCTACTGACAAACCAACGACCAGCCATTGTATTCGCATTTCCATCATTCTGACGGGCACGACAAAGCTTTCATAGCCCAACTCGGGGTAGGACACATCCCATTGTAAATTTGTAATTTCATAAACCCTCTCCATTTAGAATTGGATACTCGATTAGCAATCTCTACACGACATTTCCATGTCTTTTTTTTTTTGCACAAGGAGCACCCCCGAAGGGGCTGGAAGCATTACATTAATTCCAAGCGGTGGACGTACAAAAAGTTACAAAGGATCCCATAAAATAAGAAATACCAAATGGGTCCTTGAAATTTGCAGAAAAGACCTCACTGAAGGATTTAAAAGCGCAATCAGATCCTTCACTTTCTCCACCGCCGAGCCGGAAGTCAGCCTCGCCGCCGTCATGCTCGGAAGCGCACTAGTAGGAAAAGGGTTATCAGTGGCGCACCAAATTGAGATTCTGTGGCGCACCCCCAGAATTGCTGGGTGCGCCACAGAATCGTCGCCACTAAAATTTGTTTTCTGTGGCGCACCATGGGCATGCGCCACAGAAACCCACTTTCTGTGGCGCACCCAGGCCGTGCGCCACAGAAATAGCGCGGTAGGCCACATAGCAAAGGAATTCTGTGGCGCACCCACGCCTGGTGCGCCACAGAAAGTTGTGCGCCACAAAAAAATAAAAGCGTGCGCCACAGAAATATGAAACAGTATTACATGTATTTTTTTCATTTTGCTGTATAAATACAGGTATATACAGGATTTATCCAGAAATACAGATATATTTGACAGGTATATAAACAGACACACATTAATCACTATTTCATCACACATATTACTTAGTGTGCCCGAGATACATACACATAGTCACAAAAGTGCCGAATGTTAATTTACACAATATATTAGTTATGATAGAAACAAAAGTTCATCATTTCACACTACACATTACAAATAAAGTGTTCACCGCCTAACTAGGATCAAATGTAGTACACATCGGCGATGATGGTGAGCAAGAGCGCGCGGGAGCATGCATGCATGATCATGGCTTCCTCTTCTTGAGCGGCGCCGGGAACGGTAGAATGCCCCCTTTCGTCCTCCACTCCCTGGTGTCATTCTGCGCCGCTAGTCGTTCTTCCATTTCCTTCTGAGACAACGCTGAAGATGGATTGGGATATATATTGGTTAGTGATATACATAGAGTATAATTTGTTCATCTAAATATAGAGGCAAGACGATCAATCAATGTTGTCATGGTTGGAAATCATATGGCTATCCTATTTGGGTTTCATAGCATAGCATATATATAATATATAACCCTACACATGCACTTCTACAAAAAAGTACACACTAGCTAGTAATGCTTAGCAAGGCTATCTTTTATAATACATCCTACGTACCGAAGCGGAAGTGGAAGGACCCTGAGGCGTGCATGACATCGTCGAGGATGATATTTGTTAACTGCAGCCGGATGCGATGGAAGTCTTGTCTATAATCAGCATCGGTGAGACCTTCCGTCATTTTGGTGTATTCTGCGAGATTAGATGCAATCTTCGTTTTCTCGCAATCCCGGACAATCGTTTTAAGGTGACGGAGGGCATAGTAGGCCTCCATCACACTGCCATCCAGTTGCTTGACGCAATGGAATCCGGTCCCATGCAAGAACTTGTGTGTGTTGTCGTCCTCCGTGAAAAATTCCGACTTCTTATGGAAGGGGCCGCCCTTTTTGGCATAGGCCTCGAGAGCGTCATCGAGAACACCCTTTATTCTGTTGTATGATCTCGGCTGGGATTTATTCCCCGAGTCCAAATAAGTGGCAACGGACCACCTCGGGGATACGTGGATGAGTGCGCAGTACTTGTCCCTGCTCAACACAATTGAAGCAGAATGTTGGACAAAGGATCAGCGATGGAAGAAATGTACAAGAAGGCATAAGATAGGACGGTGGCGAGCAGATGTGTACTTACTCGAAAAAGTAAGGCAGAAGAAGGGCGGTCTTCTCCTTGTTGGCCAGGAAGACCCTAACGAGGTACTCCTTGGCCGTTTCCCGTGTTGTTGATCCTTCCACCAGATGGCTGTCGCGCATGTAGTAGGGATCCACTATCGCGATGTACGGGGTATCATCTCTCCTGATCTTCATCGCCGCATCGAGAGCATATAGGCGGACCATGTTATAGTCCAGCCGTTTGGAGTGATACAGGTTGAAGATGTCCTCGTACGCTATGAAGAACACATCTGCGGGGTCTTCCTGGACGAAGTCCACCAACTCTTTTGGCACCTTGACCGAGAACGCCGGGTAACCTGGGTTCTTCTCTTTAAGAAGGGTCTCCTCTAGATACAAGATACTATTCTGCAAAGTAATCATGGGTCCTTCTGCAAGGCGGAGCATGTCCCCGGACAAGATAGATTTACCAGCTTCATGAACTCTGGAGTAGCCTTGTGGATTCGTGTCTTCAGGACCCTGGATCTTAGGATCTTGCTGGCTCGCAGAGTATGCTTTTCTCTTCCTTTGATGACTCTTCTTTTTCTTCTTCTCTGGGGATTGTGGGGGTGCAGTGAACCCCGCTTTAACTGTTTCTTTCAGTGTGGTAGGGGTGAAAATGGTACCCGGTTGAGCTTGATGATCGCCGGCATCCGGAGGCGTGTCGGTGAAGGCCAGGCGCTGTGTGCATGAAGTGGGACGAGCAGGTTGAATGTGGTGGTCGCGGAAGGGTTCTTCATCCATAAGAGGCATGAACATATCATCCGCGGCGGCGCCAGTGTTGATGTAGTCATCGACGTTTACATCATTATCATCATCCTCCTCAACATTGTCGTCGTTGCCACCAAGTTGAGGTGCAACGGCTTTGTCCTAAAACATAAACAATAGCACATCCGTTAGTCGGGAAAGTCGGAAAGTCGGGGAATTCGGAAAGTCAGAACTAACCTTGGACGGTTGCGGGGAAGACGTTCCCAACAACTGTTTGTGGCGGTTGGTGGCGGCGATGACCGGCGGCGGTAGCTTCCGACCGGTGGTGGGGGCGACCGGCGGTAGCTTCCGGCCGGCGGTGGCGGCGACCGGCGGTTCCGTCTGGGTGGTGGTGACGGCTGCTTGTGGCACTGGTTCATCCGCAGCATCTTTTTTTGTCCGCCTCGGCGGGGGCCGAACGATCGGGGCTCGGGGCCTCGAGGTGGCGCCGCCGGTGCGCCTGGCCCCATGAAGAACATCCCCAAGACGAATTTGGGTCTTCGGCCATTCCAGCATCCACTGCCCGCATTCGCCAAGCTTCATGTGTTTCTCGGCTCCCTGAGGTTGCTTAGGGGGGTCGATGTCACAGAACTCAGGCAGTACCTCCTTCACATTTACTTTCATCACGAGCTCGCTCATTCGGACGTTGTGGATATCGCGGGTCAAAGGTTGTACGGTCGAGGCCCTTGCGACTTCCTCGTCTTCATGTTCTTGTTGAAGCTCACGTCAACACGTCAGCGACTTAACGTCCATTTCGACGGAGTGACTAACGTGGCTCTACCACGCAACTAAGTGACCATGATTTGGCGTTTTTCCAGTTGGTGACCAATGCGCTCGCTCGTGGCAACTTCGTGACCGCACAGGCGTTTTACTTTTTTGGAAATAAGACTTCACCCAGGTTTATATATAAATCCAACACAGCCTAACAAGTACTTAGTGGCTGGTAAATACCCATACAAGCAGATCACAAACAAAATGACATTCGAGAGGGTGGAAAGCCACCAACTCGACACCGAACAAGGAAACAGAAGTCACCACACCTAACAAGAGGCGACCAAAACTACCGAACGGGAAATGAACCAGGCCACCTTGGGAAACCACTAGTCCCTAGCACACCAACACACCAAACTATCGCCGAATAGGACTGCATGCCCTCTCGCACCGGACCGTAGTGCACCGATCCTGCCAGCGGATAGATGGGACCGATAACGGTGACTATGATGGCACGTGTAAAATCTGATAGACCGCCGAACCCACTCACATGGCAGAGCCAAAGAAGTTTGGCACCATAATCAAAGCAAGCCCAATGACATTGACAAATTGTAACCAGATGGCCCCTAGGTTTCCAAAAACACCCCAAGAATGTAACATCGCGACACGTCAACACCATTGATCCAAAAACGACACTCTAGAATTTTCATTCTGGACCCTAACACAAAGAGGATACCCACAATGACGCCCCAAGGGGTAAGTGACACCCGCATGCATCACTGTTGCCAGCGCATAGCTTTTACACAGATACTCGTCGTGGTTCCACTGGACCAGCATGAGACCTCCAGATCCATACTACATAACTGCCACAATGACACCAGGGCCACCCACCAAACCTATCTTCACCCCACCATAGCCAAGGAGAAGCACCACCACTGCTGTCTCACTTCTCGCCGCAGAGCCAAACACGCAGCCTCACCATCTGGCGTCGTCACACTGGCGTCCAAGACTAGGCCATTGTAACTACCAGAGCATCACGACGTCCGAAAATTAGGCACCTAGACACAAGCAACACTAGAGTGGAACCTAGCTGCAGTGCCCAAGACTGAACGAGAGCTCCTATTCTCCGCTCGACGCGGGACATAATCGCTCCCGCCTGCAGCGATTTCTTAGTGGGCCTCTCCGAATATGGCCCATGAACATGTGCGGTCTTTTTTCTGTTTTATTTTCTTTTCCCATTAGGGCTAGTTTGGTAGCAGGGGTAGGAAAACCCAGGGTAGCTTGGCCCCTATGGGGAAATGTACGTGCAGACGGAAACCCTGGGCTGGCGCGGGGAGATTTCCCCCAGCCCCGTGGTCGTTTGGCAGCATGGCTGGGGAGGGGCAGCTGGGAGGGAAACAAGACACCCTCCACAGTACGTAGCACCCAGAAAATAAAATGTAGAAATTTCTTAAATAGATGTGACTCCACATCAGATTTCTTAAATTATTACATATTCAAGCACGGGCATTCACACAAATGAAAGCATTCGATGCAGCATATAGCAAATATTACATATTCAAAAGTACTAGCTTTCAAACTTCATACATTACTCTAATTCGATAAAAGCAATTAAATCTCAGGCAAGAGTATTTTCACAAACTTCCGTACATTACTCTCCGGAAAGCACATAGTTTGAAAATAATAAATGATATGCCACGGCTCGAATTCTCAACGGAAACATCAAGATTAGGCACGCTTTCCCACTCCAGATTTGAAGCTAGTACCACAGAATAGAAGCTTGTTAACATTCAGAACTGAGCTCATTGCGAAGATCTGCTGGCATATGCAAAGAAAGAGTAATATATGCATCATCAGTAGTATGAAATCTGAAGGTAAATATAGCTAAGACCAAGGTGCACATTCAGATTATTTTTTTTGAACTGTGGGGCAAAAGCTTTGCCCCAACCATTTATTAAGAAGAAGGTGCCCGGTTTATTAGTGGAAGAAACCGGGCGAAAACCATACAACAAACACCAACACGAGCTCACACAACCATAAAGAGCAACAACGAAGACCACCAACACCCAAAGCAACAACCTCCGCCTAGCAAAAACAACCACAAGCTGACGACAACACTATGGCCACGGATCCGTCGATGGTTACTTTGCAACTCCTCACTTTCTTCTCTTGCTCCTGATAGTAACCGTCTTGAGAGATTTCTCCACCTTTCTGATTAGTTCCTCTGAAGCAGTCCCTGCCAAGACGCTTGCAATAGCCTTGGCATATCCAGGCCTAGTCGCCTCAAAACAGGTGAGCAAGCCGGAAATCTCTTTAGCCTTGGCACATTCAGATTTTAATACAGATTCTACAAAGATTTTTTATACAACTATTGATAGTAACAAATGAGAAGATGCTATATTGTGAAATATATTTGCAGTGAAGTAGAAACATGGTAGAAGCAAAACCTGATGCACTATAATCTATCCGTTTGCATACCTATGAATGTAACTGGCATTTAACTTGAAACTTCTCATGTGATACCACTCCCAGATTTTTCCAAAAAGTTCGGATGGTACATAAATCCAGGTTTGGTTTTTAAATCAGGAGTAGTTGCTACACTTAACACAAGTACTGGGCTGAAAGCACTCTCAAACCATATACAGTTGCAACTAGGACTGAACCAGCAATAGATGGTAGCGGTTATTTAATCAGGAATGGTTGCTACACTTGTACACTTGCAAACCATATACAGTTGCAACTAGGACTGAACCAGCAACATGAACTGAAGGTATAGGAATAGTGCAACACAAGCAACATAAGGGAAACATGTCAAGCAAGAACTCACCTTAGTTTCTTTGCATGAAACAGCCACATTTGCAGGAGAGGAGTAACATTGCAGAAGACTATACATACCTTCATAAAGTGAAGCCAATGTAGGGAAGAGTATGAATGGTTTTCCTTCAAATTTCTTCACCCTAGGATAGTCCTATTGAATGCAAATATGGTTAGCATCAATATGTTGCAAAAGAAGTACATCAAAAAATAAGAAACAAATACATCAAAAGTAAGATTTTACCTTCTTCAGTTTAGCCCAGATTCTCCATCCTTCAGCAACCCACCCATTCTGACCTCTATAAATTGGAACATTGTGCTCGACAAGTATATCTAGGAGACCTTTCTCAAGTTTTTGACAAAGTAGATAGATGTATAGTGGTTCACCTGAAAATAAGGCCAAAAGCGAGGGTTCGAAGCAATTCGTGGGTGGGGCTGGAGCGAAGTTGGGACCTTCGCAAATCTCTGGACTATAATAGGAATTATGTTGAAAATCTCATTCATCTTCCTACTAACTGTTTCAGCACTATGTTGAAAGTATTTTTGTAGATCTTGATTGGTAGCATTATGTGAGATCATATACATGAACGTGCCCAACTGCTCGTCGACACTTACAATTGGTGTGCCTTCCAATAGATGCTCTCTTTTAAGATAATTCGAGATGGATCTAAAAATCTCAGGCTCCATCCGAAATTCAACCCTAGACCAACTCTCATGCTTATATGACAGGATGCTAAAGCAATTACAAATGTAACCATGTATATCAGCTAACTATGTCAAAGTACTACTGCTGACTTATGTGCTAAGTACAATTCCACAAAACAGATGAATAGCATGTAATTATCTTGAACTGTCAGCATCAATTAATTCCAAGAAGCAACAACAACGTACAAAAAAGGACAGGAGAAAATAGAAAAGTACGGCAGTAACAACAATGAGATTATGCACAGAAATGATCTCTCGGACACATATTCATCAACCTAATAATGCAGTACACCAAAGGTAAAAGTCTGCACTCAGTTTTCAAGTTCCCTCGCAAAAGGAGGAAACAAAACAGGTTTTGAAAACGAAATTCCCTATACTCCTGCTGTGCCCACTCAAGTCCAGCTTTTGAAAACAAAACAGGTTTTCAAAACAACTTTCTTCTAGCTGTGTGGTGTGCAATACATCTGTAAAGATTGGTGTATAATGCTCCAACTGATGCTCCTGCTAAGAAACTCTCATAGTCCATTAACGAATTCAAAGCAAAAACTTTCAGAGAACAGGAAACAGATACGACAGACGCTGAACTATATAGTCAGCAATGCAGAATTCTGGATGAACAACTAGGCAAAGTAGAAACGGCAGTAGATTAAGCCAATTCTACATGAACAAGCAACAACAAAAGATTAGGACATTACATATGAACATAGTAGGCGAAATAGAAACATCAACAGATTAAGCCAATCTGGATGAACTGAGCAAGCAAACTAGCAATAGCAATAAAAAGAGTGACAGATACAAGAGAGTCTTGGCCTTTTTCTGAAAGTGTTTTTTTCTGTTCTTCCTTTCAACTGAATTTGGAAAAGGAATATACTGAAGTGTCGAATAAGTCATGACCAAATTACAAGCACCATACAATCTGTGAGTACCTAAAGGAACCTCATGACACAAATAACTGGCAACCTAATCGAGTACAGATTCTGAACTGCCTGCTAGATATTACTTACATACAGACTTCAAGAGACAATCAAATTCTCGACAGAATACACATGAACTAAAGAGTGAACGCAATCTAACAGAGGGCGTATGTCCCAACAATCATACATTTGGAACTACACAAGAGCATCATCCAGATACCAATAATGATTAAAGGCCAAAGTGCAAGAACATATAATATAGCAAGTGACACAAACGTGAGTGACGGTGACCTTCGTCCAAGCCTTGCAAAATAATTATAAACTGGGAAGAAAAGGAGAAGAGGAGAAGAGGGAAGGAGTTTCTCACATGTGAATACGGCAGAGCAAGTTGAAATCACGCTCCAAGATGTGAATCTCGTCGGCGTCGGCAGCCGCAAGATCTGGAGGATAAGCCCATCGTTGCTATGTCAGATAAGCTTGAGCTGAGAAGAAAAAGAGGTGGGGAGCAGGAGTAGGATGCAAACCTTCCAAGCCTGAGCTCGTGACCGTCGTCGCCGTCGCAGTCGCCGGAGAGTACAAGGTCGAGCTCCTGCTCGCCGGAGCTCCTGGTCTCGGGACGGAGAAGGACACGGCCGGAGAGGTGAGAGGCAGCGGTCGGGAGGGCGTGCTCGCGTCGGGTCGCTGGAGGAAGGCGTCGGGCCACCGGAGGAAGGCGTCGCGTCGCCGGAGGAAGGCGCGAGCGAGAGCGAGCGAGCGAGCTCGGGTTTTCCCTCCCGACGTCTGGACTAGGGAACCCTAACCCGGGGAAAGGCCGCGGATGGGCCGAATTTCCCTCCCCTCGCGGTGCACCAAATGGGTCCGTGGGGCTACCCGGGCCAGATTCGCCCGGGGAAAAGACCGGGATCCTGGGGCTTTTCCCCTGCTACCAAATGAGCCCTTATCTATACTACTATTAAAAGAGCAAACACCTTCGGGATACATTAAATTTGTGCCGTTCAATAACCCGATCAACGATCTAGATCGCTCCAATGTGTGACAACTCAACACACATTTTCAGTTTGTGTTAATTACATAAATTTTGCCACAACTTCTATTTTACATTGTTTCGTACGTCGTGTGATTCCTATGCCTCGATCGGTCATTGGGTCAACGTCGTGTGTGTCCGTGTCATACTCAAATCATGCTAGAAAATTACTTCACGTTGCCCCGTCGGTTCACGCTCGTCGAAGAAAACAACTCTAAGCCTTTAAATACGGGAGAGATCGTTTGGTACTCCGTATCAACAACTCTGAGCAGCCTTTAAATACGGGAGAGATCGTTTGGTACTCCGTATCAAATTGATCGCTCCGAGCCAAATCTAGCGAAGCACGATGGACATTGACAGAAACAAAGTCGACGAGTCACAAGATTGAGGGCGAGAAGAGCAAGACGATCATGCTGGTCTGCTCCGAAGGCGACGACTTCAAGATCGCACACGAGGTGACGGCGCTCGCATGGACCACATGATCATGGACGATTGAATTGAGAACGGCTTCTCGCTTCCCAGTGTCAACTATGAATTGTTTGAACGACGCGGTTACATCTGGCTGCTGAAGAGGAAGATCCACGCACGAGGACGACGTGCCGGAGGACTTGACATCTGTGGCAGTCTGGCAGAGCCGATGGAGTGTCTACAGCTGTTCCCTGATCTGGCGCCCGGGGATATCTGGTCAGTACGGGCGACGCGGTGAAGCAACGATGGTAGTCGTGCTCCCGCCGGCGCCCCAACTCCGACCTCACCCGCCTTGAAGCCTCCCCACCGGCGCCCCACCTGCGGCCTCCCTCACGATGCCGTATCCCCTCCACGCCAGGCCTTCTAGAGTCACCTTCCATCCAGCAGAAGCACACGGCGAAAGCGGAAGCATGACGAACTCAAAAACAGCAGTACGCGGCAGCGGAGGAACGAGCAGCAACAACAACACGACATCACATAGATATTCTACGGGTATGCTCACGTTATTGTTTCTGTCATTCTATGTAATTAGTTCTGTCAGAACCAATCGTAAAAGTTAAAGTAGTACTACTGCATTGGTTCTATAATGGACGTCATAGAATGAAGAAGGAACTCTACATGGCTCTATAATATGTATTTCATAACAGTTTAATTAGTTATGTCAGAAGTCACAACCAATCGGAAAAGTTACAGTACAGCAGTCTACATGGTTCAGTAATTTCAAGTCCATCACAAACTAAAATCCTTGTGAGTGCTGCGTAGTTCTCAGTTGCTCTATCCAGTAATACTGAATAGTGGTTGCAAGTTAATGACAAGATGACAATACTGATATCCTGTGCATAACACAGCAAAACTGACACGAAACGAAAGTAAATGATATTATCTTGAAAGAGATCCCCCTTGACTGAAGGATGCTATTGTTGGTTAACTCACAAATGACTCCTTTCAGCTCCATGGTACCTCTGTTGTACATATAGTGGCCAATACTATGAAGTTTTCCTCTAGAATATTGTTTGCATTGATTGAAGTTTTGACCATTTGTATTTAATATGATTTGTTTAGTCATTTTATTCTTCCACTCCTTTGTTCGAAATTGGTGTAAACAAGATTATTTTCTTTCTTCTTTCTGAAAGGCAGCGTATATGATGAATAGATGACTATCAGATTTTCCAACAATCTGGTCACTGTGCCTGCAAAGTGCTATTTGCCTATTAGAATTCCAACAAGCAGTGCTATTTGCCTCATCTGTATTTTGAAGACGTGAACAGATCAACATCAAACCCAGAATGATAGGTATATAGAGCACATATGGATGTCTTTCACTATTGATATGTTTTTATAATAGATTATGATACGTGCGTTGCACGTGCACGTCACCTGCTCTTAGATAACAACTTTGATTTTTTATCAACTAATTAATATGTGCCTTATTGTCTCGAAAGGCTACACTGAAGCTCATTCAACAAGTTGTCTACAACCAATGGAATTACCCGGAAACACTATATTTGGGAAGAGAAATTAGAAATATTTCTATACTTATTTTCTCAAGAGGTTATGTGCTGATTGCACATGTGAGCTCAACTTTTCAAATGTTAAACGGAAGATGTCAAGGTAAATAAGAGCATAGCAGACTAAGGTAGATCAGAGAGATGCGTGATGGTGGTCTTGTAGTCACCGAAGATCATGCAATCTCCCGTGTCCGATCATCCAATGTTCCTCAATATCAGAGGGACCAGGGAACCAACGGAGCCGACCCTGATACGGGAATTGACGACGGCATTGGGATGTGTGGAGGCGACGAAGCTTGATTATGCCCTTATGTGGATAAACAAGACAAAATTTGTTGTGAAAATAAATTTCACGTATGTAAAAATAATAACAACAAAATTTATTTTATTTCAACCGATTTTCCAAATATGAAATTTTATGTTATTGAACAAATTTGTAAATTCGAACATTCATGTTATTTGAACGATTCTTTTAAAAAAATATTGTTAGTTGAAGAATTTATACAAATAATATTTGAACGGTTTTTCAAAAAGGACATTTATATTATTTGAACAAATTTATATTATTGCACAATTTTCTATAGGAATGTTTATCTCATTTAGGTGGTCTTGAAGAATTTTTATGTTATTTTAACAATTTTAAAATATAAGAATATTTCTATAATTTAAACGGTTTTACAATATGTATATTTATGTTATTTAAACAACTTTCAATATGAACATATTTGTATTTTGAACAATTTTATATATGAACATCTATGTTATTTGAACAAAATAACTACTATTTTTTCTACAACATAAACTTTGGTTTTTCATGTAAAACAAACAATTACAGAATGAAAAAAACAAAAATTAAAAAGAGAAAATGAAAAATAGGAAAAAAAGAAAACACATAACAGATAAGAAGAAAGAAAAAGAACAGAGAAAATAAAAACAAAAACTTGATAAAAAAACACCGAAATGGAAATCAAAAGTAACCACTAAAACCAAAACTAACCTGAAGCGTATTTGGGTCCAGCCCAAAACGAGCTCACACGTGAGCGGAGCGAATTCCACGTGTCCTCCTATTCAACGCATTTAGCGTCAACTGGCGCACCATTGCCTAAATAAAACGCTACGCGGGCCAAAGCCCATGAACCTGTTGTCATCGTCATCCTCGCACGCATCGCACCCAGAAACGTTGTCAGCATGGTCGCATACAGAAACCTCGTCGCCGTCCATCCCACGCCGCCGCCGGTCTAACCGCCTACTCTCGCCACCTGCGGCCGGCGGTGCTACCGCCCCGCCTTGCGGCGCCGCCCTTCTCGAGCCGCCGGTCTGCCGCCGTCCCGGCCTTCCCTCTAACCTCCCCATCTTCTCCGGCGACGATGAGCTCCACCGCACCGCACTCCCCAGTTAAGTTGCTTCCTCTCCTCCCCCGGCGATGGCACGGCCAGCCGCGTCGTCCCCGTCTCCAGCGAGGTCCTGGCCTCGCCTCGCCGGTGACTCCACGGCTAGCTGCGTCGCTCCGTCACCGGCGAGTTCGTCCGGGCCAAGGCGAGTCACCTTCTTCGTCTCCGGCGAGGTGTGTGCGTCATCTCCAGTCACTTTCTTCTTCCCCGACTGCCGCCTGGGCCGGCCCAGTTAGTCGCGCAATGAAGGATTAGGGCTGCGTGAAACGGTGTAACCTGTGCAGCGGGCGGGCGTATAATAGGATTTGCCGCATTCAACTCAGCGTTGTGTGGAGAATAGGATTTTCGAACATGCATCCCGATGCTAGTCCACACACAAAGGAATCCCTTATCCCAGTCAGGCTCTGTTTGTTTCTAGAGTATTTTTTAGAAATTATTGGGGATTATCCCGGTCAAACCCCCAAATTCTCACATATCACCACATATCCCCAAATCACCAGATTGGGTGAAGTTTAGGGTTTCACCCAATACACTAGAGGATTATCCCCATTAACCCCTTAAAATACCCTAGTAACAAACAAGGCCTCATGGGCTCCAAATCCCACATCGATACAGCCCCACATCGACCTACACAAAAGTACGGCATCGGGAGGGACTCAGTCCTCGTGCCTGAAGCCTGCCGGCCTAAATCTAGTGAATTGCCGCCACCATGACCATGCTCCACGTCACCAGACCATGTCGTCCGCTACCACCGCTCTAGAGGAGAACGCCGACCATGCCCCTATCCCCCGCGCCCCGCAGCCTTGCAATGAGCATAGTCGGCAGAACTGTGGCTCCATGTGTCGCACCGCCAAGGCCCGAACAACTGCGCGAGCCACCGCCGCGATGCCACGTGCGAGCGTCGCGTCCTCGCCATACTGTTCTATCCGACGCTGCAACCACCAATGAAGGAGGAAGATGGGCCCCACCACCATCGGCGCCGACCAGGCTTATCCCTGCATCATCGTCAGGCGACAGTGAGGAGGAGGAGGATGGGTTGGGAATAGGCTGAGCCGTTGAGGCGAAATGTTTTCGCCGTGATTTTTATTTCCTGCACCTTATGTTTATCATATTACCATGGTATATAGGTTTCCATGGGAAGTAATAGAAGGTTAACAACGGATAATCTGAAATGAATAACTTGGTGATGCATTTAATTAAATCTAGTCAATCGATATGAAAATGAATAAATTGGTTATGCATTGTTGCGCTTGTTTGTGCTGCGTCAACAGGTTCGTGGTTGTGGCCTTCGAGGAAGCTGTAGGCAATCAAAAATGTTTTTTTGCGAAACACAGTACAAACACAGACGCTCACATACACGTGCATAAACTCATCTCTATGAACGCACGCACGCACACCCTACACTTATGAGCACCTCCGAAATACTGAGCCAGCGGATCGGGAACATCGCCTCCTACTGAAGTATATTCCGTCTAAATGCAACACACATATGTCAAACCTAGAATTTAAACTCTGGTGAGCTGATGGTACAAAGAAGACGAGTCTAGTATGCAGACTTTAACAGACTTCAGCCCCGCCCTCCAAAAAAGAATTTTTCTTTACTACTACTAATGTCCGACCCAGCCCATTACTCAGCCCATTGAGTCAACGCACAAAACATGCACATGTCCACGGCGACCAGCAGCATCGTTCTACTATCGGAAATTCCCGTCGTTCAATGTACAATTTTTCTTCGCTGGGCTTGACGAGCGAGTACGACGGCTCCTCCCAAACCTTCCCCTAAGAAACACTTCGTCCTCACCGCGATGGGTGTGACCGCGGAGAGAAACGAGACGGAATTTCTCCAACTTAACGAGAAAATCGATCGGCTTTATGGCCATCTCACGACCCTGGACACGACCCAGAAGCAGATGGCAGCGCAACTGGAAGTCTCAGCGCATCGATGCAGAAAGCGGACCAACATCAACACGACGCGCTGCGCCACTTCGACACCACCAACAAACGCGTCGATCTGAATTGCTCTGTGTAAGCAAGGTTGAAAGAATGAATGAAGAAAAGAGTGAATTTCTCATCTTTTCGATCTCTTTCGTTTGCTGTCTTTTCCCTTTCCCAAATTCTCTGTGAATTTTCAAGCAAGTCTGAATCTCACGCTTAGCCATCATACTAAGCTGGGCGCATTAGCAACCGTCCACGTTCGGTAACAATGTGTAGTTGTCCAATCCTTAAACTATGTTGCAACTTGTCGGTTGCAATTAGTAGTTTATTTGTCCATGTACTCAGTGGCGGACCCAGAAAAAAATTGGAGGGTGGGCACACTCAATTTTTTTTGGCACAACGGTAAATGGTTGACATATGAACAATAGAAATAGCAAATTGATTCACAACATTTAGTTCACTATAATTTCTTCGCTTCATATTTCCGGAAAGAGACGCAATGTCGCTATTCCTCTTCATGATCAATTCTACCACTGTAAAATATAAACATATAAACAACATGTATAAATAGATATCGTTAATTCTAGACATTGTTTAAACAACATGTATAAATATATATCGTTAATTCTAGACACTGTTTAAACGGTCAGAAGCAATACAATAATGACACTAACACAAATTGGAGTGTGGACACACTCAAAAAAAATCTGCAGTTTTTTTTTTTTTTGAGAGAGAATGCGTGTGCTTTATTAATCCAGACATAATGGCAATACAAATCGTTTCCCGGATACAATCCGGGGGCACACGGCACACCACGCCTGTACCATTTACCCGCAAAAAAAAGTCTACAGTTAGAAAAAACACAAGCAAAAAAAATCGGCTCCAGCACAAATTCGTGAGCAAAGATCAAAGGTAAGTTGGGGATTAGCTTGCCGCAGGCCGCTTCGGTTTGATCCGGTGCTGGCCGCTGACGTACTTGGTCGCCAAGCGGCGAGCCGCCGAGGCACAAGGGGCCGGCGGCCGCTGAAGTTGGACTGCTGGATGCTGAGACGCTAGCCTAGCTGGTTCTCGTCGCTCGCTCGTGTCTCGCGTGCATTATTGGGCCATTTTGTAGTTTCTGTAGTCCGAATATGAGTAGGTAAAAAAAGATCTTCAAAATTTCTGGGTGGGCCACAGCCCACCCGGCCCACCCTCTGGGTCCGCCCATGCATGTACTATTTGAGAATTCATATCCAATGCATTTGTTTTCAGATTTGCAAAAACTTTGTTGTATATTTGCCTTAAATAATTTCATGTCTTAGATAATGATTATTTTTCTTTGAAAACAATGTTTAGTTTGCTCGTTGTCAACTTTCAACCCACCTTCCAATTAATTTCTGGACTCGCCGTTGGTACAACCACCCTGCTAACCATCCAAACACATGTTGGTTTGCGCAGTCAAACATGTTTGTTCAAATGTGTTGTGAGTTTTTTTTTTCTAAGGTGAGAGGTAGAGACCTGTTTTATGTGTTGAACGAGAAATGGCTAGATGCGACCGCTGCAAGGATAGAAAAACACCAAAGACAAACAACATGAAAGGAAAAACAAGAAAAGGTTCACTCTAGAAGAAAAGACATTGTTTGTCCATGATGCGCTCTGGAATGATGTGCTTCTCATCCTTAATTAAAACTGGTGCAGTGATTTATAACCTTTTGACAGTATCATCTTATATTAGGTTTAATCTTCAGCAAGTCGTCGGCTTGGGAAAGCATAGAGTATTTGTGAAGCCCCATGTCTTTTACAGTGAGGGAACACAAATGCTTATGTTTCTTCAGTCTTTCCGCTGAAGTTGGACAATGAAATGTGTAGCGTTGCCAACAATACTGTACCATCTATTTTCAAAATTTCAACTGATGGTCCAACACAATAGCAGTACCAACACGCTTACAGCACGCGCCAGTGAGCTTCGATGATGAAGACTTATGTTTCTTCAGTCTTTCCGCTGAAGTTGGATTCTGGCTGTCTGTGCTGTCATGTGGGCATATCAACATATGCAAATAATGAGGACGTGCTGTGGCGCGATGGTAGTGCCTGGCAGTGGCCGGCCTGCCCGTCCCAGGTTCGAGTCCCCGGGAGGACCGAATTTCTGGGATGTCTCACGGCACTGTCAGAGGTATTGTGGTGTGCCCACCACCGCAGGGGTTTCCCAGTAGATCTAGGCTCACGGGGCTCAGAAGCTACAGTATAGTCTGGTTAGGTCTAGCTTGCGCACAGGTGGCGTGCGTGTGGTGTTGAGTGTGCGTGGTGTGAGTTATGCGTGAGTTCAGATACTACAGCTGTACTGTAAAAAGGAATTCTCAAAAAAAAAAAACATATGCAAATAATGTCCCTTGAGTTGCCAAAACTAGGAATGTCCTGTAGAAAATCACTTCATACAACACATGCACTGCTTCCTATACATCTTTGTAGCACGGGCAGTGGCGGTGTATCACCGAGGAATTTCAGGACAAAGCATGGAGCATGGCTGGTCGCTATTTCTCTAGTTAAATTTTCCGATGCATCTCATTTCCGTGCTCGAGTTTTCCATACTAATTGGACTCACTTGAGCATCACAGTTCCCTCCAATCTCATCATTTGAAATATTTAGAATATTCCACAGTGCGATGGTAGACAACCAGTTATATATGGAACATGCACAACAAATGAGTGCAACTTACAACTCGATCTAACCAGCCAATATGAATGACATACCGAGTACCAAGTACCAACCAACTAACAACTGGTTATTTTAATCCTCTTTGCATATATTAACAGGTATATAGCCTTTAGACTAGCCACAGTGGGGGTATCATAGGTAGTATCATGCATGTCATGTTGGCAAAAAATTGATGTGTCACTGCATTTAATGATGTGAGATGTGATGGTGATATCATAGGTAGATATCGTTATGATTTCGAAGCAACATGAGTCTATAGCCTAATAAATGTATAGTTATATGATACCATATATATGTTACTACTCATTATGAAGGTAGTAACATAGACTAGTATCTTATGCATGATACTAGTGTATGCTACTCCCCATTTTAACTAGTCTTACGTCCAACTTGGCCTAAGCCGGGGACCACTGTAACATATAAATCGTCTCCATTTAGGGTCGGGACCTCAACTTGACCATTTCCGGTCGACATTCTAAATCTCCGTGAACATAGTACAGTGGTCCCGACCCTAAATGGAGACATTCCTAGATTTAAGTTGAATGGAGAAGCTTGACAAAACCATTCGATGTCATCCTGGCTCCATTTTCTCTGGAAACTCATCTTCTGAATGATTTTATGTGGCTAATAACACCACATCTTGGTAGGAACACTAAAACGTGCCTTAAGTATTCTGTCCCCTGCAGCAAAAGTTGTTCTCAGTGAAATCGACTTGCCAAAGTGTTGTAAATTGTGACATGTGTTTGTTATGCGTCAACGTCTGTGGCCCTGGAGGAAGCTTTAGGCAATCAAATGTTCATATGTGTAGTGAGTTTGAAGTTTTGTTTTCTTTAAGTTGAATCGAAGAGGATGTTGTGCTCCGTGTTCCTTTTTATTTCTTTCTTTGGAGAAACCTCTTCCCTACCATATTGGTGTGTTGAAGGAGAAGCGGCTACAAGTGACAAAATCAAGTAAAGAATTAAAACACAAACGACAAACAACATAGAGAATAAAAAACAACATGTAGAAAAAAATACAAGAGAAGCTACTGATATGTATGTTCAGGTTTCCTGCTTCTAATTCGGTTGACTCTCGAGAGAACAACGGCCGATGCCGTGCAACACTGCTGATGCACTTCTCATATTTTATTACAACATGAATATCCACCTTTGGGGAGAGAGATCTGCTATGTTTGTGACAGTTCTTCTGTGGGTGATCAGCTTGGGAAAGCACGGGGGAGTTCACATAGAAAGCTACGAGCTTTGTAACACAATTCCTATCAAACTAAAATTTCTGATGCACCTCATTTCCACCGTCATGATTCCCATGCCAATTGGACTCACTTGATTGTTAATGTACCCGTCCTTTATCCCTTGTCCTTTCTGTACTTACACTATTGAGAGTATTTACAAGAAAAGAATCAAGCAGATGAATTCGATTGATTTCTTGATTCAATGACCCGATGGAGACAACCAGTTATATATGGACAAGCATCACAAATAAGTAGGACAACACATACTTTATCGTTCAATCACGACTTACCTACCGACGAACCAATAACCAGTTATTTCATTCACATTCGTACCATTCTGACGGGCACAACGAAATCTTCAAAGCCCAATATGGGGTAAGATAGAGCCCAACATACTTGTATATAAACCCTCTCCATTTGGTATTGGATACTCAATTAGCAATCTCCAATCATCAATCGACATAATAATTATATAAAAGCTTTCCATTCTTTTCATCGAAACATATTAATACGAGATTTAGTTTTGAAGCTCTCACCGAGATGAACTCAACGGTATACACGGATCTCTAATCAGAATAATATTTGAGAAGATAAATAATTTTAAATTTTAAAACTTGGCAATTAATACAATGATGTCACCAAATAATTGGTAGACTACTGCATGTCCACCTATAGTGAAAAGCACATGGAAATAAGCTACGGCATGCGAAACATTTGAATGCGGCGCTTCCATATAACTTTTCCCTTCTTTTATGAAGCTTTTTTTTTTCACTTCTACTACCCTTGCATCCTCCTCGCACAACACACCAATTACAATCACTTCAGCAACGTTGTTGAATTAAGGTATCTTGTCCTCCCTATTTCTTCTTTTCTTTCCCTAATTACACTGTAATAATTTGAAATGGGGTAAAATTCTCAGAGTATACACCCTTGGAAAACAAATATCGAGCAACACTAGTCACATTAGTGATATTGCTAAATCAACATGTCATGTCCTCGCCATTTTATTTTGGCATGTTCCCTCTTGTTCTCCCTCACAAGATGATTATGACCAGCCAGGTTGTGACCTAAATTTCAATTTAACACTCTAAATTTTCTTGAATTGTCGGGGTATGATATCTCTAGGTGTTCATGGTCTGCTGGTAGCTCGCCCTTGATCCGTTCGTACCCTATGCACTCATGTAGATAAAACAATCCTATTGCGTATATGGAAGAAATACAAGTTTATTATTGGACGCATACTCATAAAAAAATATAGTATTAATATATTCAATTTCCAACAACACCAAATACAATGTTGACAACAAAAATCCAAACACACCACCATACTTGTACACTCATACAACGTATACTGAAGAGTGCAATCAAATCACATCAAGATTGACGAAAGTTACCAAACACATATTATATATCCAGCAAATACATGGAACATTCTTGTTGCCAAACATAACTCTGTAGACGGTTTATGAAGAGAAAACATATCATATAGCCAGGACCCATAATGTATAGATATTCCATGGGATGCCGATGAGCAAATAGAAATCATCTCCATTTTCTTTGTATATGTGGGATCTGATACATTTTTTTCCTTTTGTATAAGGGTGACCCGACCATAAGGAAAACCATTCGAGGTCACAGTGGCTGCATTCGCTCTGGAAACACTGGAGTACATCTTCTGAAGGACTGTATGTGGCTAATAATATCACATCTTGGTAGAAACTAAAGAATACCTCTAGTGTTCTGTCCGATGCAGTAAATTCTTGAAGTATTGTAAATCGTGGCACCTGTTTGTCGTGCGTCAACCCCTCTATAGGTTCATGGTCGTGGCCGTGGAGGAAGCTCTAGGAAAGCGAACATGTTTGTTCATACGTGTTGTGAAGGTTTTTTCTTCTAAGGTGGTAGGTAGAAGATGTTGTACCCATATACCTATTTTATATGTTGAAGGAGAAATGGTTAGAAGCAACATCAGCAAGCAAAGAAGAGAAACACGGAAGACAAACAACGGAAGAGAGTCACTGATTCATGTTCGATCCTGACGAACATAGACATTTTTGTTGATACACTCCCCATCCTGCACTAAAACTGGTGTAGTGATTTGTCACCCTTTGGCAGTATCAGCCTATCAGGTATAGTGTGTGCGTCAGTTGGAGGTTGTCAGCTTGGAAAAGAACGGGGAAGTGCGAAGCCCATTTTTTTGTTGACAGGGAACACGAACACTTCATACATCACTCGCAGATGATAAGCAGGAACAAGATCTCTTCCTACATCTGTTCTCATGTGTGCATATCAACATATGCAAATAACGTATCTTGGGTTGCCAAGACCAGGCAAGCCACCGGGAAACCCACTACCTGTAAGGCATGCCTAGATGCCGATACAGCTTGCCATCACAGGCAGTGGCTCTGTATAACCCGGGAGTTCCAAAACAGAGAAACAAGGGCTGCAAGACGCTATCTCTGCAATTAAAATTTCCGATGCATCTCATTTCTGCCATCAAATTTCCCATAACCCACTTGAGCATCACCATCACGGTTTGCTTCATTTGTCCGTCCTCTATTCCCTTCACCTACAATATTTGGAATAATAAAAGAAACAGCAGCTGGGTGAGTTTGCTCTGGTCTCTTGGATTCGATGCCACGATGGAGACAACCAGTTATATAAGGGCGGGCACAACAAATGAGTGCAAGAACTCGATTTTACAATTCCAGTATGAATAAAATACCGAGTACCAACCAAATGTTAAGGGTACGAGAGAGCCTTTAAAGGCCAGCTTGGCCTAGCCTAGGTCCCACTATAACTGCATAAATTCTCTCCATTTAGGCTTGAAACCTTAATTTCACAATCTCTAGTTGACATTCCAAATGTTCATGAACCACTGGGGTAGGACATTCTAAATATGCATGCCCAGGTGCACCAGATACATCCGCGTGTCATTGTATGGCATATAATGCGACCTTTCCCGAGAATACTGGGGGATATGCCGAGCGTCGTGGTTCTCAGAATACGTGGACCACGTCGTTAGAAGAACGTCTCTGTCTAGGTGTCTGCCGAGCGGTACTTTTGCCGAAGGCCCACCTTTTGCTCGCTCGGCATAGCTCGAGTTGCCCAGCAGATTTGTGGCCTATACCGACCGAGAGTATGCCGAGCGGTGTGAGCCAAGTGTAACGCTTGGCATAAGCGTTTACCGAGCAGATTACTGCCTTTGCCGATCATCTTGTCGCTCGGAAAAAAGACCGTTTCTTGTATGGTCTACACAAAAGAAGTTTGAGTTGACAAAACGAACTCATCGAGAAATTGATAATTGTCCTTTGTTCGTTAAGCATTGGTGATGTTCGTATGCTCACAAATTGAAATCATCTTGTTTTCGTATGTTGAGGTGTGATCTGATACTGTCTTTTTTCCTTTGGTAATAGTGACCCGACCAGAAGGAAACCATTCGAGATCACGGTGTGGCCCCATTCCCTGAAATGGACGAAACCGCAGCCTGGCCTGCTTTTTCATTCCAATTAGAAGAGGGTACAAGACGTACAAAGAACCAAAGGAAAAAAAAAAACAATGGAGCTACGAAGCTCCAACTTACTAGAAACACCGGAGTACATATTCTGAAGGGTTGTATGTCGCTAATAACAATACAGCTTGATAGAAACTCCAAAACGTGCCTCTAGTACTCTGTCCCATGTAGCAAAATTGTTCTCGGTGGAATCGAATACTGTAAATTGTGACACCAGTTTGTTGTGCGTCAACCCCTATCTAGGGTCATGATCGTGTGCCCTAGAGGAAGCTCTAGTCAATCAAACGAGTTTGTCTTGTCCATATGTTTTGCGAGGTGATTTTCTTTTCGAAGGTGGAACGTATAGGATGCTGGGCCATCCCCTTTATATTTTTTTTGGGTTCATAGCATTAAAGAAGAACCGGTTGGAAGCGACAAAATCAAGCAAAAAATTAAAACATGAAAGACAAATAACATGAAAGCCTGTTATCTAAAAAATAAATAGCATGAAGCTTTCCTTCAAAAGAAAAACAACATGAAGGTTTCCTGCTTCGTTCACACGTGAGAGAACGATGATGGCTTGTCCACTTTATCTTTGGGCCTGCAAACTAGATGTCAGGCCGCCAAAGTTGGACAATTTTGGGAAATTTCTCCTTTATTTTCGAGCAATGCCTTCTTTATTTATCCAGCTGATCGATAATTCCCTTGTAAATCTTTAAAGTATTTAGGTGGGCAAAGCAGGAAACACATTTCTAGCTTGCAAGTTTGGGTTAAAAAAATTGTACAAGTTTGTAGTCTCCTTTAATTCTAGTGATTAAGGGCATCAAATGCTCCATTTGTATTATAGCTTAGTGTGACCTAAAGGCAAGAAAAGACCTTATTTTATAAAGGGATATATTAATATCAAAGATACAAATTACACCTAGCCTCTGCAAAGACAAGCAAAGATAAGTGAAAGGAAACACTCCAAGTTGGCACTGAAGTACCTCTTTAATTAAGTTCATCAAGTCTATCTGGCTACACATTAATAGGGTAAAGGTTGGACTTTCATAGTTCACTCTTCAACCTGTGCACACTACAAACATAGTAGTATATATGTGTGTAGCACCAGGCAGTCTTATTTCCCTTGTAGTAAAACACAGTAGTAACAGATCAATATCGAAACTACGATCCTTTTGTGCATTTTCTTTCTTTCTTGGAAGTTTCTCCACCACTCCTGGTAGAGTAGAGACATTCACTAGTACAGAACGACACATCAGAAACGGGCCAAAAACCCCATCGGAAACGGGAAAAAGGTCCGTGTCCCCGACCCTGTCACTGATGTGAAGGCTCTCATCGGCAACGGACCAGAAAACCGTCACCGATGAGGCATGATTTTGGCTACGGTGGCCATCCAATCTCCGTTGCCGATGTATCGGGACATCAAAAACGGAGATTCTGTTTTACTCGTTTGCATTGAGGTTTTTTCATAAGCCTACAGCAGCAATACAGTTGCCAATTGACATTCAAAATATCACAGCAGAAGCACAAAGTTGCTAGCAAAACCGTTCATAACGTATATAACAATTGTCACCATTACATAGCATCAAAAGATGAGTTACACATGCTTCGCTAATCCTATCATTCTCATGCCTCCCTAAACTGCAGCTAAGGCTTGCTCCCTAAACACACATCCACAAAATAGCCGGAGAAACTGAAAAAACAGAAACTACACCAAGCCAAATTGCCAAATTCTTCGTACTGAGGCTTGCTCCATCTTTGACGGTGTCGCCGAAATATAATAACGTCACCGCTGTGACATTTCGGCCACACTGTCCAAGACACTCTTAATTAAAAAAGTGTTTTGAACAATGCAGCGAAACGTCACAACAGCGACGGTTCACGGATATGATCCCACTTTATAAGTAGCACATTTAAAGTTTGTTCGGATCAGCTTTGTGTTTCTGGATAAAAATACATGGATTGATAGTTAGAGATGAGCCAAAATATGATGCTACATGACGTAGATATAATTTAATGTGAAAACAGTTTACACCTTTAAGCGCCTATATCCGTGTGCTTACAGTCCGATCAAACGATTTGAAGGCATAAATTAAAGGTGATGTTTCCTTCAAGAGCCTCACCATTTTTTATGCAGTGTCGCCGAAATACTATTACTTCATACACTAGCTACACAAAACAATAACGAGGATTAGCACATTGACAAAAAGTTGTGACTGGATCTATTCATCATCGGTAGTACTACAAAGAGTTGAAATTAATTCACCCTACTAGACTTTAAAATAGTGCAAGATACTAGACAAGTTTTCTATATACTAGACAAGTTTTCAATGCTAGACTAGAAAACTAGACATAAACAATAAAGTGCAAGATACTAGACGAGTTTTCTATATACTAGACAAGTTTTCTATGCTAGACTAGAAAATTAGACTTTACAAGAGTTGAAATTAATTCACCCCGAGTACTACAAACAGAAACAAATACTAGACTAGATACTAGACAAGTTTTCTATGCTACTTTAAATAAAGTGTAAGATCTAGTCGGCGACATACTCGGGGAAGATGCGCGGCAATAGACCAACAGATCCGCGTCGGCGACATACTCGGGGAAGATGCGCGGCGGCTCGCCGACGCGCCGCTGGGGGAAGATGCGCGGCAGCTCGCCGACGCGCCGCTGGGGGAAGATGCACGGCGGCGATGCCGGCCCGACGCGCCGCTCAGATCTGCGAGATAAGGGTTAGGTCTGGAGCCGCCGCCACACTGTGACTGTGGAGTGAGAGCGAGAGCGTTAGGATTGCCGCAGTGGCACATTTATAGCACAAAGTAGAACATCGCAAACGGAGGCGATAAACAACCGTTTCCTTTAATTTCTTCAATGACACACTGGGGCTACTTACAAAGGATGGATACAGTAGAATTGAACTAACTATCTACTCTACTTGTTCTGCTTACGCCCTGCCTCCGCGCCATTGTCATCCGCGGCGCGGCGTCGCTTCTTGCCGGTTGCCTTCTCCTCAGGCGCGTGCTCCTCCTCCTCCGGCTCGTGCTCCTCCTTCTCCGGCCGTGCGTCCTTCTCCGGCGAATCCTCCTCTCGCGCCTCCTTCTCCAGAGCATGATCCTCCTTCTCCGGCGCGTCCTCCTCCGGCGCGTCCTTCTCCGGCGCCTCCTCCTCCGGCGCCTCCTCCGATGCCTCCTCCTCCGGTGCCTCCTCCGACGCCTCCTCGTCGTCGTCGTCGTCGTCGGCGTCATATTCTTCCTGGCTAGAATACGGCTCCGGCGGGTCCTCAGGCTTCTCTTCCTCCGGCGACTCGTCCTCTTCGGAGTCGTCTTCTCCTTCGCGTGAAGACGGCGGGTCCGAGTCGTCGTAGTCGTCTTCTACAGAGCGTGAGGATGGCGGGTCCGAGTCATCGGGGTCCGAGTCCGGCGGCCCGTCTTGATCCCACCATGGGACTTCACCGCAGTCTTCAGCGCTCGCGTCGTCGCTCGGGACTTCCTCGTTCTGCCACCAGGGTTCCTCCATGGCGGTTGTGCTAGTGTGGTAGAGAATGTGGGAGAGAACGAAGGGGAGAATGCGAGAACTGCCTGGCTTCGCGCGGTTCCAGTCACATATTATTAGCGTCGAGCAGGCGGTTCCAATCCCTCATGAATTAAGCCACATTGAACAGGCGCGCTTCCAGTTTGCAACTGCAATTTTCAAAGCACATCGCAAACGGATAACCATAAACAACCGTTTCCATAGAGATACGTATTGGAAACGGAGGTGAATTTATGACCGTTGCCAATAATATTGGTAACGGAGATCGAAAATTCTCCGTAACCAATGTTGACGGACCAGCCGCGGCCCAGTTCTGCCAAGCCTCGTCCGCAACGCTAAAATCGCGATTCTCTGTCGCCTAGCTCGTGCCGTTTCCATAGAGGGGTATCCGATGTGTCGTTCTGTACTAGTGATTATCTATGGAGGAGTACGGTAGAAGTGTTAGGGACTCAACTAGGCTTAGGAGACATCAGGAGTGCCGTGAAGGGTTCATGGTCGATCAATATTTGCCCTACTTGGTCATTCTTTTCCACAAAGTCCCTCCAGAGAGGATACAAAATCATCCATAGTAACTCCATATGTAGGGGTTGTGCATCTTTACCGTTTCCTAGTCCAACCATGTTGATTGTTCCCTCGACACACTGGATGCGTGCATCGTCGACATCAGGCAACTGAGACCCAACTTTCTCGTGTACAACGTTGGAGCGCCGTCATGGAGCGACATGTTCTTGTACCTCCGAGATGAAGGTTGGCGTCACCTATGCAATGTGAAGGCCCGTGTGAGGCACCGAGGCAGCAGCTGTACTCTTCAAGAAACCAGATGCAAGCAGCGAAGAATTTAGAGAGGCAGAGCATTATGACGTCGGAGAGCTACCCCACAGGCTCTCCTCTTATATCTTTGAGTTGACATCTTTTTAACCGGTTCGGTGCTTCTCTTTGTGTACATCGCCTTATTTTCTTGACATCTTTAAATTTCCATTTTCACTCGTCTTTGATCATCCACTTCTCGTTTGGCTGCTGCTCGTTGTACGTAGCCTCCCAACATATCTAGCGACGTAACTGTTGGCGACAAAATCGGATCGCCGCACGGTGTCATCGTTGCCCTCCCCCCCCCCCCCCAAACAACAACAATGGTGGCGAACTGCGCATCGTCGTCAAAACGAGCGGTGCAGCCAATGCTGATGAAGGGTCGTTAGGAGGTGAACGTGTGACATACTGGCACATGCCCTAATAAGATTGTTAGAGTATTCATATCAATTAGGTGCATCTTCTTTTCCACAAACTCATATAAAAACACTCTCGGTTCAGGGTGCTTGACAAGGAGCAAAAGATGGATGACAAAATGCGCAGTAAAGACTAGTGTTAATCTATGGGGACCATGTAGAGATATATCCTAGAGTGTCGCCGGGGTAAGGACCCCTAGCCCCTAGGTGGGTGGGGTTTTACATTTGATATCTTAGACTCAGACCCTCACAGCTATCCATGACGTATGCGGATCATTGGCGTAGACTTGTGGTGGTACTAGACACATAGACGTGTACAACGAGGGGACGATCTTGGCTTACTTTTTACGGATGAGAATGACGGTCTTCTAAGGGGGTGTTATATGTGACATTGTAATACTTGTGGCTTAATAAGATTGATAGAAGGACTAAGATTAGACGGCACCGCACTATAGTTCATCCCGTGGCAATTAAGTAAGGTTGTAAGAAATTAAGTCGTGTGGACCGATATAATTTTTTAGGTATTAGAACCGTTGAATCCGTACTCTCCAGCTATGTGCATTATAGTAACTATAACGTATAAAAAGTTTTTGGGTAAACATGTACAATTAGCGTTGTAACCGTTGGTTGCTAATCTGGCAACCACAGTATTGTAATCTGGTAATTGATGTGACCAAATAAAATCATCACACTGGATATGTAGTTGTGTTTGAAAATTTGTAAAGTCGTGTAACAGTTTACATAATAACCATACAAAATTGCGACTAATTTGATACCCACAGTACAGTAATCTGGTAACTCGTGCGAAAAATCAATGAAAGTTTTTAAACATTCATCGAGATAAACTTAACGGTATAAACGGATCGTTAATCGGAATAACAGTTTAGAAGGTAAGTAATTTTGAATTTTGAATGTGGTAATTAATGTGATAATCTCAGCCATGAGTTGCCAGACTTCTACATGCATGCATGTTCCCGTCTCGAAAAAAACTTTTGATTACCGTTATTAGGTCGGAACAAATTGGAGATGGGTGTGAATGACTGGAATTTTTTTTATGGGTGTCCACGAGTGAGGAGAAAGTGCGCAACAAAGACTAGTTTTGCCTAGTGTGGCCATCTTAGGGATCTTAGAAGGCTGTCAGGATAAAGACCACTAACCTCAAGGTGGCAGGGGTGTTACATAGCAGCGCATCAGTCCTCGTCCTCGAGGGGTGCTCTGACATCCAGCCGGAGGAAGGCAGACTCGATGGCGTCCTCGTGAAGTGGCTTGGGTCCACCGGTTCCCGAATTCTCTGGCTGATCAAAACATTGTGTAGGTGCTTCGGCCACAAGGGGGACGTGAGTGTTATGCCACCTATTGGTGCACAAAAAATGTTGGCCAAATAGTTGCAAAAGAGCAACCATATCGATTGTCGGCTACCGCAAGCATGGATCAAACAAGATGCCGGAGAGCTCCATGTGGACTTCTGGTGGCGTCGATGAAATAAACTCTTGCCGTGGTTGTTCCCCAATATGTGTGGGCGGGCTTCCATGCCAATGGTGGTGGACATCTCTTATTTCAGGTATGGTTATCGGTAGTATAGCGATGTCCACGTCACGAACATGCAAAGCCGTCTAGGGATTCATTTAGAATAATACTCACAAACATATAATATGTTTCATTAGCTAATCACATATTCGTGAAATAAATCACAAGTTATCATCACTTTAAAAATGAACGCGATGGAACTAAATAGCACTTGATAATTCCCTATAGGACATATATCTAACATTGCCGCACATGTCCTCCAAGCCAAATGAATTGATCTCACGGAACTTCAATCGCCGGTGCCAAGCTATTTTCTCCCCTCTCCCTAGTGTTGTATCGCTAACCCACGTCATGTGTTGTCGCTAAATCGCCAGTACCAAGAAGGTTTCCAGCCACCCCGCGACCCCGCTCCACCCAAGGAGAGTGTGTTCTCCCTCTATGCTACATCATGCATGCCGTTCCTATTATGCGCCCTCTTGCGTTGTCATATGCACCTCCACTGCGAGATGAGGTCCATGGCGTTTAACCCACATACGAACGAAATGAGAACAAACAAAAAAATTAAAGGGTTTTGTAAAAAAAGGAAATTTCCCAGCAGCCTCATGTGTGCCTCACATGATCACTAACGGTGCCAGGTCGACATCCTAAAAGTCGCCATGACGGATTGATGAATTTTCTATATTTCCACAACTTGACCAAAGTTTCTATGTTTTTCTTAGTCAATGACCAATGTAATCATGTGCGGCAACTTCGTACACCTCGGGTGCAACTGATTTACAACACTTTTTGCTATACCTTTTGTAATTGAGCAACAATATGCGACCTATTTGCTATGTATATGAAAAATTAAATTGTCTTGATTAACATGGGTTGAAGCGTCTGAAAAATATATAATAAGTGTGTAGTATTATTATTTGACACACAGTATGGGCAATGCGAGTGGTTGGTGATGAACGAAGCTAGAGCAAGGTTGTTTTTATCTCCTAAAGTGTTAATCCGATTAGTGATTAGTTTACATCAGTGAGTTCATCTCGACGAGGGTTCACAATTAGAGCACATATTGTTATGTTTTTTTTCGTATCAGTTGCCAGAGTATGATACCAATTACCATGGTTGCAAAATTAGCATCAAACAGTTGCCACGATAATTATGCATCAGATATTTTTGAAAATCGTAATGATATGCAAAGTTAGAGAGCATGCATTGAAGTGTTTTCCAATATCTATCAGATGCTATGATTAAAAAAAGTAGTACCATGCAACCTTAAATCGATGTAGAATGACATACATGGCAATTACTGAGGAAAAAAGCTTGCGAAAAAATGTCAGCACAGGGTCTATTTCGTATATCTTGTCTCGACTAAACTAACAGTGAAAATGGAACATAAAACGAATTAGCGGTTTGAAAGATATTTTTTAATTTAAACCTGAGGAGGGATGGGATTTCAACGATCTCATCGTTGATATCACCGCATGCATGGTTAGAAAGACTAGAGAATAACAGCACCGGAAGGCTTCCATGCAGCCCAGCACAATAGTTCTCTCATGTCCTGACTGTTTTTGTCTTGTTTTCTGGCGTATGGTGTGGGTATTGTAGTTCCTCTCTAAGCTATGCATGTGTCGCATGAGAGGCCAGCAGAGTTTACTGTGTTCCATATTAAAATTCAAAGCTTTTGCCCGTTTTGGCCCTTATTGTGTACTGTGGAACTCTCACGGCTTTAATACTGCGGAAAAGGTACAACACAGCAGTGATATAGACCTCCAGGGTCAAGGCATTCCCCATTTAACTAGTACATACATGCAGCTACAAGTAAATTAACATCAAAACTTCATCCATGCGTGTTTCTTTTGCCGTCTCATAAGTTATTCATCTGGTAGTCTTGTTAGACTCACCATCCGGGCAGGAGTAAGCAATAGGAGACAGAAGTATGGGACTGAAATAGGATTAGGAGACATCAGCAATGGCCTATAGGGCTGGTGATGGATCAAAATTGTCCACAGATCAGTATGCAGCGTTTCTTTCTCATAAACAGCGACGTAGAAGAGACCCGCAAGTATCCTCCACGAATGATATTTCACCACGGCAAAGACCACATCGTTAGTAACCCAACTGACATGCATACTGACGTTGGAAAGCATATGGTGGATACAAGAATCATGCAGGTCATTTGACGAATGAAGATGTGTATATATTAAGATAGGGAGAAAGAGCAGGAAGGGTAGAAGTACAGCAGAGCGTTAGAGCATTTTAAACGACCCGACAAGAAGGAAAAAATGTCTAGAAAGTAAAACTGAAAAATTAGCAAAAACAGCACAAAATATACAAGACTGATGGCCTGTATCCATCTTTTTTTTTTGCGAAATACAGTACAACGCATACGCTCAAATACACGTGCACACACTCACATCTATGAACGCACGCACGCACACCCTATCCCTATGAGCACCTCCGAAAGACTGAGCCGGCGGTCGGGTCTTGAGATTGACGAAGTCACCACAGACGCCTAGTTGTCGATGGGAACGCCGCCTCCCACTGAAGAATATCTCGACTAAATGAGAAACACCAATGACAAATCTAGGATTTGAACTCTGGTGGGCTGAGATTAAGTAGGCTTGTATTTATTATGAAAGACACGACCGTTCCTTTTACAGCAAATTCTCCAAGCTGTCATAATAATCAGTGTGTTAAGTCTTTCCGGTGTTGCTCGCTTCCAGAATATTTTAACGAGCCTGTAGTCCTGCACTCCACCAACTGCAAAGGGTCTGCCCGATTGATGGAACAACCATGGGTAGATCGGCCCAGATGAGGATCATGCTACAGATGATGTTAACAACAGCACACCTCATGAGCACATGATTTTGTTCTTCGTCCATTGCAATGACATAATCGCCCAAAAAATCGGTTAAAAAAATCTCTGGGCCAATTAAGAATTGGCTGGTGCCTTATCTTTCGTTTTCTCTTTATCTCTTAAATTTTACGTGCATAATAAACAAACGCATTGGATCAAACTAAACTACTCTGCTGAGCATCGAACTTGGCACTGTCGACGAACGCGCACAAACCATCCGCTTCGGATGCAGCTGTTTCCGTCAGAAGTCACACATCAGGCGCTACACTGAACTGCTGTAACGCAATACGCGCATTGGGACGAAATCCTACCGGTCGTTGGCCTCAGCTGATGATGATCAATCCACGCGTGGTTCTCGCAAAACACAAAATGCATCAGATGTCTCGCAGCATGTAGATATGTTGTGAATGCGGGGAGGAAGAGATGTGGGTCGCCTCCTTGCGGCTTCGCAGACCTTGCCGTGGATGTGTCCGGCGAATGGCGATAGGGGAGGCAGTGGCGACTGGATCCTGTGATCAACGGCCTAGAGGCGCCGTTGGGTACCGCGGCGGTGGTGGGAGCCTGAACGGACACCGGGATCACGTGCGGGGGAGGCGATCGAGCAACGCAGTATGGTCTGGAGCGTTGCGGATGGGGTTTTGCTCCTATGCGCCCACCAACGGCTAGGTATCTAGGGTCCCTTCTTGGCTTTGTTGTTAGCTGATAGCTAAGGACACTGAATTATGTATTTCTCCGGAGTCGTATCCACCGACACTACAGGAACAGCTAGCTATTTTAAAAGCATTTACACTGTGCCTGTGCCGAGGGCTTTGCCGTCGGCGTAGATATGTACAGAAAAAATAAATATTAAAAAAGCATTGAAGCTATACCGACGACAAAGTCGTCGGCGTAGACAAGTATACGACTGCGCCTACACCCTACGCCGACGGCTAGTATATGCCGACGGTCTGGAAATGTCTACGCCGAGGGATCGGATCCTATGCCGAGGGTGGCCGTCGGCGTATGCTGTCTATGCCGACGGCCAGGGCGACTGGCTGGCCTCACCTGGGTCTACGCCGACGGCCCCGACAAAAAACCATCGGCGTAGATCCAGGCCGTCGGCAGAGCGTCTCATTCCTGTAGTGCGCGAACATTTTGTAGTTGACCTCTTGAGTATCCCCTAACATATGTTTGAAGGCAATGTTTGAATACCTCCACGCTCGACATTTCTGTTTAATTTACTTGGTCTTTAATGCTTTCTCGTCCAAGAAGTCCATCACCAAGGTGTCATGTGCCACCGTACTAACTTGGTCATAGTTCTGAAGTTTGAAATGATCTCATTGTCATCTTATAGCTATGAATTATGTTGTTCTTAAGCATAGAGCAATACGGGAAAGACACAAGACGCCGACGGTCAGGACCTACGGGGCCGTCGGCGTAGACCCCGACCAGGCTAGCCTTGGTCTTTCCTTTTTTATTTTAGCTACGCCGACGGCAATGCCGTTGGCCTATATTTTCTGTTTTTTTTTTTTTTTGAGATACGCCGACGGCATGCCGTTGGCCTATATATATATATATATATTTTTTTTTTTTTTTTTGAGATACGCCGACGGCTGTCGTCGGCCTATATATATATAATTTTTTTTTTGAGATACACCGTTTTGAGCATGACTTTTGCATTGGAAGTCGGATTTCGATGTTCTTTAGCTCGTTTCGAAGAGGATAAGTAGATCTGCATCATCATACACATTGTTCAAACTATATTCTTCAAAAAAAATCATGAGCAAGGACAAAAAATTCCATGTTCAAACGGGTTTGGCCGAAGAGGGCTCCGGAGCGTCGGAATCCAACCAAAAGTTAGGTGGTGCCATACCAAGTGGGTACAAGTGTGTTTTGGGTTGTAGATGTCCAAGATTCCACTCTGGGATGTTAGCGGCTTCACCGTCATCAGTTTCTCTCTAGTGAGTTTCGGGACTTACACCTGGAAACTCCCACTTTGGTCGAATTGGAGGGAATCTTGTGAAGAGTAGGGATATAACTTTGTTTTGGGACTTCGTAGGGTCCACCCTAACACAACCAAGCAAAGAATTGCACTTTTCTACCCCATTTTGACGCCGGTACCGGCTGTAGTCGTATAAGCCTGGTTTTTCTCTAGCGGGGTTAGGTTTTCACCGGAGAGGGGTTCTAGAGCGTCAGGATCCCACCACAAGCTAGGGGGTGCCATACCATGTGGGTACAAGTGTGTTATGGGTTTTGGATGTCCAAGATTGCACTCCAGAGTGTGACCTGCTACACCGGCATCCACCTCTCTCTAGTGAGTTTCATGACTTATAGCCTGAAAGTTCCAGATCGGACAAACATGAAGAAATCTTGTCAAGAGTTGGGTTATACCTTTGTCTTGTGACTTCCTAGGGCCTAGCCTAACACAACCAAGCAACTAGTTACACTTTGCTACCCCATTTTGACGTCGGTACCAACTTTAGTCGTATAAGTCTGGTTTTTCTCCAGTGGGGCTAGGGTTTCACCGGAGAGGGGCTCCGGAGCGTCGGGTTCCCACCACAAGCTAGGGGGTGTCATACCATGTACTTATAGCTAGGGAGTTTACATGCACTTATAGCGTGATAGTCCCCGACATCCACTTCTCTCTAGGGAGTTTACATGCACTTATAGCGTGATAGCCCCCGATTGGACAAGCCGGAGGGAAACTTGTCAAGAGTTGGGTTATGGATGATATGAATGTCATATTTGGATTTCTCTCATTTTTCTAATCGATTTAGACATATTATTTGTCAAATTTCGATTTACGGATTTGTAGATATGAATTATTCAATATTAAATGGAAAAAGGCAAATAAGTTAATTATTATTTGAATTCAAGAATATTTTAATTCAAGATTATTATTAATGATTCATTTCTTTTTATTCAAATAATTATTTGGATTCATAAAATAAAGGTGTGTGGCATCATAGTCCATGGGTTAATAGGATTGATAGGATACTATTGTCAGTAAAGCATCTGTTGTTTCTAGGTAGCTCACAGGGAAGGAACTAAGAAGTTAAGCGTGCTGGGGCTGGAGTAGTCTCAGGATGGGTGACCTATGGGAAAGTGTTAGTAGAAACGAGTAATTAAGGTTACAATTAATAATGCTTAGAGATAAATGTGTCTCTAGTGCGATTAAGTGGCTAAACAATTCAAAAAAAATTGGGAATTTTTTTCTAATTTTTTGTTTTGAATTTTTTTTAAGCAAAATTCTGCCAATTCATACGCCGACGGCTAGCCAAGTTTACGCCGACGGCTTTTCTACGCCGACGGCAGATAGGCTACGCCGACAGCGGGATACGCCGACGGAACCGTCGGCGTATTGTCGGATTCCCGTAGTGGAGGGACCAGTAAATTATGGCCTGAGTTATCTTGCAGATTGCAATGCAGACAGAAACTCTTCATACTAGTGTATTCATCCAAAAGTTGTATCAATCAGAAGTCAATATAGTTTGTTGAGATAGTACTTCCCGACTATATGTGGGCTTATCCATCATACGAAGTTATTGAAGCGCAAAGATTGAATATGTTCATTCAAGACCTAAGATCTTAGAGGACACAACATACCATTCTATAGGCACATCTCTTCATCCAATATTATTGCTCTATATAGGCAATGATTTTACTTACATATCACAAAGATGGCTAAAGTATTTCCTCATATGTTGCAACACCGGGTATGTTGTAGATTAGGTATGGACGTCAGAGGTATATGGAATTTTTCCATACCGGGTGAGTACAATCGTGTAAGAACCTTAAGGGCACTGAGATCAGCGATCTTTATCCGCTTTTCCTCTCATGAGAAAGACTTGCTAGACGAACTCATGTCTCTAGATGCAGCGCCTCCTGCTCACGATTTGTATTGTCGTGGAAATGCAGTAGTATTTCCTCGGCATGACTGATGCATGTAAATGCATACATGAACTTTACATTTTATTACTTGATATTCCAACTTATTTGCATCATATATGGGTTATATTTATGTTTTATAATGATTTTAGGGGATAATTCACAGTTTCCCCATTTATTTGGAATTAACCCTGCAGAACCAGAAAACCCCTTTTTCCATCTTTTTGACTTTCAGGGACCCAAACGACGTCCAAATGACCTAATATTTCACGGGCGTCAATTTTTGGAAGGAACGAAGCGTAGGAGCGAAGGAAGCGAACAAACGGAAACCCGAGGGCCGAAAGAGGTGGGCCCACGCGGTCAGATTCCTTGACCGTGTGGGACCCCTATTCTGGGCCTCGAGCCTCCGATGCCGTCGTTTTCGTCCCGTTTCGTCTTGACCTAAAAACGACTATAAAAATAGTCCCCCGAGGTTTCGGAGGAGGCGGCGGAGAAACACAAAAACCACGAAACAGGAGACAGAAGGCTGCCGCCGGAGAGATCGGAGGGGGAAACGCCGCCGGAATCACCTCCGGAAGGCTCCTCCATCCCCCCTCCGGAGTCTCCATCAACACCACCGTCAAGACCAGCACCATCTCCATCACCATCTTCGTGATCCACTTCATCCCCTCATAGTTTGAGATTGTTGAACCCTAGCTATTGTCTAAGTACTATTCTACATGTTTGTGAATTGCTACTTGTCATTGTTTTGTGGGGAGATTATATTTCAGATTGTGTTGTATCACTTATGCCATTGAATCATATCATGTCTTCGCGTTGTGAGTAGTTCTCTCATGTTCCTGGGGGCATAGGATGGATTGGCAATGATTTATTTATGACATGTGTTGGTATTTTGTCTAGTGTTTATCTTTTTATGTAATTCTATGATGGTGTTGTGCGAACGTCGACTGCACATCACTTCACCTATATGGGCTCATAGGAGAACACCGTAGTGTAATGGAGTGAGGGAGACTTGGGAGGACATGTAAACCTGAGACCGAGTCATGAAGTTGCATTATGAGGGTATTAGTATCGGGGACCTTAGAGTTTAAGGCTATGGTGGGACTCTATGTCTTAATAACTCTTGTGCAGTCATTTACTTGGCCATAAGAACCATCATAAGGGGGTTTAGTTTATTTATTTAGCTTTCCCTAATTATGGCTCCGTCCAAAAGAAGATTAAAACTTGACAAAATGCTTACCTTGTTGTTCTAGAAATATTTATGCCATGAAGTCTAGGTAGCCCTTGGGAACGTTCTCCACTTATAAGAAACACACACTTGAGCTTGTCCTCTCGCTGCATAGAGGATTGGGCTTTCTCTCTTTGAGAGCTTTCACTTGTCATATTTTATTTTCAGCTTTTTACTTTATTGCAAACTCTACGCCAAAAACCCAAAAACACTTGCATCATTTAATCATTTTAGTTTGTCTAGTGCATAGATAATAAGAGAAGTGACACTCTTATTTGAGAGGATAAATACTTATACCTTCTACTCCTCGTGGGATCGATACTATACTTACACATTGAAGATTTCAACGATCCCCTATACTTGTGGGTATCAAGACATTTTCTGGCGCCGTTGCCGGGGAGTGTAGCGCTTAAGTTTTTATTCTTGTTTGCACTAGATATTTATTTTCAGTTTTGCATATACTCTAGTTTACTTTCAGTTTTGCATTTAGTTTAGTTTTACTTTCAGTTATATATATCAAAAAACAAAAAAAATAGAAAATGAAAAATACCAAAAAAACTCGTGTTATGGGCATAAGTATGGATATAAATGATGCTTTGTTTAGACACTTGAATGCTGCTAAGATTGCCAAGGAATATAGAGAATCAAAGGAAGGGAAAATACTAAAAGGTTTCATGATGGAATTAAATTATATTGCTGAGGAGTTGCTTTTACACCATGATGTAACTTGTATTTTTTGCTCTGAACAAAAAGATAAACATTTTGAATTTCAATGTAGGTTCCATGAAGAATGTGTTATTGCATCTTACCATACTGGTGATTATGCTTATTTAGGAATGGAACAAGTAGAGGAATTTGTTACTTTCAAGGCATCTTTTGAATTGCAAACCTTCATTCATGAAAATAAAACTTGCCCTATAGCTAATAAATTTGGAAGAGAGATAGATTTTATTCTTGAATATTGCATAGACAACTTCTCTCAAAATATTTATGTTGTTGAATATAATGAGGCTCCCCAAGAGAGCACTGATGTTTTGCAGGAAGAGGAGGATAAAAACCTAAGCTTGGGGATGCCCGTGCAACCCCAAGAAGATGTTGAAAATGATGAACAACTAGAGAATGAAGAGAGGAAACTTCCACCTTCACCACCTATGGATGAGGGTAACACTCAAGATTTTGTTGATGATAAACTTTGTTTTTTTGATTCTGATGATGAGGAGGACTATCAACCTATGCCTAATGAGAACATTATTGATAATAATTTTAAAAATGATGAGGAGTATGGTTTAGACATGTTTTATGATAGTACTCTAGATGATGATCCTATTTTGCTTGATGATCCTCCATGTTTAGAACTTGTTACTACTTTATGTGAGGATAAAAATGATATACTTGCTGTGTGTGAAAATACTCTTACTTATGAGAGTCCTACTTTATTTTTGAACTCTCCTATTCACACCATGGAGGAGAAGCTTTTATATGTTGAAAAGTACTTATGTGGGCTGAAATTATCTTACACTAATAACCATTTCACCCATAACCATCATGTTTATGGTGCTTCTTGCAATTATTTTGAGAGAGGAAAACACACTAATAGCTCACATGATAGTTTTAATAATCCTCTATATGTTCCTAAGTTTGCAAAGTTGCACCAATCTAATAGTTCTTTTGTCAAATTTGTTTCCACTACTTGTAACTATTATGAGAGAGGAAGAAAGACTTATCTTTATGCTTCTATGTTATTTAAAATGCAACCTACTGATCATTACATGCATTGGTTACCACAAAATTGCTGCTATTTATTCATATATAAAATGCCAATGCATAGGAAAGGAGTTAGACTTAAAAGTTAATGGTTTAATGTTTTATGGTGTGCTCTTTATGCTTTTATTTCCTATTCTGTTTAGGCACACCTTCATATCTTGAAAACATGTGAAATAACTTTACCTACTGTTTTCTGATTGCTAGTTTAAGATTTTCACTTTATATAAAATTTGGGAAAGTAAATGAGAAGGATGAGTAATGGAGATGTTGGGGTCGACCTTGAACATGTGTTGTTCATGCCAATGGAACCATTGCAAAGTCTCTATCATTAAAACTTTTCCCAAAGCTAAAACCAAATAAAAAGAGTGTTTATGTTGTATATATTTGCTTCTTCTTTTGCCTTTTTACTAAATCAAAAACAACAAAAATATTTTCTTTCTTCTTTGTTTGTTTCTCTTGATTCTTTCTTGGTTCATTTTGTTTCTTTTTTATTTTTATCTTCAGTTTAAGTTTTGGTTTTTGAGTCAAGGTGCTTGTTTACTACTGTAACATCACCTTTGTATCTTATTTTTCATCTTTATGGCAAGAATAACCTCTTTTGAGAGGTGGGATCAGACAATAGTGATTTGCTGTCCAGAAAACAGATTCCTAAGCTTCACTGCGAAAAATGTTAAAAATCACAGAAGAGGAATTTTGACCTGAAATTTTACGACAGCAATATTCAGGTATTATTACACATTTCATTAGTTAAAAGTTTTCTGATTTGAGCAACGTAAGTGCCTCTGAAAATTCACTCTTTGCGGGCTGTTCAGTTTTTGACAGATTCTGTCTTTATTTTGCATTAGCCTCATTACTTGTGTTTTGTGTGGTTCTTTTGATCAATGAACAATACGCAACCATAGTAACAGTAGTTAATGTTTAGAATCAACTCATGATATGTCTTTGCTATACCTATGTGGATTTAATTTATGGAGACACTAACCCTCTAATCAAGTTTTATGATGAGTTTTGTGTAAAGAGAATTTTCAAGTGGAAGAGTTGAGGGTGATGAACAAAGATCAAGAGGGACAAACACTCAAGCTTGGGGATGTTACCCCTGGGCTCACCCTACATATTTCGAATAAGTACAAGAATTCAAGCTTGGGGATGCCAAGCCACCTCACTCCAACCATCTTGATACCAAGTAAGTAAGCCTAGCTATATGGCTATAAAGAAAGCGCTTTACGGGAGGCAACCCGGTTGTTTTTATTTTTGATTTTCTTTGTGTCCTCTTGCTGTAACAAGAGACTTAGTTTTTATTTTGTTTCTGGAATTTTTAATAAAGTGCCAAGTTTTACCCTTTTGGTTTGAAAAAGTTGCTATTTGTATTCGGAGATTTTATTCCAGCACGAATCTGTGCACGGTATGATTTTTCATTTCTATTCTGTAACTCCGAATGAGCTGAAATTTGAACTGTAATTGCAACTTTTCATCCTCTGTAAGCGTGAATTTTTCAGATTTTTTCGACATATTTAAGTAGGGTAGAAAAATGCGTTTTGCTGCTGCTGTTTTTCTGGACAGATTCTGTCCCATTTTGTTTGATGCATTCTTTGAACTTTTAACTTGAATCTTTTTATCCAATTGAGTTTATAAGTAGGCATACAACATTATATACTTTCTGGACATTTTCACATTTTTGTTTAAGGATTTTATGCAGAAGCAATTCATTTGTCTATCACTACTAATGTCACCCCACAGAAAAGAGATGGGAGAAACGGTGTTTTGAAGTTTTTTCACAGGGATTAGAGGAGATGCACCAAGAGTATCCAAGGATGGTGAAGACCATAAGCTTGGGGATGTGGAGACAACCCCACTGGACCAACACACTCTCGGTTTGCACACGTCTAACTTCTGTTTTTCGATCAATGCACTTTATCGCATAAACTTGGAGCGTCTTTTATTTTTGTTATTTCGGTTTGTTTTTTATTTGTGAGACCACCACTATCATTTATATATGAGAGAGCTACTGGAAATTTGGGTTGAATTAAGTTGGATGCTATTAAAAAGATTGGGAAAGGGATGTTTGAGTTGATTCAAAAAGATACATATAGTTGCATGATTCATGTGCTTTTTAATGAGTATTAATTTGCAAGTGTTTTATCAAGAGCTATCTTTTATTCATGTTTTGATGCTGAATGTTACTTTACTTTGTTTAACATGGATTGGTTAGTTCTATGGACACTTATGCATGCATTTAGACGGTCAACTTTCTCCCTCTTGCTAACCCAAAAATTCCAACAAGTAAAAACTTGTTTTCCAACACCTTCAACCAAAGTTTTTCCAGTGAGTCCACCATATCTACCTATTAGCTTTATGCTATTCCGAGTATGTTTATCATGTTATATTGTATTATCTATACTTCTGAATTAAAATGCTTATGTTATTGATTGTTATGGGAAAAGTTGGTTAAAAAGCTCTCACGAACTTGATGCACACTTTACTTTTATTGCACTTAATAAACATGAACCATTGTGATTAAAATTATGAAGTTGTGAGCTTGACAAGAGTCTTGGTTGGGAGTTAGCTCATATGTGCTGTCACATGGCAAGCTTTCAACGTGCTCTTAATTATATTTAGTTGATATCATGTACTTTTGTTTATGGATGCTTATCATGGTGCCAAATAAATGCGGAAACTTAGTAAGTTTGAGGAGTTTGTATAAATGGCTAGAGAGACGCCTGGGCCGCTAACCTAAGCCATGCATCATTCATGGTGGAAATTTACAGCGCACCAAAGTGAACATTCAGTGATGCACGTCATAATAAAAAGCTATACAAATAGTAAATAAAAGAGTGCTGAGATTGTTCATTGTCTGTTTGTCTTGTCATTTTGACATGGGCTAGTTTCCATGTCCTGAGGCAAGAGGTACCCCAGTTGACGCTCTTGATGACGCTATTATATTACTTACAATGACTTTAACTTGAACTTGCTTTGTGGCCCGAGTTGAGTAACACCGTGGTGTAGGTACTCGTATTCACGGGGCATGAGGCATTCAACCCATACTTTGTCAAGCACATTACTCATATTTGCTTTCACTTTAAACTTTAACCATTCAAGATGCTATGATAGGGGTAATGAGAGCTCCACACCAATGAATACCACATTGCAAACATTAACTTAAGTAGAAGCATTTGGAAGCTAGATGAAACTTATTCATGTTTTACCTCTACTTATTTATCTATCTTTCCAAAGTGTCCACTTTTATATTCAGATTTTACAAGATTACTCTATGACCATTATAGGATGTTTTTACTTTTCATTATGCGTACATTTGTTCCATAGTACTTTCTTCTATGTTACACTTTGTGAATTATCATTGAACATCCTTTCATTGAATATTTGATATCACTTTATAATCTATCTTGTATATTGCTACTCCTTTGAGAATGAATCATTTGACTTTATGTAGCAATAGTAATCATCTTTGATATCCATTGATAGTATTAAAATGCAAAGTCCATGTTAGTTTTATCACCTTCATACTCGAGGACGAGCATTGGTTAAGCTTGGGGATGTTGATGCATGTAAAATGCATACATGAACTTTACATTTTATTACTTGATATTCCAACTTATTTGCATCATATATGGGTTATATTTATGTTTTATAATGATTTTAGGGGATAATTCACAGTTTCCCCATTTATTTGGAATTAACCCTGCAGAACCAGAAAACCCCTTTTTCCATCTTTTTGACTTTCAGGGACCCAAACGACGTCCAAATGACCTAATATTTCACGGGCGTCAATTTTTGGAAGGAACGAAGCGTAGGAGCGAAGGAAGCGAACAAACGGAAACCCGAGGGCCGAAAGAGGTGGGCCCACGCGGTCAGATTCCTTGACCGCGTGGGACCCCCTATTCTGGGCCTCGAGCCTCCGATGCCGTCGATTTCGTCCCGTGCCTTCGTCTTGACCTAAAAACGACTATAAAAATAGTCCCCCGAGGAGTTTCGGAAGGAGGCGGAGAAACACAAAACCACGAAACAGGAGACAGAAGGCTGCCGCCGGAGAAGATCGGAGGGGGGAAACGCCGCCGGAATCACCTCCGGAAGGCTCCTCCATCCCCCCTCCGGAGTCTCCATCAACACCACCGTCAAGACCAGCACCATCTCCATCACCATCTTCGTGATCCACTTCATCCCCCTCATAGTTTGAGATTGTTGAACCCTAGCTATTGTCTAAGTACTATTCTACATGTTTGTGAATTGCTACTTGTCATTGTTTTGTGGGGAGATTATATTTCAGATTGTGTTGTATCACTTATGCCATTGAATCATATCATGTCTTCGCGTTGTGAGTAGTTCTCTCATGTTCCTGGGGGCATAGGATGGATTGGCAATGATTTATTTATGACATGTGTTGGTATTTTGTCTAGTGTTTATCTTTTATGTAATTCTATGATGGTGTTGTGCGAACGTCGACTGCACATCACTTCACCTATATGGGCTCATAGGAGAACACCGTAGTGTAATGGAGTGAGGGAGACTTGGGAGGACATGTAAACCTGAGACCGAGTCATGAAGTTGCATTATGAGGGTATTAGTATCGGGGACCTTAGAGTTTAAGGCTATGGTGGGACTCTATGTCTTAATAACTCTTGTGCAGTCATTTACTTGGCCATAAGAACCATCATAAGGGGGTTTAGTTTATTTATTTAGCTTTCCCTAATTATGGCTCCGTCCAAAAGAAGATTAAAACTTGACAAAATGCTTACCTTGTTGTTCTAGAAATATTTATGCCATGAAGTCTAGGTAGCCCTTGGGAACGTTCTCCACTTATAAGAAACACACACTTGAGCTTGTCCTCTCGCTGCATAGAGGATTGGGCTTTCTCTCTTTGAGAGCTTTCACTTGTCATATTTTATTTTCAGCTTTTTACTTTATTGCAAACTCTACGCCAAAAACCCAAAAACACTTGCATCATTTAATCATTTTAGTTTGTCTAGTGCATAGATAATAAGAGAAGTGACACTCTTATTTGAGAGGATAAATACTTATACCTTCTACTCCTCGTGGGATCGATACTATACTTACACATTGAAGATTTCAACGATCCCCTATACTTGTGGGTATCAATGACACATTTGAACACCTGGTTATCCTTCCGCTCTATAGTATACAATGCCTAATCGATGCTCGACCTGATCATGATGAGTGCCTACATTTAATTGTTATAAATGTGAAATGTATGTTTTCCACCTTACTGATTACCGTTAACCTAACAGCTTTACATTGTAACATTCTCTTAAATTGCCAAAAATACTCGTGACGGCATGCTTGGCAAGTGTCACGTGGCACTCGCCGGGGCGCCCTGCCGCCATGGGAAACGGCGACATGTTGGCGAGTCCTGAATATTGGCGAATCCTATCGTGAATTCGTGACTGAAACGCACAACCGTGTGTGGACCCTGCCACCACCAACGAAGACGGCATCATCGACGTGGTGTATGTTGGCTTGCGTTTACGTGAATGAGGCTTAGTAGATACGATCACTCGTTTCGGGTTCAGTACCAGCAACACTGTGAGATCAGAGCCTTGGCACACACGTAATGTTTTTGCATCTTTTCTCAAAGCAGCTGCCCGGGACGCTGGTCTGTGTCAGCTAGCTCGATCGATTCGAATTCGCTCTGTTGGACATATACAATGTTCTACAGTTAGAATGTTTGCATGTAAATGCAAGTGGGCATATGCCGCCACAGCCGGAGGTGGAAGGATTCCACGTTAGCATGCCGCCAAGAGTGGTGGCGGCAGGGCCCACTTGACTCTGTTTTCTGTTCCAGTCTCAGTAGGAGATTTCCATTCTCATCGACATGCCGCCGCAGCTGGTGGCCGCAGGGACTGCCGCCTCTGCCGGTAGCGGCAAGTGTCATGGGCCTGCCACCACGGAATTTTTGGCAATTTCGATGGGAGGTCACTAGTACAGAACGACACATCGGATACCCCTCTATGGAAACAGTAAGTGTTAGGCGACAGAGAATCGCGATTTTAGCGTTGCGGACGAGGCCTGGCAGAGGCTGGTCCGTCAACATTGGTTACGGAGAATTTTATATCTCCGTTACCAAAAGTATTGGCAACGGTCATAAATTTGTCTCCGTTTCCAATATGTATCTCTATGGCTACGGTTGTTTATGTATATCTGTTTGCGATGTGCTTGGGAAATTGCAGTTGCAATCTGGAAGCGCGCCTGTTCAATGCGGCTTAATTCACGAGGGATTGGAACCGCCTGATCGACGCTAATAAAATGTGACTGGAACCGCGCGAAGCCAGGCAGGTCCCGCATTCTCCCCTTCGTTCTCTCCCACATTATCTACCACACTAGCACAACCGCCATGGCAGAACCCTGGTGGCAGAACGAGGACGTCCCGAGCGATGACGCGAGCGCGGAAGACCGCGGTGAAGTTCCATGGTGGGATCAAGACGGGCCGCCGGACTCGGACCCCGACGACTCGGACCCGCCATCTTCACGCTCTGTAGAAGACGACTCCGACGACTCGGACCCGCCGTCTTCACGCGAAGGAGAAGACGACTCCGAAGAGGATGAGTCGCCGGAGGAAGAGGAGCCGGAGGACCCGCCGGAGCCGTATTATTCTAGCCAGGAAGAATACGACGCCGACGACGACGACGACGAGGAGGAGGCGTCGGAGGAGGCGCCGGAGGAGGAGGCATCGGAGGAGGCGCCGGAGGAGGACGCGCCGGAGAAGGATGATCACGCTCCGGAGAAGGAGGCGCGAGAGGAGGATTCGCCGGAGAAGGACGCACGGCCGGAGAAGGAGGAGCACGAGCCAGAGGAGGAGGAGGAGGAGCACGCGCCTGAGGAAAAGGCAACCGGCAAGAAGCGACGCCGCGCCGCGGATGACAATGGCGCGGAGGCAGGGCGTAAGCAGAACAAGTAGAGTAGATAGTTAGTTCAATTACTCTATCGATCCTTTGTAAGTAGGCCCAGTGTGTCAGTGAAGAAATTAGAGGAAACGGTTGTTTATCGCCTCTGTTTGCGATGTTATATGCTATAAATGTGCCACTGCGGCAAGCCTAACGCTCTCGCTCTCACTCTCACTCTCACTCTCACTCCACAGTCATAGCGTGGCGGCGGCTCCAGACCTAACCCTTATCTCGCAGATCTGAGCGGCGCGTCCGGCCGGCATCGCCGCCGTGCATCTTCCCCCAGCGGCGCGTCGGCGCATCTTCCCCCAGCGGCGCGTCGTGAGCCGCCGCGCATCCCCCCAGCGGCTCGTCGGCGAGCCGCCGCGCATCTTCCCCGAGTATGTCGCCGACGCGGATCTACTGGTCTATTGCCGTGCATCTTCCCCGGGTATGTAGCCGACTAGATCTTACATTTTGTTTAAAGTAGCACAGAAAAATTGTCTAGTATTTGAAGTCTAGTATTGTGTTCTGTCTAGTGCCGATGATGAATACACCCCTCGACACTAGATGTTACATTTTATTTAAAGTAGCATCTACCGATCTAGTATTGTAGTACTGTCTAGTATTGTAGTATTGTGTTCTGTCTAGTATTGTAGTACTGCCGATGATGAATACATGATACGTCTCAAACGTATCTATAATTTTTGATGTTCCATGCTTGTTTTATACCAATTGCTACCTGTTTTGCATCTACTTTATATCACTTTTATACATTTTCTGGGACTAACCTATTAACAAGATGCCGAAGTGCCAGTTCCTGTTTTCTGCTGTTTTTGTATTCCAGAAAAGCTAGTCTGGAAATATTCTCGGAATTGGACGAAACTACACGGGAGTCCCTATTTTACCAGAACTCATCTGACGGACCAAAGAGGCGACGGAGAGGAGCCACGTGGGCCCCACACGTGGCCAGGCGCGGGGCCCCCTCTGGCGCGCCCAGGGTGCGTGTGGGCCCCACAGGCCTCTCCAGCCGCCGCCCTTTCGCCTACTTATTCCCCCCGACGCGAAAACCCTAAGTGCCTGAGCAAATATCCACGAAAAGTTCCAGAGATGCCGCCGTCGTCAACCCTAGCTCGGGAGGGTTCAGAACCTCTTCCCGGCACCCTGCCGGAGAGGGGAATCGTCACCGGAGGCTTCTACATCGCCATGCCTGCCTCCGGAGTGATGCGTGAGTAGTTCATCCTTGGACTACGGGTCCATAGCAGTAGCTAGATGGTTGTCTCTCCACTTTGTGCCATCATGTTTAGATCTTGTGAGCTGCCCTACATGATCAAGATCATATTATTGTAATGCTACATGTTGTGTTTGCTGGGATCCGATGAATATTGAATATTATGTCAAGTTGATTATCAATCTATCTTATATGTTATTTAAGATCTTGCATGCTTTCCGTTACTCGTAGATGCTTTGGCCAAGTAGATGCTTGTAACTCCAAGAGAGAGTATTTATGCTAGATAGTGGGTTCATGTCTCCGTTTAACCTGGGACAGTGACAGAAAGTTCTAAGGTTGTGGATGTGCTGTTGCCACTAGGGATAACCTAACGATGCTATGTCCACGGACATATGTGTTTGTTTACATTACGCACTTTACTTAATGCAATTATCCGTTGCTTGCAAATTAATACCAATGGGGAACTCGGATGACAACCCGGCGGTGGATTATTAGTCACAGATGCTGTTGGATAACGATCTATGTATTATGTCGTAATGCCCAATTAAATATCATAGTAGTCAACATGTCATGTATATGCATTGTCATGCGCTCACTATTCGTCAATTGCCCAGCTGTAATTTGTTCACCCAACATGTTAGTTATCTTTTATGGAGAAACACCACTAGTGAACTGTGGACCCCGGTTCATTCTTTTACACTGATTAAACAACCACAAACTGCAAACTGTTCCTTTTTCATTCTCTGCAATTTAATACTCATTTTCCACACCATACGTTTAATCCTTTGTTTTCAGCAAGCCAGTGAGATTGACAACCTCAATGTTTCGTTGGGGCAAAGCAGTTTGATTGTGTTGTGTGCAGATTCCACGTCAACAGTCCAGACTCCCATCAACAACACTATTTTCTGGCGCCGTTGACAACCTTCTGAAGAGTTGCTGCTCCTACTGGTTCGATAACCTTGGTTTCTTTCTGAGGGAAAACTTGCTGCTGACTACATCATACCTTCCTCTTGGGGTCTCCCAACGAACGTGTGTTTCACGTCATCAATACACCACTCAACACTAGATCTTACATTTTTTTTAAAGTAGCATATAAAACTTGTCTAGTATTTGAAGTCTAGTATTGTGTTGTGTTTGTTTTTAGTACTGCCGATGATGAATACATTACCTTCAACTTGTCTAGTATTTGAAGTCTAGTATTGTGTTGTGTTTGTTTTTAGTATTTGAAGTCTAATAGATTAATTTCAACCCTTTGTCAATGTGCTAATCCTCGTTATGGTTTTGTGTAGCTAGTGTATGAAGTAATAGTATATTTCGGCGACAATGCATAAAAATGGTGAGGCAATTGACGGTAACATCACCTTCAAGTTCTGCCTCCAAATCGTTTCGATCGGACAGCAAGCACACGGATATAGGCGCTTAAGGTGTAAACTGTTTTCATCTTAAATTGTATTTATGTCATGTAGCATCATATTTGGCTCTTTTCTAACTAGACATCCATGTATTTTATATGCAGAAGCGCCATGCAGATCCAAACAAGCTTTAAAAGAGCTAAATACAAAGTGGGATCATATCCGTGAACCGTCACTGTTGTGACGTTTCGCTGCACTATTCAAAACACTTTTTTAATTAAGAGTGTCTTGGACAGTGTGGCCGAAAGGTCACAGCGGTGACGTTATTATATTTCGGCGACACCGTCCAAGATGGAGCAAGCCTCGCTACGAAGAATTTGGCAAGATTAATTTGCTAAGGAGGCTTGCGAGGTCGGTGTGGTTTCTTGTTTTTAGTTTCTCCATCTATTTTGTGTATGTGTGTAGCAATTTGGCTGCAGATGTGATTTGGAGAAGCATGAAACCGCTACTCGAGTCTTTTGCTAGGTCGAATTCCGTTTTCGGCGCTTCGGAACTGAGGAAGAAGGTGGAGCTGGAGAAGAGTGGAGTGTCATAAAAGTTAAGTTTAGGGAGGCATGAGAATGATAGGATTAGCGAGGCATGTGTAACTCATCTTTTGATGCTATATAATGATGACAATTCTTATATACGTTATGAATGGATTTGGTAGCAACTTTGTGCTTCTGCTGTGAGATTTTGAATGTAATTTGGCAACCGAATTGCTCCTGTAGGCTTCTGAAAGAAAATCAATGCAAACGAGTAAAATAGAATCTCCGTTACTGATGCACCGATACATCAGAAACGGAGATGGGTCCGCAACCGTAGCCAGCTTATGCCTCATCGGTGACGGTTTTTTGCCTCCGTTACCGATGAAGGCCTTCAAATCAGTGACAGGGTCAGGGACACGGACCCTTTCTCCGTTGCCGAAGGGGTTTTTGGCCCGTTTCCGATGTGGCGTTCTGTACTAGTGGGTGGTTCTTTTTATCAATTCACTCACGTAGGTGGTCTGATTTACCTAAAATTCGTCCATCACCAGCGGTGTCATGTGCCAAAGTACTAACTTGGTCAGAGTTCTGAAGTTTGAAATTATCTCATTGTCATCTTATAGCTATGAATTATGTTGTTCTTAAGCGTAGAGGGGCCAATATATTATTGCTTAAGTTATCTTGCAGATGACAGTGGACACTGAAACTCTTCATACTAATATATTCATTCAACAATTGTAGTAATCAGAAGTCAGTATATTTTGGTGACACGGTACTTTCTGACTACATGTGGGCTTATGCAACATATGAAGTTATTGAAGCGCAAAGTTTGAATATATTCATTCGAGACCTAAGATCTTAGAGGACACACCATAGCATTCTATACACACAACTCTTCATCCAATATTATTGCTCTATATATGTGATGATTTTACCTACATATCACAAAAATGGCTGAAGAATTTCCACATCTGTTGAATTTCCACATATGTTGCAACACCGTGTATGTTGCACGTTAGGTATGGACATCGGAGGTATCTGGAATTTTTCCATGCCCGGTGAACACAATCCTGTAAGAACCTTAAGGGCACTGAGATCAACGATCTTGCATCCGCTTTTCCTCTCTCGCGAAAGATCAGCTAGATGAACTCACGTTTCTAGATGCAGCACCACCTTCTGACGATTCATGTTTTCATGGAAACGTAGTAGAATTTCCTCGGCATGAGACGTTCGAACACCTCGCAATCCATCCGCTCTTTGGTTTACAATGCCTAATCGATGCTCAACCTGTTTCGTGATAACTGGCTACATTTAATTGTTATAAGAGCTAAACTGTTGATAATTAGAACTCTCAGGATTTTCCAACCTACCAACAAGAAGGTAAGTGTACAGCTAAACTGTTGATAATTAATTATATGTTGTTCTTAAGCATAGATGGGCCAGTATATTATCGCTTAAGCTATCTTGCAGATGACAATAGAGACTAAAACTCTTCATACTAATGTATGCATTCATCAAGTTGTAGCAATCAGGAGTCAATACAGTTTGGTGAGATAGTACTTCCTGGCTACATGAGAGCTTATGCAACATATAAAGTTACTGGGCTCAAAGACTTATAAAGTTACTGGGCTCACAGACTGGATATGTTCATTCAAGACTTAAGATCTTCTAGGACACACAACATACCATTCTATACACACATCTCTTCATCCAGTATAATTGCTCTATATATGTTATGATTTTACCTAAATATCACAAAAATAGCTCTAGAAGTCCCTCACGTGTTGCAACACCCCGTATGTTGCAGATTTGGTATGGACATCAGAGGCGTCTGGAATTTTTCCATGCCGAGTAATCACAATCCTGCTGGAACCTTAAGGGCACTGAAATCCATGATATTGCATCCAATTGTCCTCTCTCTAGAAAGATTAGCTAGATGAACTCAAGTTTCTATATGCAACGCTTTACGCTCACGATTTGTGTTGTCGTGGTAACGTAGTAGAATTTCATAGGCAGGATACTTTCGAACACCTGGTAATCCTTCCGTTCTTTAGTTTACAATGCCTAATCGATGCTCAACATGTTTCACGATAATTGCATACATTTAATTGTTAAGAGTAAATGCATGTTTTTCACCTTACGGATTTCCATGACTCCCTAACTGTTTTACATTGTCAAATCAACTCCGTTGCATACGAGGTGAGAACCAACATTAAATAAATTACATGAAGATTACACCATTGGCGCGCCTGTTTTACTTGTGTGCCTCTGATTGTGGTCATTCACCTTCTCTATTAACAAACAACAGAAAAATCATGGCCTGTAGCAGATCACCAACCTGCCCCTTGTCCACTGGGATAACAACGCTGACATCGTGTAAAGATATTCTTGGGGCTTGTCTCTTTCCCGAGTTTAGTTATTGGATTTGAAACGTCAAAATCTAAAATAATTCCAAGTATGAAACCTGCTCTGTACCGAGAACGGCTTGCTGTCATGAGTAGCATTTTTTTCCGGTTAGAGCCATCCTTTAAAAGCACCAACACCCCCTAACATGTTCGTTTTCTTGAATTTTATCGGGCACGTTAGAAAACAAATATGCTTCGGTCTATTTCTTCATTTGGTGTATAGTTTAAGAACTCTCTCGGGGTTTTCTAACGTACCAACAAGAAGGGTAAGAGTAGAGAATAGATCAATCTCGACTGTTGATAATTAATTAATTTGGTGAGGTCGAAGAGTTGTGCAAATTTCAAACTACTCTAGCTGGTTGTGTTTCAGTCTCCACGCAATGCAAGTGAGTATCTCCTAATCCATCACCCAACCTTCACGGCAATAAACATGCAATGCTAAGGAGAGAACGTTAAATCTGTCATACTATTACTCTTCAATCTCATTCTACTTAGTACGTCTGATGGCCAGGATTACATTTAACACATTTGGAACGATTTCTCTTCAGTGATTAGTTCCAAGTAGCCAACAGAATGAGCCATGAGCGAGAGGACTAATTTTCTTTTATGGTTCTATAGTGTGAAATTTTTCTCATTGTCTATGTCAGTTCTAGTTGATGCTGGTGTTGGTTCAGAATAACCAGGAACATGCACTAGTTTACTTTGGATGTTGCAACAGAGACTCGGTAACTCTTCGAACTACTTCTGTTACCGCTTAAAATGAAAATATGTATCATTACTAGTCATATTATTTCGTTCAACAAGTTATGGAGATCAGAGGTGTCTTAATTTGCCAGTCGATGCAGTATTAAGAGAAATTATACTGTCCGACAACATGTGGACGCACAACCCTTGGTGGCTACTGAAACATAAATGTTAGATATGTTCATCCAAGACCTAGGATCTTAAAGGACATCATATACCACTTAAATACATGTCTTCATACAAGATTCTTGATCGATATATGTTGCAAGGGTTTTAGTGACGTACTTACAAGTTTACAACACACATCATGGCATGATCATTAAAATTTTCTCATATGTTGCAGTGTCGTACATATTGCTGTGTAGCTGTGTAGGCATGGCCACGAGATTTGTTTTTCTTTTACGGTGTATGATACCCTTCCTGTAAACCGAGCTGACCTCTCTACAAGGAAATTTACTCTGTGTTATGGTTCGACGTGTTTCAGTTTGGTGCATATTTTCAGATCGATGACGGACTTCAGCCGAACCAGATCACCTTCCAATATCCAACCTTGTCTTTCTTTACAAAAAAATGCAAGAAGGATTATAGTCAACTTATAGCCACACTTCCATGATTTTGCTATCAAGAGTCCCCTCTAATAATTCTTGAAGAGTAAACCAGTTTAACTTGGGTATCCTGGTGTAATTTATTCTCTTAGTATCGCCAAAGTAGTTCAAAGTCTTAAATATACTAGCTTGGAGGCCTTCTTGAGAATAGCTCGTGGAATTAGTAAGTTCAGTGCTCATTACTTCCCTCTCGGTCAGTCCATGTCCAAGGCTAGCTTGGCTAGCCTCCTAGTTACCGTGGATGTAGAGTTCCGAAATACCTAACAAACTGTAGACATATATAATGTTCCACATATATAGTGAATCTATATATTCAGTAAACACCCTAAGGACTGGAGCACTGTTTTACGGAAATGTTCTTAGTTTGAGTTCTGTGAACCAGGGGGTCAATATAAATGCTTAAGCGAATAAGGAAAGATGAACAGCAGTACCATTATTCCACTTAAATGAGCCTCAGTTACATGGAGTATATGCCAATTAATACATTTACTTACCTAAAAATTACTGTGCAGACTGCAACTGCAACAAAAGTTAATCCCAACCTTATGGAATACATTCATTTTAGACACAATCTCTGAGAAACAACTTAACTTTCTTTCAATCTTCATATGAGACGTTTGTACAAAAATATTTTTTAAGAATTATAACACATATTGTGATAAGAGTGAATTTCACTTTTTATTCCCTACTTATGCATTTATGGCACCAATTACCCTATCTGGTGAACATTTATCACGATTATCCCATTTAAGAAATTTTGGAACATGTTTCAATCATGCATATCCGTTAGGCAATGTGTGAGGTCAGCTGATGATCAAGATTAGAGCCTTAGAGGATACCAGAAGAACGCCAGGGAGTGGGATAAAGGATGGGGAAAAGAAGGCTGAATGTGGTCGTCCATAACGCTCTCGGAGGCTTTACACATTTTTGTCGCTACATCGACCTAATATGTCCTTCATATCTACAGAATATGAGTAAAATGCTAAACTGGTGTAAAATCGGGTTCAGAGTTTCTTAGATCGAGGTACGCAAATATAATAACCACTAACCGGCGTAATATGAGTAACACTACACAACTATGGGGTAAAAAAATGAAAATCGCTCTTTTGATAATTTTAACAATATAATTTGCATGTGAATAATCACAATTATAATTATATATTGATAGCCAAAGTTCTGAAAGTTTTTTACTGCAGCGCTATAAAGACATCATCAATTTAGATCAGAGGTAGTATATACATTTGTTGCGACAAATTGTCCAGAAAACGTAGATAATATGTAGTGTTGGGTCTGCTGGCGATCATGGAGAACCAGACAACACAACGTAGATAATAACGTAGATAATATGTAGTTTTTTGTCCTGTTCCAACACAAGGTTCAGTGGACCTAAACAGAGAGATGTTCATTGAGCTAAATATTCCTTGTTCTTTCTGTCCAGGCAAAAAAAAAGCGACTTCCCGTCCGAGTTGGGGGACGTACATTCACGTGTTCCTATATAAATCTGCTCAAATTTATATGTGGCTGTTGTACAGTGCTAGTTCCAACACATTTAGGAGGTGTCGTAACTGTTGGAATTTTTTCCAGCCTTGTTGTGAACATGCTCTGCTAATTGTCTATGCCACAGCTGTTCAGTTAACTCTGCTCGAATGGAATGTGATTCTATGGTGCTAGCTGTAGAGTTGATTTGCTCTTTTCAATGTCTCAGTCAATCACATTGACATTTTCTTTGAATCCGAGCATACACAATCAAAATCGATTGGAATTATATACTTGTTCTTCGTATCTGAAGGGGATAAGGGCAGGGAATTCTAATCCGAGTGGGCAATGTACAAGGGCCTGTTATGTTTACTTCCCTATATAGATCTGTTGTTTGCATGTACAGTATTTTCTATCCACGATGGCAGAGCCTTACGCAAGCCGCCGCTGACAGACCTCCTCATTGATCTCCTGATCCTCGTCCTTCAGCTCCTCGAGCTCCCCGAAGTTCTCGCCTTCCGTGCCGTCTGCCAGATATGGCGCTCTGCCTCCACGGCCGCCGCCAACGTCCCGCGTAATCGCCAAACGCCATGGCTCGTGTCCTTGGAGACAGACTCACCATACGGTCAGAAACAAAGTCGTAATCCATGGGATCCATGCGTTTCTTCCGAGTTCCATAGACTCTTGGACGAGAAAACCTACCAGGTCAGCTTTCCCCGGGTCAAGGCCGTGGCCCTGTGCGGCGCCTCCCACGGCTGGCTGGTCGTGATCAACGAGCTCTCGGATCTCGTCCTCTACGACCCCTTCGCCATGACGACGATCCCGCTGCCCCCGATCACCGGCTTCTCCAAGTGCATTGAGGCCGTCTACGGAGATGATGGGAACCTCGAGGGCTACCGTTATCTGTTTTACCGTGGTGACTATTTATGATCTGGTATCTCCCGGCAGATACTTCTACGACAAGGTTGTGTTGTCTGGTTCTCCATCTACAGGCGGCGTCATCGCTTTGGTTGCCCATGTAGTGGGCACGCGACTCTCTTTTGCAAGAGTAGGAGGCACTTCTTGGCGGCAAGTTTCCATGATCCAAACAAGCGGTGATAGTTTCGCCGATATTGTCCACCACCGTGGCAAGTTCTACGCCCTGACAATGAAAGGGATACTTGTGTCCTTCGCCTTTTGCGGAAGGCGCAAACCAGAAAAGGAAACCATCATCGCCGAGGAAGACAATGATTCATCTAATGTTATCACGAGGTACCTGTCTCGACTCCATGGGGACATCTCCTACAGGTACGTGTCATCCTCGATAGGCGCCAGAAGAACTGCGTCAGGGTCAAAATAGACAAGCTAGATCACAAAAGTCGCAAAATGGTAGGACTAAACCCCATGGAGGCTCTATAGGGACACATGGTGTTCCTCGGGCAGAATAGCCCGGGTGTTCTATCCACCGACAAGTTCCCGGAGCTGAGACAAAACTGTATATACATCACAGCTCCACGACTCAGGAATGATAGCCTTTTCATACGCCTCTTTAACCGATGGAGTGGGGTAAAATTCTATGACTTGCAAAAACAGAGGTTGGAGGCTGCTTTCCCGTCGGGTGTTGCTTATTACAGACCAGTATGTCCGTTGGAGGTCTGGCTCACGCCAAACCAGTTGCCATACAGAACATTTAGTGTTTCTCCTGTTTCCCGATTAAGCATTTGACCTAATCACTTATTTTTTTTAGAAAAGGGGCAGTCCTAGGCTCTGCATCGATTGATGCATGCGGCTTTTATTTTTATTGAGATCAAGTATTCTTACAGAACTTATTACATCATGGGTCGCACAAAGTAGCAACATGAATCAGCCATCTAAAAAACAGGGACAACATGGAATGACTCTGCATTAACATGTTATCCTAAGATCAGAACGCTAGCTGAACTGGGAATATAGATCCAACGCGACCGATTCCAGGCGGCTGCACCAAAAATCCATTGCGCCGCGCTTCTCCGTTGATTGTAGATAGGACCACGTACGGATCCAATGTGTAACCATCGGGATAACCTGCATAAATGAAGTTTTCTTTGCTCTGTTAAAGATATAGTCATTTCGTATGTTCCAAATGGCCCAAAGCAAGGCACAAACACCAACTCTGATATGAACCTTTTCTGTTTTAGAGACCCCACTTAGCCAATTACCAAACACATTTGTTATATCAGTTGGGGGTTTAATATTGAAAGCCATATGAACAATACGCCAAGTCATTCTTGCAAATGGACAAGAAAAGAATAAATGTTGAATTGTTTCATCTTGATCACAAAAACAACATTTTTTACAACCATTCCAATTATGTTTTGCTAAATTATCCTTAGTTAAAATAGCCTTACGTATAATAACCACAGAAAAATCTTTGATTTTTAGAGGCACTTTCATTTTCCATATGTATTTACGAAGAAACCTTGTATGATCACTCATGAAATCAAGGTACAAAGATTTGACCGTAAAAACACCAGTGTTTGTTAATCTCACTTAAAAACATCTTTTTGATTTGTGAGGTCAACCTGGATTAGCCGGCTTACCAAATGCAACCATCTTGTCCATTTGTTTCCGGTTAACGCCCTCCTGAAACCTAGGTTTGGAGGAGGCGCCTGGGATAAAACATCAGCGACCGAAACTTGTTTTCGATGGACAATAGTATATAGGGAAGGGTATTGACCTAATCACTTATTGGCGAGCTTTTCCATTATTGTTGACATTTTCAAGGTAAAATGATTGTCTCAAGCTGATGTTTCCTCCTCCGGGATCTTGGATCACTTCTCTTGTTTTTTCTTCAAGTGTGAGTCGTCTGTATTACTGCATAAGGATGCATCTGTTGATTTCTTTATGTCCAATGCAATCTTGTGCTTAGCGTCCTATTTTTTTACCAAAACAATGAATGAATTTTCCTGTTCATCTTGTGAACATGCTTTGCTTATTTCTTCTGATCATGTTCCCCAGCCACTTCAATCCCTAACGCCCGCTTGGATTCCTGTATATTAACCAAATACCCGGGTATACTTTCACGGAGGTGGTTAGGCCCTCATAAAAATCCGGAGCAGCACGTTGACAGCCTG